>JADLZK010006601.1:0-116873 GCA_015847255.1 Hyparrhenia diplandra | reverse complement strand
TTGGTTTCCTCCTGCCCATTGGGTTGGCCTGCGTACCTCCCAGCAGATTGTTTGGTTGCGGGTGGCCAGCCGGGCTCACCACTTTCATGTATTCCCTCCATCCCACGGAAAAAAAAATGCAACTTGGACCGGTACCAACTAGTGATGACAAATTCTTCTAAAAAAAAAACTAGTGATGACAAATGACTGAAATACCCTTGTAAATATCAGTACCAGCTCAGATGCATCTGCCACAAAGCACGCTACGGCTGTGTTTAGAGTGGAATGGATAGCCCCAAATCTCACACCATGGAGTGTTCCAAATGTTTGAGTTACATTTATGAATTTGCACAGTAGCATTGGCGGAGTATGTCTTTCACCTGCAAAATAGAGGACTAGAAGATGAATTTTGACATATTTTTGTTAGCCGTCCCAAAAGATTTGTTAGGATAATGTTTAGATTTGAGAACAACTGCTAAATATTCATCCTTCTCAAAGACAATCCTCCATCCTGCATTAAGAATAAGACTTTTGTTAACAGTGTGGAGGTTTCTGATGGCTAAACCTCCATTCTCCTTGTCTTGACAAATATCCAGCCATGATTTAAAAGGAATAGCAGAAGTAGCATTGTCTTCTTGGACTTCTGTCCACCAGAATTTCTTGATGATGGCTGTGATTTTAGCAATTGAAGTCAAAGGACCTGGATCTGGAAGTCGGACTGCAGGTGCTGCGTCGCACCATGGCGATATGTGACGGTAGGAGTGGACATCGGGTGAGGGAAGCCTCGGACGACGCCAAGTCGGGCACAAGCGGCGCCAACGGATGGTCTCAAGAGGTCCATCAATGTCTCTCGTCGTGAGTGGGTAATGCCTGTCTTACGTGGTTCTCAAGGGCTGCCTTCTAAAATTTAGGGATTTGAGGCCACGTATGTTGGTGGATGGAGGGCTGGTAGAGTCGTAGTTGGTTCTTTGGGCCACGAAGATCAATGGATTAGTGCTAACGCTTGGGATGGGCTCCCCTTTGAATAAGGACATAGGCCAGTTAGTGTGGATAAATCGGGTACCGCAAGTTGTTACCCAAATTACCCAAACTAATTTCGGGTATCTATAGTTATTACCTGAATTACCCAAACTAATTTCGGGTATCTATAGTTATAGTATCCGAAATTGTAATTCCGATAGTTCAGGTATGGGTTTAGGTATGGGGTATCGGGTAATTTGCCCATGTTGTACGCTGACCCTGACAAAATTTATAAAGTCCTTAGTAAATTATTGATCAAACTCATGAAAATTATATCACATAATGAAGTTGACCCCGATGACCCCAACAATGTTTCAATTTTTCAGCTAGATTCTCCACTTAAAATAATATGCATTTCCCTATTGCCTCCTATTCCCAACACATCTGGGAATCACTCTTTATTACTTCTTCGAACACTCTTTCTTGCTAAATAGAAATCAAAATTGTAGTAGTAATATATATAGGCGATCAGGTCATGTAGAGCATAGTGGCAGTGGAACTTATTTTCACTCCCCTCTATTTTAATCAATGTTGCAGTTGGAGACTGTAGGCAGTGTACCTTTTCTAGCTATGCATTCACTATTGTCAATGGCCATATCATGCAGCGAATATCAGCTCATGATCACCATGAATGGGCTTAGGTTGGTTGATTTGAAATATCCACTGGTAATTAATATAAGCAACATATCTGTAGCTGAGGGAAGACAACAACTATATGATCATTTTTGGACATACACTCAATTTATTTAGAGAGACAAAAAATTGTTCTACACCGTGCTTTGAGATAAGCAACGTTTAACTTTGTGCTTCAACATTTCACGGATTCACTCTAATCTGGGTCCCTCTCCACAACCTGGGTCTACTTTAACTTTTTTATCTCTAATTTTCATATGTACAAATGCATTAAACTAAGATAGTGATTTAGTGCACGGTCGTGGAAAGAAACAGGGCAGCATCGATCATCTGAGGAAAAATAGGAATAGGTTAAGGAGAACAACACTGCACGAGCAGATTCTCAGAGGTGATACTTGCATTGTTGTATTTGTAATCTGGAGCTGCACTCAAAACTCGGATTACGAGTTGAACTTTGCAAGCTAATGGTGTAAGACAGCCGCTCTCCATCCTTGATCCTGGCTAACCGTGGATTTGCCATTTTATACTACGTGGGCTACCACTAGAACGACGCAGACCTGTGGCTTGCCTCATTGTCCCTTGTTCCTCCTATTCCCATCCGCTAGCTAGTAATCCGTCCACTAGTCTGATAATCTAATCTGTGGCGGGTGCATGCTGAAATTATATGTCTTCTCCAACCGAAAACTGAATCGACATTTTAGTCGATCAATCACAAATGTACAGTACAGACACAGCTATACAACACATCATCACTACTGAAAACTTGAAATTCCTAATGGTTTTGAATACTTTTGACGGTTATTGAATAAACTGTCATATCTTGAAGGTTTTTAGGAAAACACACGGAGATTGGAGATTGTTAGTATCTTGACGGTTTTTGAAAACATATAGGAAAATTAAATAACCGACAGGGAAATTCCTTAATTATTAACCTGTGAGTGCACATGACCGTAAGGGAAATTCAAAAATTCCTTATTAGGCATGTGTTGTTGATCTGCCTCTCTGATCAGCGAAGAGTTTTGACTAGAAACATTCGCTAACGAACATTAGAGAACATTAGAGACGTGTTTTGTTTCTGCGCACGAAATTTGGTGCCTTCTTTATTCTGTTTTAGCATAGTGTGAGATAATGTGTTGGGCCCAATTATATTTTTAGACGAGCCACTGTTGGGCTCGTCATGATGAGATAATGCTATGTAGTCTTTTTTCATGCTGGGATGTACTCCTCCGTATACACGTAAGTGTCCTTACTACCTGTGAAGTTATTTTTAAAAAAAACTTTAACCAAACATATATAAGAAAAATATTAATTTTTATGGTGCATAATTAGTACTATTAGACTAGAAATTGGCGCTGGCGTTATGCTTATGCTATGATATGACCCGTGGTATTTTATTTTTGAAAGTTAATATTTGTTGTGAAATGTTTTCGTTAACTATGTAGGCTTTGTTTCATATATGTAGTTAAATTAATTGTATAAGATTAATGTGGTTAGATAAGATATTTTTTTATATATTTGTGTCATTATTTTTTTTCTTACTTTGCATTCAGAGTTAAGGGTGATTGGATGAGTATGGTGGTTAGTTATGCGTCGGTGTAATTGTCGTTATGTTATATTTTATATTTATTATTGGAATGGAGCTATCACATTTTTTTTTTAGGAAAGAGGCTAAAAGTATTTATTAAGTAGTCGAAAGTTTAATGTGATGATATTTTATCATGAAGAGTTACGAATAATTGGATTTCCTATTGTATGTTTTTTAATTTGATTTTCATATGTACCCAAAAAAGAACATAGGAGTAGCTGTACAAAGAAAACTTTTAATTAAAATATGTTCTATTTTGGATCCACTGCATAGAATTATTTATGAGGATTTCAACACAATTTGACTTTTTTTGTTTTATGATTTTCTTTAATTTAGTATGCATTTTTAGTGTTACCAAATTTATTCGTATAAAAAAAAATAGACAAGACAAAATAGAGTTGGGGCCAATTTTGGCCCATTAAGGCCCAAGCAGGCCCGAGTGGGGGAGGGAGGTCGGCCTTGGGCGTGGTGCGATTTGAAAAAACTTCGAGGGCTTGCCCGATTAAATTGCCCGTGAGAAGCCGGGATGCGGGGTTGATTTCATATAACCGAGGGCGTTTTTGTAAAATGACCGGACTCGCCTAATCTGGACCCGTCCATCCAAATTTATCGGACGGCCGAGAGCAGACCCGACGTACACGCTTGGTCGGGCCCTCTTTTGGTGCGGTGTATCATTATAAGAGAGATTAGATAAATCATTGAATATGTTTTTCTAATAAACTTATTTAGAGATATTAATATTGCTAATAATATTTTCTACAAACTTATTCAAAGTTGAGAAAGTTTGACGTAACGAGTAGCTAATATTTGTATCTTATCCATGTTTTAAATAGCGAGCTATGGCCAAGGCATTTAGCGTTTATAAACCCGTAATTAGCGGACTTTAGCGGCAAAATAAGCGGCAAAATTGTGCATGAACGCAAAATAAGCGGCACAATTTTTTCAAGATATTTCGGGCTATAGCGGCAAAATAGCGGGCTATTTTTTGCATGTATCTTATAGTTAAGTTGAACAACTCACTCAAGTACAAAGCAGCTAGCTAGTAAACTATGCAGTACATCATAGTTGACCCGTGTCGATGCCAGCAAGGAAATCAAACAGAAAGTCATCGCCAATTTCTGTGTATGTATATAGAAAGAATTGCTCCCTTCGCCCATGAAATGGTCTTGCTTTGATCACTCTGCTACTCCCACCTCCATCCATGACGCCCGCAGTGTATAAAATAATATGTATTTCCCTCTCGCCTCATGATCCTAACACATGTACGTGGCCAACCAATCTTTCTTACTCCTTCGAAAATCCTACTGTCTTCCGCTAACTATTTGTATAGCAGCTTGCTCCAGAGAAGACAAAGATTTAATTAAAGGATATACTACTACATATACCGCGCTGCAGCTTCTTATAAGTGACATGTTAAGAATGCCATACACATATTTCCTAGCATTGCTGCTGGGATGACAATCTAATATTAAGGTTGCTATGAAATGTGTGGTGAACCTCATATCATGAGTGAGATTAACTCCACTCTTGATATTGACACTAAGCAATGCCACCAAGCATTGCTAAGAGTGAGATTAACTCCATTCCTAGCGGTGACATTAGGTCCATCAACAGCGATGCATAGGGGTATCGCGACGACTACTGGGTGGAGAACATTCTTGGGGCACTCTTGGACTCAAATGCCGCGAATAGAGAGGGAGGGGGACAAGGCGATTAAGCAAAGGCGGTGCTACGGAGGAAGGGGCAAAAGGAAGGGTACATGATGTGGCGTGCGTCTAGAATCAAAATCCTAGTTCTCGTTATCTTGATTTCTTCTACATGTGGAGATGCGAATAAAATGGGGAGGAGGGAGTTGGGGAGTTGCGAAAAAACTATTTTTTTTAGAGATTTTTATGTTATTAGGTTGGATCAAAAGACACACACTAAGTTTAAGTTACTAGTAGTAATATACTCATCTTATTCTCTAGAGGAGGCACCTTCTACTCATACGCCGACACCACAAGGTAAAACCACAAGTTGCACTTTGTCTCCCGATCCAGACGGTGGAGGGCGATGTTCGCCTTGCTTAAGGTTTGTTGGCACTGGTCGGTGTACGATGTAGGTGACAACTAGCTAAAGGGGGCGAATAGCCCATTAAAATTCTACAAGCTAACAAATGCTAGCTTAAGATTAGTACCAAAGGCCACTCTGATTGATATGTCTAAATCAATGCTAAATGGGTACAACGTGAATGATATTTTTGGCCCAAACAATCAACACAGCCTGTGATGATATACTATTGTCTTTCGAAAAAGACCCATATGAGTTGAGGAAGCCAAATATCTTATACTTCTGTGTTTTTGTTGCATGTGCTATATTTCGAAGAAAATCATAAAATTGAGCAAATTTGAGAGGAAGTGAGATGAAGGTTTCTTGCTCGGATATGCATCAAATAACAAATCTTATAGAGATATGACATAGCTAAGGAGGTCATGATGTGGAGTTTAATGAGATCAATTCACAAATTGAATATGAAAATAAAAAAAAAAGATTCGAGAGGTGCTAATTTGTATAGAAAAAGATTAAACAAAGATACATCCATATTAATTGATATGTGAGGCTATTTGATTGTCGATTGCACGCTACACAAATCTAAAAAATCGACGCCACGCTACTGAAACATAACGCATCGTAAAGGTTTTACAACACCGCCGCTCTTTTCAACATGTAGTGTAGCGGGCAACTCAAGGCATCCATAAAATCGTGAGCTGATTTAGACATAATCAAACATATGGAGAATTACAAAGATGACAGAGGAAACTGTCTAACCAATAATGTTATGAAACATGTCATCAGCGGTTAGGACCTTCCCCTCTCCGTCTCTCATGATTATGTAGTAGATGAAAGAAGTAGAACAAGTAGACACAAGATAGGGAGACTATTCTTTATTCATCCGAAATATTGGTAATTACAAATGAAGGGTCGAGATGGGGACTAGAGGGGGGGTGAATAGTCCCTTTTAAAAACTAATCGCACCGAAGCTAACCTAAAACAAATGCGGAATTAAACTTATCGGTCTAGCCAAGACTTCACCCTCTAACTAAGACTCTAAATCACCTCACAAAAAAGATCCTACACAAAAAAGAGTGAGGTGACAAGCCTAGATTGAGCTCCTAGTCAATTCTAATGCAAGGTCACACAAACCTAAGCACTAGTACTTTAAGCAAGAGTGAGCTCCTACACAATTCTAGTAAGCACAAGCACAAAGCCCCTAAGCTCACTAGATGCACAATGGACAAGGCAACACACGCCTAACCCAAAGGCTCAAATTACCTAGCTACACAAGCTAAGCAAAGTAACTAATCAAGCTACACAAGCTAGATAGTTACAACTACTCTACTCAAGCACAATCACAATATATATATGTAAGTAAGAACAAAGCTTGTGATCAAGAGAATGCAAACCACCGCGAAGTGTGGACACAAGATGACACCGGTGATTTTTTACCGAGGTCTCGGGAAGCTTGCCAACTTCCCCCTACTCCTCGTTGTGTCGACCAACACTTTAGTGGTTCCACGGTTTGGCGAATCACCCGGTGATGATTCTCAAGCTTAATGGCCAGTGCCAAATCCCACAAAACGGGAGCTCGATCGAGACACTCACCAATGTGAGTTCTCTAGCCAATCCCTCAATAGGGTACCGTGTGAACCCACACACAAGTGTGGTAGCTCAATGACACGCTCCACTAGAGTTGCTCTTCACGATCCCCGCGAGGTGAGCACGAACCTCTCACAATCTCTTCTTCTTGGAGCACCGCACAAGCTTCCTTGCGTGCTTCCACGAAGCCTCTTGCCACCAAGCCGCCTAGGAGGTGGCAACCTCCAAGAGAAACAAGCACACCGGGCTTGCAACACGATCACCTAGTGCCACGAATGCGATCTCTCAACGCAACGCGACTAGAACTCGATCTCTCACTCAATCGGATGAACGATATCAAGCATATGTGAGTGGGAGGCTCTCAAGCACCACAATACAAGCCACCAAAGCTAGAATGTGCTCAAGAACCTGCCATGGCCGACCAAGGCAAGTATAAATAGGCTCCATCAAAAAATAGAGCCGTTGGTGCTACAAACCCACGGCTTACAGCGGCCGGGACGCTGCGGCCGGACGCACCGGCGGGTCGGTCCAACGTCCGTCGCCGCGTCCCGGCCACAAACGACAAGCAACTCGCCCACGACCAACGGCTACTTCGCCCGTCCGTCATTTGCCGGTCAAGCACCGGACGATCGATCGGCGTCCGGTCCACTGCGTCCGGTCAAAACCGGCTGCGGGGCTCTCGCGAGCGCGACGGGCGTCCGGTCGGTGCGTCGTCCGTCATGCGGCGTCCCGGTCGAGCGTCCGGTCGGCGTTTTCAGCCCGAAAACTCCAATCAAACACCGACGCCTTCTCTTCCTTTGCTTGACATGCTACCCATCAAGTATACCAAACTTGAGCACGAGGAATAGCATGTTTTCACCACCAACTTGCATCCGGCGCAATAGAAAATATGCATCTCATTTTCACGAAAGCGCCCGAATCCCCTCCAAGAAGCTCGGCGGGAGGATGAGCGGTTCCCAAACCCAACTCAACCCCGCAATCACCGCCCGCCTTTACAAATGTGCCAACACCACCAAGTGTACATCACCATGTGCAAGTGTGTTAGCATTTTCACAATCATTTCAAAGGCCGGATTAGCTCTTGTCACGCCACTCGATCCTAACACGTCGCAAAGTTAGATCGCACAAGTGGCACTAGATGACCGATATGCAAACAAGTTTGCCCCTCTTGATAGTACGGCCATCTATCCTAAATCCGTCATAAACTTCTCTAAGCTCCAATGACCGGGCGAAATGAAATGCCCTATAGGTTATACCTTTGCCTTGCGCATTTCCATTCCGCTCCATCTCAAAGTGCCGATGCAACGCATGCACCAACACGATCAAGAATGATATGATCCACTCCATATCATCACATGACCTTCTTGGTCCATCGATCTTGACCTCACTTGCTCTTCCGCGCTATTGCGTCGGTCCATCGGCGCCAAGTCCGGTGACTTGCCCTTCACACTTGCAACCGGTCCTTCAAGCCAAGTCTTTGTCTTAATCTTCACCACCTTGGTCACATGACTCCATGTCATGTCTCATGTGCAATAAAGCTCCTCATCTTG
Organism: Hyparrhenia diplandra; assembly: GCA_015847255.1. NCBI lineage: Eukaryota > Viridiplantae > Streptophyta > Magnoliopsida > Poales > Poaceae > Hyparrhenia > Hyparrhenia diplandra. The sequence continues at coordinate 108,471 of JADLZK010006601.1, read as the reverse complement.
TGTGAACTAATCTCCTGTGTATTATCTCAATCACACACATTAGTTCACCTAGGGTTGACACTCAATTACCAAAACCACAAGGGACCTTTCAATCTCCCCTTTTTGGTAATTGATGGCAACACTACAAAGATATGAAATTGAAGATTAAAAACTTTCTTCGTAGTGGTAACTCCCCCTATATGTGTGCCCAATTGATTTGAATTCAAGGTTTGCACACATACAAAGATATGAAGCTTTTGGGAGGGTTAACACTACAACCTATGCATGCTAGTTATCATGTCATCAATCAAGTTCTATGACTAGCATACACCACACAAGCATTGCATATAGAATCTAAAAACTTATGCAAATGCAAGCAAGCACATGAATATGCACATATCAAATGCAATCAATCAAGTTCATGAGCTTGCTCCCCCAACTTGTGTGCTTCTCTTTTGTCCAAGAATGTTGATCCTCTTCTAATCTTCAATCTTGCTCCCTCTTGATCTATGTCCATATTTTCATCCCCCTTTGTCATATATTCAAAGACACATACATATCTTTGTCCAATTTCTCCCCCTTTGTCATCAATTTCTATAAAGGGATGCCTCTATTGATACAAAGGTTTAGACTAGGGATAGATGGTTGATTGTTGAGTCTTCATTTTTGATGGACACCACCATATGTTGGAATGACACCACTTGTAACTACCACATGTGAAAGCTTTGAAGATCATCTTGAAATGCCACATGTAGGTTACTTGTAGGATCCTTGACCTTGATCTTGAGGTGGGGCACCTCCCCTATGTCAAAGCATATGTCAAACCATTTGAACAATTTGAGCACTTGTTGGTGAGGGTAGCTTTCTTGATTTGAATTGATCACTTAAAGTTGAGGATCACTTGTGGAACCACCATTCATACCACGTGAAGGAAAAATACCACGTGTAGGAATATGATATATCTTGCAATGTGGTAGCCACTTGAAAAGATTTGACAATTGTATCCAATTCTTGAACTACATTGTTTCCATGAGCTTCTTTCTCTTTGACTTGATCTAGATCACTTGCACAAATAATCTAACTCGGTTTGAACCAATGACAAGCTTCTTCACACCTCATGCTAAGGGTTATCTTGACAATGTTGAGTTGAAGTACTTGAATGCTCATTCTCTAGATCAAATACTATGGGTTTACTAGCTCATGAACATGTCATATGCCACCACTAGATCATAGAAAGCATAGAAGCAATAGTGGTACCATATAAGCATTAAAACATTTGATTTTCATGAATGATCACTATGTATGACTATATGCACTAGCAAGTCCTTAGCAAAGTATGAATGCATATGTCAAACAATTTTACCTTGCTATGTTGGAGTAGAGGATAGTCATTAGATTCCAATTTAGCTCTCCAACTAGCATCATGAAGTCCAATTCAATAGCTTGGTGAAGACAATATATATCAATATGAATTCCAAGCTTCACCCATATGAAATGAAAACCATCAATGATCAAGTGCACTATCTTCATGTTGTGGTTGGCTTGCTTTCTTTTTTGACCTTTGCTTGCATGAGAGAAAACCATTTGAATCTTGCATGAATCATCTCTCTATTTGGGTGTTGCTTGCTTTCTCCTATTGATCAACCCTTTAGATTGCATCAACTAAGCATCTCCAATAGTTCCTAGAATCTCACTTCCATGTTAGCCATCCAAGCACGGTGCTCGGTTTACCTCAGTAGGCGGCATGCCCCCCAAGGAGAAGTGACCTATCTCCAAGAACCATTCTTGATACTCATTCTTAGAAAATTAATAATTCTCTTCTATGAGATACATTCTCTACTACATGAGAGATGAGTGATATACACAATACATTAATTTATTCACTACAAAATCAATCAATGATTGTAATCCTTCTAGGACATGCTCTTCTTGAGACTTGAATATTCATTCGGGAATATATATATCTTAGACTTTAATACTCAGTATGAGATTTCTACAAGTTGCGATTTATATTCTTCGGGAATTATATGGATTTTCATAATCCACTTATTAACTGTATATTCGATTTTTTTATTTGTTTCATTTGCCGAGAGATATAGCGTAACATTCATTTCTTCTTAACAGGAGATTCAACCTCAATTTCATTCTTCATTGACCGATATAATCGCTACAGGCGATTTTGCCATGGACTTTGTTTCCGGATCCGGGTTTCCATAAGAGAAACATTTGTAATTAAAGAGGTAGTTTGACAACAATTATTTTCTTTCTCCCAATACTCTCACAATGTGAGAATATTCTATCTCTGTCATTTCCCAAACAAGAGATGATATATTGTTCTGCATACCCAACACTAGTGAGGTGCACGCTAATTATGTTGGATGTCATCTTCATGATGATCCTCTTCATGAGGTGCTTAACCTTCTTTGTGAGGCGTTCTCTTCATGAGAATGGAGGAGTTCTATTTTTTTATATTTAACGTGTATACGCTAAACTAGAACCCATAGGCGTCCCCCGTAGATTTTAGATTGATAGTATATAACATTTAGTTTACTACTAGTAAACACAACTTCTCGTTCATAACTTCAAGTTACTCCTCTCATTTCAAAAAATATCGGCATATGCTGCGCTTCGGGCTTCACAAGAGCATTAGTCAAACTATTGTATGACTTAGTGTGTGATACTATTCCTGCTTCAAGCTCCAAGGAATATTTTCTCTTAAGATCATTTTCCTTCTATGGAAATAATATTTGACATTCAAAATATAGGCTTTCTCTCCCCTAATGCCAATATTAGATCATTAATAGCATACTTCAAAATATATCCCCTATCATGGGCTTAATTCAAAAATCATATATCTCCAACTACAAGTGGAGGCCCATTTATGTATGCTATGATTTAATTTTATAGGAAATATTCACACACATATTTCAATATGGGGGTTATTATTCATTATGCAAATGAGCTAGAATACTTAAAGTGCACTTAAGAATGTTCAAAGATTCCTACAAAATCGGGGATGTTCTCCCCTAATATGCACAAAACATGGTTTAGAAAACTATTTCATTCTCTAGCTTCTTTATTAATTAGCCAAAAAATATTGATCCAAGTACTCATAAAAAAATGGATCATATACTTCAAATGTATAAAATACGCAACTTTCAAATTCACATGGAATTTTCTTTTAGAATTTTCTAATTGCCATTAATGCAAAAATCCCTTGATGCCTTTTCATCATAAATCCTAAATCATCATAATTGTGTTATCCACCAACTTAGTTCCACAATTATTCATCCCATAAAATGGGTTAGTCTCCACTCGAGCACAATGTGATAAAATCACTCCTCCTCGATCTTAGGTTGCTTGGCCCTAGACCAATCTATTGCTTATACGATGCATCGAAAACAAATCATTCCTTAGTTCAACGAGAAACATATAGACATAGCGTCTTTGGCTAGCCAATTTGATTATGAGGGAAGCACAAAAGTAGCTACTAGCTATAATTATAACTCGTTATGCTAATATTCATGCAAGAGTGGAGATAGTTGCGGCTCGGTGAGATACACATGCGAGGTGTAATGTGGAATGTTAGTATTCAATCTAACATAATAGATAACAACAAAATGCAAAGCTACGAGCTTACATGCAATTAGTGCAAAGAGAGAAAGTTAACTCTCGGCTGGGAAGGGACGCGGACGGAACTTCAAGTCCCGATACATGCACTTAAAGACCGACTTAGGGCGGCTATGCCTATTAAAATATTACCCAGTTTTCTTATGCCTTTGCCCAAAATTCCTCGCCCTTTTCATGCCTTGATTTGCTTAATGCATCATCTATGAATAGTCACTTCTAATGCTTCATAGAATCCAATCATACTTCTAGTATTCATTGATTATGGCAATCGAAATTCACATATCCATTGTACTATTCGTGTATAACAATAGACTTAGGGCGGGATATAACTTTTAATCTTGGGCCAAAATATTAAATACATAGGATTATACAATTTCTTGGTTAAATCAATCCTTCCAAGATCAATTAATATGTTAGTATAGTCCAATTGTCTATGTGTTTTTGGAACATATAAAGTTTCTCTTGAAGAACTTAAATCATGTGCTTATATATTTATTATCTTTGAAAATCATATCCTGAAGTATTGATAGTAGTGATGGTGGTGTATTAAGTTTCAGTTCTTCGTTGAATTAAGTGGTTAATGGTTAATTCGTTAGCTTGAAGACTAATATGGAAATTTTAATATTCTTAGTTGCATTTCTTACTTGAAGTAATATGCACAAATTTCTCATGGAATAAATTAGGTTTATATGTTATACATATAAACAGTTGCCTATTGCCTATGAAATTAAATTTTGCATTAATTTTATCCATAATGAAGCCTTAATTAACCATGAAGCCGTCGACGACGAGGCGCCAATGGTGACTTCGAGAATCTCCGGATCCGCCGGTCAGCCCAGCCCCTGAGGTGCTTTCATAGGGGTAGGGTTTGCGTGACGTGTGTTCATAGGGGTGAGTGTGCGTGCGTGTTGTGAAGCGTCTGCGTTGTCTTGTGTCATTCTTAAAAAAAAAAAACCAATAATATGGTCATTGTTATGCACGATAACAATTTTAGGTGGTTATTACAAGCTGCCTAGTATGCCCTCCCACAAAGGTCCAGGACACACCTGGGCTGGGCACCTGGACATGTTGTAGGTCATGTACATCCAGCGGTGACAAACCCGAAAAAACAGAAAAAGGCACAATGCCAGAGGGCTGACGGCGCCGTACAGAAAAAAAAAAAAAAATCTCCAGAGCATCATTTCCATTCCACCTCCCTCCCCTCCTCAAGGCAACCCGCACCGACCACTCGAATGCTGCCGACAACCGCCACGGCCTCCGCGCCACCGCCGCCGCCGCCGCCCGCGGCAGGCCCCGCCGCCTCCTCCTCCTCCTCCCCCCGGGCGAGCCGCACGCCGCGCTGCTCCTGGCTCTGGGCTACATGCGGCTGCGCGAGCTGCTGGCCTGCGCGCGCGCGTGCCGCGGCCTCCGCGAGGAGGCCGTCGCGGGGACCCGCTCCTCTGGCTGCGCCTCGTCGTGGAGCCGCCGCTCAGCCACCGGGTCACGGACGAGGCGCTCCTCGCGCTGACGGACAGGGCGCAGGGGAGGCTCCGGTCACTCCACCTCCTCGGGTGCCGCCGCGTGTCCGACGCCGGCCTGCTGCGCGTCGTCGAGCGCAACCCCGACGTCACCGAGGTACTGTGATGCTATTCCTACTTGTGCACGAAATTGGCATGTCGTGTATGGACTGGATCGTTCACGGAATCATGCGAATTTAATGGTTAGTGCGCGGTTACTGGTTAGCGTTTGCTATTATGCCTCTTCACGGTGACCGTTTTGGATTAGGAGTACTTGTGTAATGGATTTAACTTAGCAGTATGTTGTTAATTCAGTGGACATTCCATGATTTCGATTATCTTATTCTTCAGTTTCCCATATAGACCAGTTATATTTCTCAATTTTTCGTACAGTACCATATGTTTTTTCCCTGAGAACAAGCCCGTTGGCCCATGACAGTACCCTAGTCGATGTACTCGTTCAGTTAGTCTAAACAAACAACATGAATATTTAGATACTAAAAACTAAAAAGGAACTGTCAACGCAAGGTTCAATTTCTACTTGTCTAGATGGGCTCATGTTATTGTAACTTAAAGAGGGGCAATGGGGATATAACAAGTTTTACCCTTCAATTTAAGGCATCCTTTTGTAGTTTTATTGCATTTAGGTTGTTCCTGACAGTTAGGTGAGCCTGTCCTAAAATTTAAGATAAGACCCAAAATCCCAGATGCAGATCGGCTTGCCCGAAGAAACTTGTCCCACCCAACTCTTTGTCCTCACTGTGATCAAGATGAAGAGACAATTGACCACCTGTTAGTTACTTGTGTGTTCGCAAGGCAGTTTTGGTCTTGCCTCAGTCGGTTTGGATTCCAAGAAGGTGCAAAGTGAATAATTTAGTTGATGGACAGGTGCAGAAAGGTTTAAACTCCCTGATCATCCTCGGAACATTGAGTCTTTGGAGCATCGGAATTGATGTAGTCTTTGATGGCATGGCACCTAATCTGGGTGGCCTGGATGCTCGAGCTTCATCTTTGAATATTTGCTGGGGCTCGAGGGATGCCCCGTTTGTCTGCCCTAGCCGATGTTGAGTCTCAGTAGAGTTTGGTTAAGGTTGTTTTTTTTCTTTTAGCACCAGTGAGTCTATAACCTTTTAAACCAGTGCGCTTTTGGGGTTCTTTTCCCCTCTTTTTCTTTTTATAATATAATGATACACAGCTCTCTTGCGTGCTCAAGTATTTTTGTTAATCACAATAAACATGTAGGTAAAAGAAAGACAGTCGCCTTGATGCACAAATACAAGAAAAGAACTGCAGCAAGTGTAATAGTATTAAGATCTAAAAAGAAAGGCCAGGTATATATCCAGCCAAGTTAAAATAGCCCCTAACTCTCCCTGTTGTAACACATGGTTGATGGACGACTATCATCTAAATGAGACAGCAATACATAATTACGAATTAACATTATGTCTTGATGCCATGAACTCATGAATTAGTGTGCAATAAAATATGGGAGCCAACTTTACTGATTTTCTTACTCCAGTATGAGAGGCACAATTAAGATAGGAAATTAATAGTATTGTTTGTGTAATAATAGATACATATGCGAAGACAAATGAGAATGGTTACACACTTAAGCTCTCACAATGGATAGCATACGTGGAAAGAAGTATGCAACTGCACTATTCTAGCTATTGCTGTATGTGGTAACATTTGATACGGTAGGTATGAGCCCTTCTTTGGATGGATATGAATATATAAGCATTTTGCTGGTGCAAATATATAATTTTCATGTTGTCTTACAAGAACTTCGTTTTTTTTTCCTACAAGGAGATTAGTTAATGCAACCTTGGAATGTGCTTAGTTTTTTTTTTTTTTTTTTTTTTTGGGGTGGAATGTGCTTAGTTTTTTTTTTTTTTTTTTTTTTTTTGGGGGATAGGGGGGTGGGGTGGGGTGATGTTACATAAAGTAATAGGATGTTGGTTTCTTGGTGCCTTGACCTTGTTCAGTGAGTTCATAATTCATATCATTAACTTCCCTTGCCTTTGTCACAAGAGAGGAGAGTACACCCTTTACCAAGCTACTCCCATGATCTATATGCACCCTGGTTCGATCCCGCACTAGCATTCAAAGTTGGAGTCTGGAGGCTCTACCAACCGAGCTGTTTCTCAGTTCACATGAGCTAGCTTCTTAATCTTGTCCTTCAACAAAGACTTGAGGTCGCTCGCCCTGGTCATCTAAACCTCTTTTTTAGTTGAGGGTCTATTGGTGGTCATTTATTGTTTTTGTGTGGTGCACTTTTGTGTGTATGTTTTTTTAGGTCTGGAAAAGGCACTTCACTTTTTTCTTTTGTATTTCTCTCTTCTTATGAAATGACATGCAGTTCTCTTGCATAGTTCGAGAAAACAAATGGACTAATGGAGTGGTCCAACCAGCATACTATCTTTCACTACTGAAAAGGGCACAGAGCAGCGCTGATCATCGTTTCCAGAGACTTCATTTAGGTGTATAGCATAGTGATTAACTGCATATCTCTTGAGAATGTTTCATCACTAACAGCATTTATTAGAATCAATGATTGGTTATACTATGGTTAAAAAGCATGTTATAGTACTTCTCTTGTGAAGGATAACAATTGAGTAAACAAAGGATCTTAAGGTTTCTCTATTTTTTCATCGGATTTGCCTTACAACTAATCACTATTTTAGGGTTCTGTTGCATTAGAGGTTTAGTGTATGACCAGCAGGTGAACATTTATATTCTGCAAACTCTTATTTGACCAATGGAGTTAGATCTTTTGAATAACTGTCAATGCCAAAGGCTGCTGCCTGCATAAAGGCTTACCTATGAAAGAACATCTGATCAAATGCACCTGGATGAAGTTATATATAGTCTTCTTTGTTCCTTAGGAACTTTTGAGCAATTTCCTTATGAAAAAATTTACTGACTTAATGGTTGTTGTGGCATAGAACCATTTGCTATGGAAAATGGCAGATGAAAAGCTCTCGTTTTGTGTTCTCAATTAATGTAACATCATTTCTACGAACTACAAATCTTTTGTGAGTGTGAGGAAGAATGGTCTATATCTTGGGAAGGGGTATTTGATCATAATAACAGCTGCTTTCCTCCCGCAGGGATGTAACAATTTTGTGTTTAGGTGATGTAGCTAGAGTAGATAGACCTCATTTCTTAGGAGCATTCTTAACCAGTGTTGCATCTGCATGTGCTTTTGATCAGGGCAGTGATAATATTCGATCAGTTGTGCTTTTATAACTAAAAGTATTTGGTACAAAGGCATTTAATTTTGCTGGAATACTCTTTGCATGCTTTACTTTTGTCAGTTCACATGGATACCTTTTCTCGCTTTTCCATTATTCTATATGTAAGATTTTCAGAAAAAAAGGATTTTAGACATGGATATTTTTACTTATAATCAGTGTACCTGTCATTTTCTTTGCTGGCACATTTGGTGTTGATTTAGACATGAGGTCACTGTTCAGTTTGATTGTATTAAAAGTTGGGGACACCAGTGCAGAGTAAATTCCAAAGTAGCTGAAGGTACAGCCCATATATCCAATACATTACTAGGATTTCCTCATTCTAGTCCAGTTACGGAAGAACTAGAACCAGAATTGAGGGTGATTGGTGGGTTAAATTGCAGTCAAGGTTGATTGGCATGGTGAGGAAAGGGCTGAAATTGATTATAATTCTTGGGGCCTGGATGATTTGGAATCAGTGTAACCGTGCGTGTTTGATAGCATTTCTCCCAACTTGGTTGGAGTCTTGTTGCTCGCCTTTGAGGTGATTTTCTTTTGGAGTTTGGCTGGTGTTTAGGGCATTTCCTTCTCGCCCTTGAGCCTGTGAGCGACCAGTAGGTAGAGTTATTTGGTCGAGGCTGTTGTTTTGCTACATACAAACTTACCAAGGGTGCAAATGTATGCTTAGAAATATGAATGTGTGGGTGTGTGTTCTAAGGGTTCTTGCCCCTTTTTCTTCAATAGTATAAATAAATGCAGCTCTGATATAGTTAAATTAAAAAAAAACTAGAACCAGGATCAAAATCCACTCCATAAGCAGCCAGAATTTGGCTTGATCAGAAGTGAGATGCAATAATTAGAAGGTTTTTCAAGGCATCAGCACTTAAGAAGGCACATGAAGAATTTGTTTCCCTGGCATCATCTTATTGGGTAGCTGCGATATCATTCAAGATATAGCAGTGCAGTAACCACTAACCATAAAAGGACCATTCTAGAGGGAACCAATCTTGCTCATAATTTGACATGGAATTTGGCTGAGACCTGCCTAAATCCTTCTAAGTTCTAAAATAGCGGACACAATTCCATATATTCTGTAATACACACTGATATAAGTTATGGTACATTGTCTCGTCACCAAATAACTCAGACTTTTCTTCCATTTCCTGTGCTTCAGTGTGAGGCAGATTGAATATTATTCTAAAAGTTCCCCACAGGAAACTCCTGAACTTCAGACGTATTTCTTAGAGTAAGACATTCTCTATATCATAAAACCACTGATTGACTTGATGTGCCGTTGTTCAAGCCCCTAACTGGCTGGCTTCTAAAAAGTGCATGACACTTGTTATCCTTATCTGTGGGACCATAGCCATTATTCACAGTAAAATTTATCTGGTGTTCTTACTGACTGAACTTGAGTTCAACATGATCTTAATGATCGATTGTTTTCTGGCTTAGTATCTTTGAATATATAAGTTTAATTGCGGAGTAATTTTTTCTTGAAGCATGGCAAAGCCAGTAAGCAAGTTCAAATTTAGGTCTGTTAATTTTTGTGTTTAAATTTTAAAAAGTACAAAAACATGTGCTAGATTGTTTTCAGTTTCTTGTGGATTAGGATCCTCTTATTTTTGTTTGCCTTATTTTTTTTTTTCCGCTTGGCTAGCTGAGGTGGTTATCGGCATTACAGAACCAAAGGTCTTTTTGTCGCCTGCTAGACTGGATCTCTGATAGTTTTGCCTTGTCTCATTAAACCCTGCACAGCACATTGCACTGGAAATGCTGATTTATTATTGGACATGAAAAGTGGTCACATGCCTACAAAAATCTGGAGCACTTAAAACACTGCCATTTTTGCAACCATGAGCTATTATTGCCCTTTGTGGATGAATGCTTACATTGTACTTTACTTGATACAAACCAGTAATGAGTCATTAATAAAAGCCTGGAACAGTGATTGCTTCTACCCTTTTCGACCAAAGGCTTGGCCCTGCTTATATTGAAAGCTTAAAAAGTTTTCTGGTGTAACTAGCTACAAAGTTCAGTCCACTACCTCCACTGAGACTAAGCAACACTCCCCTAGAAACACACTCGCCAACCAAAAGCTGTCCTATTACAGAAACAGAATCTGATGAAACAGAAACCCATCCAGGCTATCCTATTAGATGCACAGAGCTTTTCATTTGTCACTACTGTGCTAATTCCTCCTCGAAGTCTTCTGATGTGTGCCTCCAGCCTTGGCACCCTTCCATCGACCTCTGCTGGTTCAGAAAACTGAGAATTTTGTAAGCTAATTCTTTAGGGGTTAAGATCTAGACATTTATTGTTTTCCACAAACCCCTAGTAACAATTGCTAAGACTGTTAGCTTCCACCAGTTCTCACTTCCTCTTTCTGACCCCAACATCTCCACAATAGATCTCAACGGCACTGGGTTCTCTCTCCATCCCATGCTGATTCTGATCCAAGTCCAGGTCACCTGAGCTGTGGGCATTTGAAGAACAAGTCATCACGTGATTCCAGTTTATTACAAAGTTTACAGTTCCTAGATCCCTTACAAACTTTACAGTTCCTAATTTTGTAAGAGGGTATTGAAGACTTATTAAGTTGTTCATTTGAATTGGAGTGATCTTGGAGGTTCAAGCCCAATGTAAAAAGATAGATGCTTAGAACAGCTGTTTGTTAATAACTCTCGAGTCATTTTGACCAATGTTTCACACTGTTGTCACCTCAAACTATGCATGATTGATTTTGTCCAGCGTTTATGTTTTGTAGTGCAGGTTACAAATGTGTGTGTCTGATTGCTATTTAATTACTTATGGATCAGAATTTAGATTACATGTGGATGGCAAAATTCTGCAACTATCGCGAATATAACATTCACTGAGAACTCATACTGACATGCTCATTCTGTCATTTTCTGCTATGTACTAATGCATTGGCCTCTATGTGCATCTAGTTCTAAGGGTTTATCTTTTTCTTGCAGCTCTTTGTGCCCAGATGCATGGGATTAACAGCTGATGGTCTGGTGAAAATTATTCATTTTTTGCATGGGCACAAAGGAAATCTAAGTCGTGTTCGACTACATGGTATCAACAAGATGACTAACCACCACCTCGATGTTATCAAGTCTCTCCTGTGCGGAGATAGCCAACAGAAAGATGCTCAAGCACTTTACTACAACCATAGAGTACATGAAGTGCTGAACACGGACGACGATCGCCCTATTGATGTAGATATGTGCCCTTTGTGCAGAAATGTGAGACTCGTGTTTGATTGTACAAGGAAGAACTGCAGGTCTGTAGAGTCTTCAATCTTTTGAGTTCCCATTCAGCCTTGTCATTAGAAATTCCCCTTGCAGTTTATTTGTAGAGCTGGCATTGCTACACCTTTTTTCTACTTGGTGCGTGGTTCCATCGATGATTTCTGGCAGTCACTGGTCTCACTTATAGATATTTGCTTGCACATCAGATCTTCTGTGGTGGTGGTTTAGCTGACTTGGGTGTTTCTTTTGGCAATGGTCCTGTAGCTCATATTTTTTTCCCACCCCTATGGGCTACATGAAAGCAGCTTGACATTTATTTTTGGTTTGTTGCTCGTCTTCGAATAGTTGGTTCTGATTTTTCAAGTCTTCTCTGTAGGTCATTGACTTTGACCTATGACCTATACGGCTATACCAATTCTCATTTTGAGAGAAAAAAGGGGTTCTGTGTATCTTCCATTCTGACGATTTTGATTATACTTCAGGGAATTGAAGGATGGTCGGTCCCGATGCCGAGGTTGCTTCTATTGTGTTGCTCGATGTGAAACTTGTGGTGAGTGCATCGAGATGGAGGAGCTCGGTGAGCCTGGACTGGCCTGCTCTGACTTTCTGTGCATGGATTGCTGGCTCAAGCTCCCAAAATGCTGCACATGTAATCGTCCCTACTGCGAGAAGCATTCCAATTTAAAAGAGAATGTATCAGCCTCAGGCGAGTTCTCCTGTCAGGAGTGTACAGAGTTTGCTACCTCACTCAAAAGTCTGGGAGAAGGTTACTAGAAGAGATGTTGCTCTGTCACGGTAACCAAATAATTGGGACTTTTAACACGTGATGACTGATTCCCCTGTAACAGACTTTCTTATTGACTTAATCATCACGTGTGGAGCTTATGAGACCTAGACAAACTAGAAGGTTAATTGTCTACTGCTTTCGTCAAACAAAGTGGGTGCAGACTTGAAGGTCTTTGCGCATCCAACTTGTCTGAATAATGAAGGGCTTCTACTCAGCTGCCGTTTCAAGGAGGGGACAATGTGAACAACATGACAGTTGAAGGGCTGCCATAATTCAACTTTGCTTACCTGTATATATTTTGGTCACTTTGTCCAATGTTTAAGAGTCATGTGTGCCCATTGCAACATGCATCTAGAAATGTACGCTGCTAAGAAATGGACAGAGTGCAAATGTTTTCAACGTTTCTCTGATCTTCTGTCTAATTCACAACTATGCTATGCCATGGGATTATTTGTCATATCTGTCCAAAATTTGGATGAAGATGATATATCACGGACAGGTATATGAAAATAGAGAAAAAAAATGAATGCGTTTTGCATTCATTTGAAACTTTTCTATCCAGATTCTATCTGGGCATACACTGCTCTCATATTTTTCTTGATGCTGATTGACAGCAGAATTTTACAGTAGAACTTGGACTAGTTTGTTCCCGTTTGCTTTGTGATCCCAGGATACAATCAGTTACGTTTATAGTGCCATGTATACACTGTCTTCCTCCATGTGAGCAAAAGCAGCATCTGAAGTGAGAAAAGCAAGAAACAATGCAAGACTGAGCTCTTGATTTCCCATCGGTCCCACAAAGTCAATTTGACGAGTGAAACCTGTGATTGACGTGGTGAAACCGATTCCGGAATATAACTTTACTGATGGAGAAACCATACGCTTTAGCGTCCTCAATGTTCAGACCTCGTCTGAATGAACGAAGGTAGGATCATTACCCCTAATCGCTCCTCCTGGTGTAAAATTTCGATGCCAGTTACTGAAATCACTACGAGAAAAATAAAGAACAAAAACTGGCTGCGATTGAACAGGTGGCAGCATCGGATTCGTCCTCCAATCATGCTGACACATCCTGGTTTCACTACGTATAGTAGTAGTCACTAGTGAGTTCTAAGGCAAGGCAGCGTAGCGTGCTGGCCTGGTGGTCTGTTCCATCCAGCCCCAATCCCCTGATCCTTGCTATGACCATGACCAAGAACGCGTTCATTCATTTCCTACTATATTCGGTCGGTGACCGTCGTCAGGCACTACTACTGAAGAACAAGAGGCCACCACGAATCCATGACATTTACATGAGCACTAACGCCCTCCCGATCACACGCGTCCGGCGCGACTGGATGCATCGAGCCGACCGAGGCAAAAAGAGAGCCTTTTCGCGATGGCGAGCGCGAGCACTGCACATGTCATGACCTCGCCGGCTCGCCGGACGCAAGATCTCTCTCCTCTCCTCCGCGTCCGTATGGTCATGCATGTTGTTGGTTGGGACAACACAATCTTTATTTGGTCCACCCCACCCCAACCATCATCATGTTGTGTGGGTGGGTGTGGCCATCTCATCCATCGCTTCCTTTGTGTGCATAGCAGCTCAAGTTGAAAGCTTGTGCCACCTGCAGGCCACACTCGTAATCCACCAGGGTCCTGATGATCGATGCGTTCACATCGATCCCATGTCAAAAAGGCTAGCTCGTCAGACATCCAAACTGATTGAGGAATGATTTGATGATGAAGGGAGGGTTAATTAGTGGATGACAGACGGGAGACAAAGCGTGACGATCGATCACCGTTTGCTCGGTTTCGATTGGGAGCCTTTTTTTGGTTCTGATTTAGTCGAAGGAGGATTCCGCCTCGCAGTGACACCGAAACGCGGTGCACTGACGGGCGGCAGACTTGGATTGGGTCAAGTACGTCTCAGATGCTTTGATTAGTTGTGTAAACAAAGAGTGGCTAATCATGCTGGTAGCTAGATAGAGTGATGGCTAATTAATTGAGACATGATTAATTATTTTGACTGAACAGATGATAGTTGTCTTCGGCAATTTTTATTTCTACTAAATTCGTTTCAAATTGTAGTTCGTTTGATTTTTTCAAGCCTAACTTTGACCACTCATCTTATTCAAAATTTTGTGTAAAAATATTATTTCTTTTGTTGCGAATTGCTTTATTAACAAATGCTTTTTAAGAATGACTTAAATTTGACTACTTTTGTGCAAATTTTTTGAATAAAACAAGTGGTCAAATTTAAGGTCAAAAAGTCAAACGAACTATAATTTGAAACGGAAGGAGGAGTATTATTCAGTAGGGACCGAGGAGGTTGTAAATTCAGTGGGCCGACCACTGTACTACACCAATTTGACTTGCGAGTCCAAATTTTAGCGCGAATTTGTCTTCGTTCATCTCTCTGAACATACTTAATAACGAGGGGAAGGAAAATAATTCAGCAGCCGCTCATTCGTTCAACCTGTTATTGAGTTGAATTCTTGACCGTACGTAACTGTCGGTTGGTGAATCGGTTAAAATCGACGACGCAAGTAAATAAAAAGAAACCAAGTACAGTTTCAGCTTGCGTACTTGCACAATTCTGAAAGAAAGGGGATGCCTGACTGTAACTGTTTGTGGTTACGTGGTAGTAGGTGAATCAGGTAAATCCACGGTCAACTAAAACAAACAAACCGCACGGAAAGCGCTTTCTAATCCATCCTTACCACTCAATTCTTACCGATCCCTGTACGTCACTCCTTGCTGCCATTTCTTACTTACTAATCTATCTATGTATCTTTCCACTTCAACATCTCGAAGAACATTAGAACAAAGAGGTCGTCCTTGCTGTGTGATGATGCCAAACATACTGACAAGAGAAGAGTGGAAATGTCAACCTCTTTTGTATAATATATATACTACTACATGCATCCGTGGTGGTGGCCAGCGTTCAAACATTCCAGCGTGGCGGCGGTCGAGAAGCCAGAGCCAGCCAGCCGTGCGCCATGCCCGCCGCCGCCCCCAAGTCCACCAAGTCCGCCCAGCAGCCGTTCGAGTCGGCGCTTGTGTGGCCTCGCTTGATCCGCGGCACCTCGCCAGCCATCTATTTTCCCTTAATGCAGTACGTGTTAAATTGCACGTTTTTTTTTAAAAAAATAAAGTCGGGCCAGCATGCAGCAGTGCTGACAGAGTGACAGCGGCTGCAAGGCTCCAAAATCCCTTGACTGTCCTACGCGCTATGCACATCACCTACATTTCATCGCAGTTTCGTATCATCATAGGCAGCATTTCAACACGGAAAGAAAAATCATGTACTGTACGCGGCATCATTTCTGAACTGAACAACTGATCGAACAAACGTCTAGAGGATGGCTTGATGGCTTAGCTAGGGATCGATGGTCGGTTGGACACTTCTGTAGGTAGGGGCTAAGATCGATCGAGCTAAGTTAACCACAGCCGCGAAAACCGAACACAATCAGACAAAGAAGGTCGATGTTAGATAAAAGATTTCGCCCATAAGATATATAATTCTGAGGTCACGAAAGGAAAAGGGAAAAGAAACAAGGGGGAGGCTTTGCAGTGCAGCACTTGCAATTGCATCGCAAGCAAAAGGGACCCATGAGCAGAAGCTAGCTCATCGACCAGCAGCGGGCCCACCTCAGATAGAGCCGCCACGTGGCAGGCTCAACCAACGCTGCCGACGGCCGCCCGGGCCCGCCGCTCAGCTTCACGAACTCCGCCGTGACACGTACACGTATGGTATGTATGCACGGGGCCGGCCCGGTAGCGGACGAGAGAAGGCTCTCATGGATTCGACGTCACACGCACGCAAGCAGCTTGCTCTGCCCCGGCTTGATCGATCGAGCTATAGCTTGGAGCCTTATAAAGGCAGGTCGCCACTGCACCTCCAGCCTTAGTCGTCGTCGTCGTCGTCTACACACACATAGCAGCTAGCTCGCCATTATCCGACAGCAGGGAGCTGAGCTCGTGCCGCCACCGTACCATTGCCCCCCGTCGTCGACCATCGTTACATATATATCTTCCTGGTCCATCGCCTCTACATACTCTGCTATTGCTACTAGCATGGGGCGGCAGCCGTGCTGCGACAAGGTGGGGCTGAAGAAGGGCCCGTGGACGGCGGAGGAGGACCAGAAGCTCGTCAGCTTCATCCTCGGCAACGGCCAGTGCTGCTGGCGCGCCGTGCCAAAAGCTCGCCGGTGCGTGCGTTCGTCGTGCAACTGCAAATCGTCCCTGTCCGTCCCTGCCTGCAGTTAGACTGCTTGTTGCGTGCGTGCCAAATAATACTCCTACTGCAGGGCTGCTGCGGTGCGGGAAGAGTTGCCGGCTGCGGTGGACGAACTACCTGAGGCCGGACCTCAAGAGGGGCCTGCTCTCCGACGCCGAGGAGAAGCTCGTCATCGACCTCCATGCTCAGCTCGGCAACAGGTACGGTGTCCCATATACCCATCGATATAAGTATTTCTTTTCTTTTTCTCCTAAAAGCTAAAAATAAAAATAAACTAAAAACATGTTCGTTAGGTGGTCCAAGATTGCGTCGCAGTTGCCAGGGCGAACGGACAACGAGATCAAGAACCATTGGAACACCCACATCAAAAAGAAGCTCAAGAAGATGGGGATCGACCCACTCACACACAAGCCCCTCTGCCCGTCGACGTCGTCGTCGTCCCCGATCCGCAGCAGCAGCAGAGCCCACCACTGCCCACCGTCGCCACCGGTGGCTCGCCACCAGAAGCGCAGCCATCGCCATCGCCGTTGCGGAAGCCTCCAGAGGAGAAGACGGCCGCAGAACCGGTGAAGCCACCGCCGGCGACAGCTAGTAGCCAGCAAGAACGACTCGCGGGCGAGCTGCTCCTCAGCAACTCTCCAGGCTTCTGCACCGACGAGGTACCCATGATGCACCCGGACGAGATCATGGTGCCACTGATGAGCGGCGACCAGCAGACGCCACTGCCATTGCCGACGTCGTCGACTACGACTTTCTCACCCACCATCGCCGTTGCCGCCGTCTCGACGCCGACCACGGCGACGTCCTACTCTGCAGCCTCGGCGTCGTCGTCGTCCTGGAGCCGCGACGACGAGGAGCTGTTCCCGCTCATGAACATGGAGTTCCCGGACATGTTCCAGATGGGACTGTTGGACAACATGGTCGCGTCGTGGGACGACTCCTTGGCGCAGCCGCCGGTGTACGAGGACTATGCGTACCAGCTGCAGCCGCAGAGGAGCGGCGGCGTCGCGTTGTTTGACCACGAGCCAGGGAACAAGATTGAGCTCTTCTCTAGCTATTAGTCACTTAACCCCTCTAATAAATGAGATTTGTATGCTGCACTAAACTAGCAAATTAGACGACAGGACAGTTGTTCATCAATCTGTTAACTGCAACGGCTTTCTGTTATATATTATCATTATGCTGTTCTCCCATCGGTGAGCGGTGCCTAGTGTGTTTGTGTAGTACAAACAAAATCAAGTAAGCTTCGTTTCAACATCCAAGAAACATGTTCGTGGCACGCTATATGATTAGCGAGTAATAGACATGTTCTACTTCTGCTAGGGAGGAAAGAGGCCTATTAATGTGCCACACTGGTGGTACATCATTGTGACATTTATGTCAGTCTTAAACACAAACCTGTTGTTGGCTTGGAGGTAATAAGAAAATTAAGAAGAGAGTCTGGTTATGCAAAAATTGTAACTCGATCTTTTGTCACATATATAGGAGTAGGCCTGCTAACGGGTTTAAACCCGCCCCAACCCATATTTTAAAAACCCTAACTACCACCCGCCCGCCCCCCACCCCGTCGGCTCAATGCCCCAACCCGCCTAAACCCGGTCACGACGAAGAAGATGATATATGACTTTTGTGCCGATCTATGACCATAGAGCCCCAACCGTCCCAACCCGTTTGTGTCGTTAACCCAACCCGCCCCAACCCGTTTCACAAATGTCACCCGCTTCCAACCGCCCAATAGTACCCGTATTAAAAACCCGCCCCCAAAATACCCGCTCAACCCCGCCCCATTAGCGTGGCCTATATAGGAGTCAAGAATGTGCATACAATTCAAGAGTAGGAGGCACGTCGCCGTGGTCGGCGTTGAGACGGCTGCGTTTATTTATTTTATTTATTTCTCACTGAACATTAGATCTCCTATTTCGATCCTAGAGTTTTAATGCTCAATGAACACAAGTGTTTGTGACCAGTGGCGGGCCCAGCTTTTAGGCACAGGGGTGCACCAAAATTTTTTTTATACAAATCGATAAACCATATTATAATTTGATAAAACTATATTATAATTTGATAAAACCATATTATATATAATTCGGTAAAACAACGTTAAATCTTAATATAAAATTGTTCTAGTGGAGTTCAAATACTTCGAAATAGAGCAATATGAGATACTTATTTAAATTCGAAACTAATGAACATATGAACCGGAGATGCCAGGATCACCTTCACAGATCCGCTGCTTAATTGGTGCTGCGATGTTGATGGAGATGGTGGCGTCCGCGAGCCTTGCGATGGCGATGGCGTCTGCCAGCCTTGCGAATTGGCGAATTGCGATGGCGATGGCGGCAGTCGTCCGCGAGCCGCGATGGCCATGGCGGCGTCCGCGACCGCGACTCTTCGACTGCGAGAGAACGTAGTCCTGGGCTGGGCCTATCTTGGTGCCGCGCGGGAGAGACTGGAGTGACTTCTGGGCTGGGCCTGACGGCCTGATTGCTTGGTGCCGAGCGGGAGTGAGCCTGGCTGTGCTGGGATCACGCTGGGATC
This sequence comes from Hyparrhenia diplandra, assembly GCA_015847255.1. NCBI lineage: Eukaryota > Viridiplantae > Streptophyta > Magnoliopsida > Poales > Poaceae > Hyparrhenia > Hyparrhenia diplandra. The sequence continues at coordinate 89,329 of JADLZK010006601.1, read as the reverse complement.
GACGACGGACGACGGAACCTGCTAGGAAGCCTGGGATCGAAGGTGATTCTTGTATGCATGACATGCAGGCCACAGGCGGGGGGTCGGTGGACCCCCTGACCCCCTGTGGGTCCGCCCCTGTTTGTGACTAATATGTGTTTCGTACCGCGTATAATCGCACTGCGTTAGTCGGTTTCGGTGACATCGTTATCTTAGCCCCGATGATGAGTTTGACTTACGGCTAGGCAAAGTGTAATATATCATGTCCATAAAAAATTGGTTTGTAATAAAGCTGACGTTTCAATTCAAAGTGATAAACATAATTACATTGACTTTGTTTATATGCGCGGTTGTTGGAGTTGTGCTGGCTTTGAGAGTGGTGTTGCATGGACTTATGCTGAGTCATGGACTTGTGGTCATGCATATATGGTTTTGTTTTTTTACAAAAGCCACATATTATATATTAATTAATGCAACATTCTTACAAGTAGACCCTTAACAAAGGAGCCAATTACATCGAAGTCCCTATAGGACTCAGATCCAGATTCGCCAGGGGAGCGCAGATCGCCGGGCGGACGGTATAGCAGAGGCGCACAGTGACGCATGGTGCCATTGATGCGAAGGGCCTCACCGAAGCGTAGGCTTGAAATAGTTGAGGACGGCGTCATGGAGTTGCATCGCCCGGCCGAACCGAAGATATTGTTGAAGAAGTCGCCGGCGGGTATAAATCCGCCGTCCCCGTGAGCGGTGGGTGGCTCGCCGCCGAACCAATGACGAAGGAACTAAAGAGATCTTGATGCAGATTGATACCGCGCAGCTTCGTAGTAGGTGTAAGTCGAAATAAAAATAAAAAGGAGGATGAAGACGAGCCGTGATGAGGATGGCCATGAGTCCATGGGCCAGGAGCGAGGCACGCGTCGAATTGAGAGGGCAGGAGAGAGCAACGTTGAATGCATGTACCCCACGTATCATCTATGGGCCCCGCACTGCAGAATGCGGGACCCACCATGTGACACTTATATTCAACAAAAAAATCTCCATGAGCTCTCGTAGGAACTGGATCTTGGCGCGCCGGCGACGTTGGCAACCTTACGGTCAGTGATCGCTCGCGAGAGGACTTAGGCTTGGGCTATGCAGGTGCCGGGGCCTCCTTCGGCTGGGCGGCGGCGACGGCGCTGCAACAGCAACCACCCGATTCTTCTTCTTGGCCGGCACCGTGACTGCCCTCTTCTTTTTCTTAGCCAGTCCAACGACAGGCCTCCGCGGCCACGAGCACGAGCGAGGTATCCCGCCCCCGCGTGTCATACCGACGCGCGACGGCGGCATGAGGAGCGCCATGGACGACACCCCACACTGCACACGCCACACCGCAAGCAGCATCCCTCGCAGCTCGTCGGGGTCGTGGTCATCGCAGGCGTCGGAGATGTTGGCAACCTAAACCGGGCATGGAGGCGGCGCTTCTTCATATCTAGTAGATATGGCCATGAAGGCCTTTATTATGGTGGAGAATCTCACAAGGAGGAAGGAGGAGAGGGTCAGGGGAAAAAGGAGGAAACGAGAACCGACCCTCCTACCTCATCACCGGCGAGCTCGCTGGAGAGAGGCTGGGGGCCGGCAGACGGCGGCGGCGGTGGGGATTGGTTGGGGAGCTAGAAGGGGAACAGAGGTAGGGAGAGAGGTACTATACGGAGCCTTACTACAAGGAGCGTTGCAATGACCGCTCCTTCGAGAATCTAGCTAATCCTCTACTATGGTTAGTTGTTCACGTTAGTTGTTGCTTGAGGTGGAACGTGGTTTGTGATGGGACTAAAATTAGCTCTAAGAGAAATCAACTTTTGGGACTACGCATTTAGGGTGGAATTATGGCCGTATTTGTAAGAGCAAGTATAATGATGGACTATAAGCCAACTAAATGCTGAGATGGAAGAGAGAAGAGAAGCGGACAAAAGAACCAATAAAATATGTGAGAGAGACAAATGAGTCATAAGTTACCCGTGAAGAGCTAGCTATTATATGGGTGGGCTGAGAGAAGGCTATACAAGGATCCTTATAGCCGGTCTACTGGCTGCATCATTAGGCTTATTCTAAGAGCAAGTATTATGACAGATTGACGTGTGAGAGAGAAACGAAGAGAGAGAAGAGGACGGGTGTTTCACCAAATGCTCGCTGAAGCCGGCAAAATACCTGCTACGGGCGCTGCTATTGGTTTACCTTCGTGTTGTGGATTAAAACCAATGGGGCTCGTCACCACCCTGCAAGCGTTACAGCTGACAACAAAACCATAGTACTTGCTCTAAAAGATGTCAAAAGAGATGTTCGGGCTCGACTTCTGAGAATGGTAAATACAAGGACCTGCTATTGAGTGAGTTAATTTGTGACACGGTGTTGGCGTAGTAGTCACTTAACCCATCTAATAAAAATGCTTGACTAGGAGCCAGGGAACAAGATTGAGCTCCACTCTAGCTATTAGTCACTTAACCTCTCTAATAATGAGATTTCCATGCACCTTCTCACTACACTAAACTAGCAAATTAGACAGGGCGATTGTTCATTCTGATAACTACAACGGATTTCTTGAACAAACCAAGCAAGGATTGAAATCATCCATTCTGGTACCGATTCCACCGTGACTGGATTACATTTTACGTTTGTGTATCCAAATGCTCGAGCCAAACAGTATCTATTTTTCTGGTTATATTATAATTTCCCATCAGCACATACTTAGTGTGTGCCCATACACTGAAATATACGTTGAAATAATATTTCAGAGTTTGGACTGAGAAGGGCACAACAAAAAAATCTAGATTTGTTAGCTAAGACATAATAATAGGACATATAAGCAGTTGGCTATGAAAAATTTGTGATTGTATCTTTTGAAATAATGTTAGTCAGTTGGCTAGATAGGCTTAGAAAAGACATAAAACCATTAGTTCTTTTAGGAGCGACACCTATATATGTACATAGTGGTCTTTGTGTTTGGGTTCTGGACTTGGGGCTAAATTTCATAGGCATCAAAGGCCCTTTGTGTGGTGATACGATTGATATTCTGAATCCTAACCCTAATAAGCTTAGTGAATCTGAGAAGACTCCCCTTAGCGGAGCGGCACCATCCCGATCTAGGCGGGTCGACTTTTGGGTGGTGATACGAGGTCCTTTGTGCGGGTTCTCAAGGCTCCTCGCCAGGCCATGAACAAACATGAACAGACGCCCCAGATGAGACAGGGAATTACAACAGATTCGGTGGTAATCTGGGAAGAGGTGCTAGAAATGACTGGAATGGACAAGGGAATAGGGAATGGATACCGAGAGGGGTTCCTGAGAGGGCAGGCAGAGGCCAAGGAAGGGGACGAGGCAATTGGGATCAGGAGCGTAGGATGCAGGAACAACATCAGCAGAGGGCCCCTCGCGGGCGCCAAGGGTTGAGCCTGTTGGCCAACAAAGAAATGAGATATCTGAAAATGAGGCTTCTGTCCAATAACATGACTATTCCCCGTGGCGTGGTTGCTCAAAAACACCGACACGCTTGAAGTAGGACACCAAACCGATAAAACCAGAAAACTCGAAAATGTGGAAGGGTGGGACATGATTAATTCCAAGGATTGTCCTAATCCTGTGATATGTGGAAGATGTAAAGCTGAGGGACATGTAGAGAGAGTTTGCAGCACAAAGATGCCCTAGGAATATAATGCCCCATTTTTTGGACTTTCAGCTTATGGTCTGGGATTTCATATGGTTCAAAGCAATCCAAAGATGAAGGGATCGTAGATATGTCACCGTGGCATTAGTGACCGTGGATGGTCGGACAAGTCGGTGCCAGACAAATTGAAGCTGAGTTTGAACTCAAAGCAGGAAATAATCGAAATGGAGGTGGTATGCCAAGAAAAATGGGAAGGTAAATTTCAGCTAAGGTTCCCGAATGTACAAGCTCTTGATGATGTATGCCATTTCATAGAGATGAGAATGAGAACTGTTCCTGAGGGTGTGATCAAAGTTGAAAAATGGAACCCTACAAATGGTTCTAAAGGAAAATTGGACATGGCTTGGTATAGGATATTCAATATCCCTTATGACAAGAGATCATATGCTAATGTTTGTCTGATAGCATCTATGGTGGGTGCTCCAATGGAGGTGGATAAGGACAGTCTTACTAAGAATGAGTATGTTAGAGTAATGATTGCTTGCAGAGATATTACCAAGGTACCAGCAGTGGTGGATGGTGTTCTGGATTTCTATTTGTATGACTATACCTTTCAGAGGGAGGTGATTCAGGAGGGTCATATAAATCAAGCAGGAAATCAATGGATAAGAAATGGGAGAGATAACAACAGAGATGATGCTCCATCTCCAAAGAAACAGAAGACTATTCAAGAGAAGACTCAGACTCAATTCATGGCTGGAACTAGTACAGCAGGGGGGAAAGCTTTTCAAGGAAAACAGAGAGCACAAGGACTAGAGTCAGAACAGATGATAGTACAAGAGAAGCCACAAGATCAACACGTAGTTGCAAGTAGCCATGTTGGAGAAGGAGCTGTACAGGAAAAACAGAAGAGTCAGGAGGTACTAGATCCAGTCCAAGATCAGGGTCTTTCTGAGGATAATAGAAGGAAAACTCAGAATCAAAGCTCGGCCTCAAGTTATGGTCCTTACTATGGGAATGTTTACATGGGGGAGTTGGTATCTCCAAATTCAGGCAGACTGAATTTTGGTGATTTTGATAATGTGCAAGTGAACAAGATCAGCTGCTTTACCATGGAAAACAGTTACAGAATGATTATTGATGAATATGGATCAAATCTCAAACAAAGCAAAAAGGAGTCCTTGCTCACTGTGGAAACTAAAAAAGCCATCAATGAAGCAAGTCAAGACTGCTTCTTCAACATAGAGGATTACCTGGGAGGTAAAAGTTGCAGTAAAGGATTAGAAACTATTATTGAGGAAAAAGAAGAGGATGTAGTGAGTGCTATCTCTATCAGTCCAGTTAAGGACAGCCAAGGTGGTCCTGAGGTGATTATGTCCAGTCAAGAAGATTTGACAGTAACTAGAGGTTACAAGTCTGCTGGGAAGGGGGATGAAAAGACCATCAGTAATAAGGATGAGATAATGGAGATAAAAGTGGTACCTGAAGGACAGTTGACAGTGGAGATACCACAGAGCAATGTTGTGGAGTCTATGCAAGGTACAGCCGGAAAAGAAGGGGAATGGGATACACAAATACAAGCAGCAATGGAGGAAGTGATAGGCAATCAAAGTGTAAGGAAATCGGGGATGGTATAAGTGGCAAGATGTAAGACAAAGTAAAAGGATCAAAGCAAGTGGAGTATCTCAAGTGAAGGTTGATATGCGGAAGCAAGAAGAAGGTTGCCAAAGATCATGAAAATGAAGGTAATTCACCCATCCATCGTAATTCCTTTGCAATTCGCTTATTCTCAAGTTGTAGAACTAGCTGGTAACATGGGCATTGCTAAAGAGTCTATTAATCTTGAAAAAATTGATTTGCTTAAAGACCTGGAAAATGCTAGGTTAAGACTAAATGAGCATCAATTGGTAGAAGATAATGCAGAAACTGAAAATGACATTGAGGGAGCAGAAGGAGGAAATAATGTGGAGGAACATAATGTACTTGAATGGGGTCCGATGATTCTCGATCATCAATCCTTAATCATTTCCCCAAAATCAAGAAAGAGCAAGTCTGGCAAGAAAAAAAGGAGGAAAACTATGGCTTTTAAGGGTGGTCCTAAAGACATCCTTAGCTGCAGTGAGAGAGATAACCCTATGGTTAGCCCGAGGATTAATCTCGGGAAGAAGAGAACAAAAACAAAAGTTTCCCAATGATAGGAATCATATGGAATTGCAGGGGGGTCTCTAAAAAGGGGTTGGGTCTATACATCAAGGAACTAATATGGGATCACAAAAGCGATTTCATTGGCCTACAAGAGACAATGAAACAAAGTTACTCTGATAAGTTCTATAGGAAAATTGATAGTAATAGTGATTTCGGTTGGATGTCCATTCCTTCGAATGGAAAATCTGGAGGTATGTTGAGTGGATTGAAAAAGATAGATTTGATATAATCGATTATGATTGTGGAAAGTACATGATTATTGCCAATGTCTTTGACAAGAATCTTAAAAAAATGGTCTCTGGGGAATGTATATGGACCTGCTCATGATGAACTCAAAGATGAGTTCCTAGCTGAACTGTCTCGTTTTTTGCTATAAAGCCAAATTTCCAATTCTGTTTGGAGGAGATTTCAACATTATGAGATTTAGCACTGATAAGAATAAGGAATTTAGGGAAAATAATTTTTCCCCTGTCTTCAATTTAATCATTAACTCCTATGAGTTAAGAGAGTTACCATTATCCGGTGGTAAATTCACCTGGAGTAATAACAGGATGATCCCACCCTAGAAAAATTGGACAGGATTTTGATTTCAAGCTCTTGGGAAAATAAGTTTCCTTTAAGTAATCTGAGAAAAATTCCCGTGTACATGTCGATCACAATCCTTTGATTGTGAGGACTCGACATGGAACAACAAATTGGGTCTAGGCCTTTTGCTTTGAGACCTCTTGGATCAAACATCCTATCTTTTTTCAAAAAGTCAAAGAAATATGGGAGAGAAAAGTGAATGCCAAGTCTGCTATTGATAGATGGTGCATCAAGTTAGATAGGGTCAAGAAATTCTTGAAAGGGTGGGGACAAAGCTTAAAAGGCCACACAAGGAAATATAAGAAAATATTGGAAGATGAGATGGTGTTGGTATTTCTAACGTCACTAACTAGAAACAGATATAAACCTATCACTAGTAATGGCGTCAAAAATGAATATCGATGTTGCTTCGAGATAAAACTAAAAAGAAATAATTCATTGCAGTTCATAGCATATCCGAAAAGGTTGTCATCCCTATAGTTAAACTACTAATATGCAAAGAATAAAATATTCGTACTATGCCTTGATAAACTTCTCAATAAGTGAATAAATAAACTGGGTATCCACAAGCGCCTGATATGAATATACCATTGTAGCATTTTAACCAGGAGTAAGAACCGTGTATTGAATTTATATTCTACCACAGGGGAAAGAAGTCTATTATCATGAATTAACTATGCATGTGTGTATTAAACATCTTAATCATCTCTCGTATGCAAAGCTTAAGTATTAAATCTATTAATTACATAAACAGGGGATCAAAGTTCACAATAAAGATAATGATAAAAGTTCTGATAAATAGATTCAACCAAGTCATATCCAGTGTGCAAGTAGAAAGTGTCAAACAAGTAGACGATAGCAATTCATAGGCTAGCTAGCATTAGAAACTCCAATATGTAACTCTAAACTATAAGTTAGGATCTACTTGATTAGTGCAATACATCTAATAATCATCGAAGAAAAGACTAATTAAATCCACACATGAGGACATAATCCGTGAAGACTAAGGCCGAAAACTTAGAACAACTCGAATAATATCATCCGCTAGTCCTACATACGGGGGATGGATTGCAAAGGACTCAATGGTGCCGTCACCACCACGATCTACCACACGACCCGGCATATAGGGTGCAAACGCAGGCAAATAAGATCTAATCACCACGATTACATCGTCTCTACCACTCACCCATAATATTAATAGATGAGCGCTATACGAATCCATGCATGAACATAATAGTAATTCAACTATGCTAAACGTGTAATCAAAGTAAACACTAGAACAAATAATCTCGAATATAAACATGATCAAGATATTCATATTAAGAACGTGTCTGGAACTTGAAGACTACTTACAATGAAGAACTTACAAGAACGAGGCCGGATCTTGAGCGGGCCTCCGACGGTCGAGAGCGGATTTCTCCCTTCCTACTAGATCTAATCTTGATTGCTACTCTTCCTAAAGCGGTGTTTCTAGAGCGTGGGATTGATGACTTGGATCTTGAAGCTGTTGATGAACTTGAGAACTTGATGATCCGAAAGGGGGGGGTCTAGGGGTCTCCTTATATAGTCCCAGGAGGTGCCGGGTTTGACCTAGATACAACTCGTACTCCACCGTCGCCCTCGGATCAAACCGACATTAAACGAGCGGATTAGGATTGCGCCTTAGAGGCGGTTGGAGAAGCTTCTCGAAGCAGGGCTGACGTGGCGGAGGGGGGGAGGCCGACCGCCTAGTATTTGGGCCGGTCGGCCCGCAGTGTGGCCCACTCACCCCGCGGCGCCCGTGGGCTTCCGGAGTCTTCTAGATGATGTTTTCTTGGGTGCTAAGTCTCGATCACGTCGGGATTAGTCCGGAGCCTTCTAGAGTCTTTCTCGGAGTTGGATTGCATTACGTTATGAATCGTCGGCTCGCGACACTCGGTGTTTTTCCTGTTTAGTCCCTGCAATTCACAACTTTACCAAAACTGGTGGAAATATGTTAGTGACACCCTATTCTAGGTTGTTATTATGATTTATACCCCTTTCTCATGTTTATTTAATTAATAAATTTATATGATAACAAGTGTCAACAAACTCCCCCAAGCTTACCCTTTGCTAGTCCCTAGCAAAGCTACATGCTATAGTAGGATCAGGAGTTGCTACTACGCTTTCATACCTCAGAAGCACTGTGTTTATCAGAAATAAATTCTCCTCTTAACCAGATTGCTCTCTCATACCTGTTTACCATGGGGTGTAGCCTTTTCACGAATCATAAGCAATTAAAAGACAGAACAATCAAGTTAAGTACCATGTCTCAAGCTCTTTGATCAACTATCATCCTCGGGGTTTTGCAATATTTTTCAAAAGAAACTTCGAGAGATCCTATGTATGACCCTCTTAAGTAGATGGTGGTAGTGGAGTTACACATGTGGTAGGACATACATAGTGGGATGATAGTGGCGAAGTGGATGAGGATGAAAGGTAGTAAATAGCCTTTTCTAGTATTTTTTTCTTTTCTAGCATCTTGGATTATATCTCTCTTTCTAAAAATTGCTAAGGCCCTGGGGTCCCATTCTTGGAGAGGTGGGCTTTGCCCCTGACTTGTGTCCATTTTTCTCTCTCCTTAGAGATGTGGGCCCTACTCATCCTCGGACACGTGTCCATTATTCATCTCTAAATATATTTTTTTATTATTAGGAGGTAGGCCCTTCTCGCCTAGTATGACTTTTTTGTCCGTTACTCTCCCTCTCTCGTCTCACTTTTCTTAGATATTTATTTTTCTTTTTTTTCTCTTTTTTTCTTTTTTTTTTTTTTGAATGTAGCCCAGCCTCTGTTTGACATAAAAACATTGAGAGAGATATATCCAATGATTGCAAGAGTTTATTTTTATAATTATGGCTAGCGGGCGATGGAGTATGGGGATGCGTACTTCGGGTTAGAAGCAAATATATTTAGTGGAGTGGGATGATCTTGATGCGAATGATAAACTCTTAAGGGTCATGGCTGAGGAACTCATCATGTAATATTTTATAATTTTCAAAGATAAAAACCAGAAATCAAGTATCTCTAGGAATATGATAAACAGCAGCTCAACTTTTCATGTATCTTTATGCTAAGACTCGATTAAGCATGTGCTTCCCACAGTATTGGGTTTAGAGCAAAATTAAGCATTTAAAGTTTTGGGAGAATCTAAGTCCAAAGTGTAAGTACTTTTAAGAGGAAATAAGGCGGAGCAACTATTCATCATTTCCTTAGCATATATCATCAAGATCATAATTAAAAGGAAGAAAGCAATCTAGCAAAGATCTAGCATTTATTTGACTCTTTAACACTAAGACTTTTATTTAAGACTCATTAACTCTAAGCAAATATATAACTAGCTAATATTTAAGACATAAGATAGTGATACTTATCGTGGTAAACGGGGGTGCTCTCCCCAAGCTTGATCTTGAAGTAGTCCTTTGTTCATCCTTGGAGCTTGCTCCTCTTTAAGGGTCTCCTTTAATGTTCTCCCTCATTAATATTAATTTCGCACATACCCAAGGAACAAATTCTAGGATGTTATTGTGAGCCTTCATGTGCTCACTTCTTTTTGAATTTTTATATAAAAAAAAGGTGTGGACCTTCATGTGCCCACATATTTTTTGAGAATTTTTCTATGCAATAGGGATGCTAATGCAAAAACATGAGTGCAATATTTTTGTATTTTTTTTTGCCACCACAGCAAGGAGTGCTTGCATGGGGCTTTAGGAGACTGATGCAAATGCAGCAAACATATTTTTATGATTTTCTCAAATGCAGATTTAGAAAGAGTAATTATGCTAAAAGGAAATATGCTAATTGAAATATGCTTTGCGTAAAAAATTAAATATGCGAGATAAATACCGAGTTACCTCTCGGCGAGAGTTTAGAGCACTTACTCCCATGGCGTGGTGTCGCCTATGGGCCCTCGTGTAAATGTTGTACCCGGTAAGGGTCCTTCAAGGATTTCAACGGGTGGCGTAGACGGCGTAGCCGTGGAAGTCGATTGTTCAGTTGGTGATGCCGGCGATGGTTGGGTCTCCGAAGATGTACTCTTGTTGCTCTTCTTGGTGGGCGCAGACTTCTTTCTTCTTCCGGATTGCTTCTTTGGTGGAGACCTCTCGGGTGTAGCCGGTCTGCGAGTTCAAGATGGGTAGGAGCTGAGTATACTTTTCCTTGATGTCTTTCTCTATTCTCTTAATGTCCTCCATCTTTGAGTCCAAATTCTGTTGTAGTCTCGTGGAGACGCTTACGCCCTTGGTCTTTCTTGGGGGCTGTTCATTGTTAGTGTAAGTATTGAAGAAACAAATAAGTATCTTTTTACCTTGAAACTGGAAGTGGATCTCGCCCGGCCCCGATGTAGATGATGGCTCTTGTAGTGTTCGAGAACGGTCTTCCAAGTACTATGGGAGGATCTTGTTCTTCTTCTCCCATATCCATGACTAGAAAGTCGGTGAGGACATAGCAGTCTTTGATCTTGACGGGGGACGTTTCGTGCAATACCTTCCGGGAATCGGTGTGATTGGTCCGCCATCTCGCAAAGATTACATAGGTGGAGCACAAAGGCAGATTACCATATATCAATTGATACGTTACCTTTGACATTAAGTTGATGCCCGATCCCGTATCGCGAGACAACTTGCTGGGAAGTTCCATTGATTGATGGAGCGGTGAATTGATGGAACTCGAGGGTCGCCTAGCTTCTCTAGTTGTGGTGGAGTGCGCCGAAGTCTTGCGTTACATTGCAACTTGATTGATCATCAAGACTTGCTCCACGTGTGGTCGAGGTTGACGGTTCTTCTTGTTCTTGCTTCTTCTTCTTGTCCTCTCCTCGACACCGGTGCGTGTATCTCGTGGTACGGTAGTGGCACGGTGGAACGGGGGGAGCTAGGGTCTTGTGTTTGCGCTTGAATCTCTCCCTCTCGCTTGTTGACGGTGAAGACGATCTTCGCGGTGTCGGCGTAGATGATGGCCTTGGTGGTGGCAAGGAAAGGGGCGTCCCAGAATGATCGGGCGTTCTTACCTTTGCCCGTATCCAGACCACGAAGTCGGTGGCCACATAGAGCTTACCGATGTTCGGACAAACGCCTTCCAGATCCCCTGGGTAGCATAAAAATGACCGATCCGCAAGTTGTAGGCACATGGTTGTGTATAATAAATTTGAACTGGCTCAAGGCTTACCTTAGGCATAATGTTGACACTTGAGCCAAAGTCGCAGAGTGCGTCGTAGGTGCGGGCGCCGATCCTAATGGTGATGACTGGTCTCCCTGGATCTCCTTTCTTGGCGGGCATGCCCCAGTCAGTCCACTTAGGTCCTTCTTGTGCATCCTTGGTCTGAATACCTGCATAGTAGACATCGACAAGATTTGCAGATTCTAATTCTTCCTACCGGCCCGAATCTTACCCGGTTAGGCATAGGAGCGTATAAAGCCACCGAGATAACCGAGATTCTATCATTTTATTAAAGCTATGGCTTGGTTCTTTATTGCGTAAAGAAAAGCTTTCCATTTTAGCACTAATGGTTTCTAGCATTTTATCGTTGGAAGCTAACTTCTTAGACAGATTATCCATGAGTCTACCTTGGTTTTGTACTAACTCTCTTAAAGGTGGGAAATTATTGAAAGAGTTATTACCTTGATAGTTACCTGAGTAGTTACCTTGGTAGTTGGGTCTCTGTTGATTCCATCCTTGATTCGGGGGACGATACTGGTTGTTGTTGTTGTTGTTGTTGTTGTTGTTGATGTAGTTCACGCGTCCTCTTCCATTTCGGGACATTGACGCCCCGAGTGTCCAAAGTGTTGCCGCATTCTTCACATGTCATGCGGGAATCGAAGAGTTGCATGACTTCCTTCTTCTCGGGAGCTTTGTCTTCAAGCTTCTTCATGATTAGGTCCATTTTGGCGACAAAGATGTCTACCTCTTTCAACCGGTGCATTCCCTCTCTCTCTTGCGGGGTTGACGGTCCTCATTCCAAGCTTGGTTTGACGCCATCTTCTCCACAAGGTCGGTAGCTTGATTCAGTGTAAGGGACGTGAAAGCACCTCCGGCAGCGGCGTCCATGGTTTCACGGGTGTTGTTGTTGAGCCCGTGATAGAAGGTCCGCATGAGTAGCCGCCTCTCCATTCCATGGTGTGGGCATTCGGTGATGTAGTCTTGGAAGCGCTCCCACGCCTCTAGAACGGATTCGTCGTGTTGCTTTGCTGTGGAAACTTGAGATTTTCCCCGTAAGGCGTTGGTTTTGCCTATAGGGAAGAACTTTGCCGTAAAGGCAAAGAGAACAAAGTGTCCAAGTAGTGAGTTTGTCTTTGTTGGCGTAGAACCACTGCTTCGCTCGTCCCAAGAGTGAGAATGGGAACAGACGAAGTAGGATTGCATCACTTGAGACATCTTTGATGGTGAAGGTGCCACAGATCTCTAGGAAGTGTTGTAGGTGAGCATTGGCATCTTCATGGGCTTTTCCACAGAATTGGCTAGCTTGTACCATGTTGATGAGTGCAGGCTTGAGCTCAAAAGCTTTGTCTCCCACATCGACTGCCGGCCCAGTGCGGATGTTGGCCGTAGTCGGTGCAGAGTACTCGCGGAGGGTCTTGTTCGCCATTACTTCGAACACGGGTGTTAAGCTTCGCACAGTGGAGGAGTCTTCCGAGGCAGCGATCTTGGGTCGAGACTTCAACTTGGATCTTGCCTGCTTCAAGAGTTTTTCTGGATCGGAAACGAAGTTTTCAGGAAGATTCCTATTCATACATTACCCTGAAATAGATAGAAAGAATAATAACAAGGGTAAACCTGTTTAAGCAATTAGTGATAAATTTAATACTTTACAATGCGTGAGAGAGATGCATGCAAGTTATTCCTATGTTTGTATTTTATTTGGCTAAAGACTTTCTTTCCCAAGAACGGCGCCAAAAATGCTTGTTGGTATTTCTAACGTCACTAACTAGAAACAGATATAAACCTATCACTAGTAATGGCGTCAAAAATGAATATCAGATGTTGCTTCAGATAAAACTAAAAGAAATAATTCATTGCAGTTCATAGCATATCTGAAAAGGTTGTCATCCCTATAGTTAAACTACTAATATGCAAAGAATAAAATATTCGTACTATGCCTTGATAAACTTCTCAATAAGTGAATAAATAAACCGGGTATCCGCAAGCGCACGAGATATGAATATACCATTGTAGCATTTTAACCGTGAGTAAGAACCGTGTATTGAATTTATATTCTACCACAGGGAAAGAAGTCTATTATCATGAATTAACTATGCATGTGTGTATTAAACATCTTAATCATCTCTCGTATGCAAAGCTTAAGTATTAAATCTATCAATTACATAAACAGGGATCAAAGTTCACAATAAAGATAATGATAAAAGTTCGATAAATAGATTCAACCAAGTCATATCCAGGTGTGCAAGTAGAAAGTGTCAAACAAAGGATCGATAGCAATTCATAGGCTAGCTAGCATTAGAAACTCCAATATGTAACTCTAAACTATAAGTTAGGATCTACTTGATTAGTGCAATACATCTAATAATCATCGAAGAAAGACTAATTAAATCCACACATGAGGACGAGAATCCGTGAAGACTAAGGCCGAAACTTAGAACAACTCGAATAATATCATCCGCTAGTCCTACATACGGGGGATGGATTGCAAAGGACTCAATGGTGTCAAAACACCACCACGATCTACCACACGACCCGGCATATAGGGTGCAAACGCAGCAAATAAGATCTAATCACCACGATTACATCGTCTCTACCACTCACCCATAATATTAATAATAGATGAGCGCTATACGAATCCATGCATGAACATAATAGTAATTCAACTATGCTAAACGTGTAATCAAAGTAAACACTAGAACAAATAATCTCGAATATAAACATGATCAAGATATTCATATTAAGAACGGTCCGAACTTGAAGACTACTTACAATGAAGAACTTACAAGAACGAGGCCTGATCTTGAGCCGGCCTCCGACGGTCAGGAGCGGATTTCTCCCTTCCTACTAGATCTAATCTTGATTGCTACTCTTCCTAAAGCGGTGTTTCTAGAGCGTGGGATTGATGACTTGGATCTTGAAGCGGTTGATGAACTTGAGAACTTGATGATCCGAAAGGGGGGGTCTAGGGGTCTCCTTATATAGTCCGGAGGAGGTGCCAGGGTTTGACCTAGATACAACTCGTACTCCACCGTCGCCCTCGGATCAAACCGACATTAAACGAGCGGATTAGATTGCGTCTTAGAGGCGGTTGGAGAAGCTTCGAAGCAGGGGCTGGGTGGGCGGAGGGAGGCCGACCGGCCTAGTATTTGGGCGGTCGGCCCCTGCAGTGTGGCCCACTCGGGGTCCCGCGGCGCGTCGTGGCTTCCGGAGTCTTCTAGATGATGTTTTCTTGGGTGCTAAGTCTCGATCACGTCGGGATTAGTCCGGAGCCTTCTAGAGTCTTTCTCGGAGTTGGATTGCATTACGTTGCGTAATCGTACGGCTCGCGAATTCTGGTGTTTTTCTGTTTAGTCCCTGCAATTCACAACTTTACCAAAACTGGTGGAAATATGTTAGTGACACCCTATTCTAGGTTGTTATTATGATTTATACCCCTTTCTCATGTTTATTTAATTAATAAATTTATATGATAACAAGTGTCAACAGATGGCTAAATTAGAAAAACTAGAAGAAGAGGAAGGACTTCATCATGATAGATTGGACAGGAAAACATTTATACATACTTGAATTGCTAAGGATTCTAGAAGAGGAAGAAATGTACTGGCATAAGAGGTCAAATAGCAACTGGTTGTTACAGGGAGACAACAATACTGCCTTTTTTCATAGAGTGGCCAATGGCAAAAAGAGAAAAAACACAATATTCTCCCTTATCACACAATGGTCGAGGACATTGTGGGAGATGATGCTTTAGTCAGTCATGCTACTGAGTTCTATAAAGAACTTTTTGGTCCTTCTGACCAAGCTGAGTTTGCTATTGATCCAAACTGTTGGGATCAATCAGAAAAGGTATCAAATAAGGAGAATGAGGAACTAGAGAAAAGTTCAGTGAGGAAGAGATTAGAAGGGTGGTGTTCTCTATGGAGAAAAACACCGCCTGACCTGATCACTTCCCAATAGAATTTTACCAACATTGTTGGCCAATAATCAAACAGATCCGAGAGATTTGTTTGAGGATTTTCACAATAATCAATTGGATATTGGGAGATTTAACTATGGCATTATCTCTTTGCTGCCAAAAGTGAAAGAAGCAAACAGTATTAGACAAGATAGACCCATTTGTTTGCTCAATGTGGTGTACAAAATTTTCACCAAAGCTTTAACCATGAGAATGGAAAATGTTATGGAAAGGATTATCAATAGATGTCAATCGGGCTTTATTAAGAACAGAAATATTATGGAAGGTATTCTAGCTCTACATGAAATTCTGCATGATACAAAAAGCAAAAAGAAAGATGGTTTAGTTTTGAAGCTTGATTTCGAGAAAGCGTATGATAAAATAAATTGGGAATTTCTGTTTAATTGTCTCAAGCAAAGGGGTTTTGGAGATAAATGGTGTTCATGGATTCATCGGGTGATGAGTAATCGGCATTGCAAATGTCAAGGTGAACAATGTGACAGGAAGCTACTTCAAATCAAAAAGAGGTGTTAGACAGGGGGATCCTTTGTCTCCCTTCCTGTTTAACATTGCAGCTGATACTTTGGCCAAGATGATCAGTCTGGCTCAGAAGAATAAGCTAATTGCTGGTTTGGTTCCTGAGTACATAAAAAATGGGGTAGTGGTGCTGCAGTATGCTGATGACACTATCCTGTGTCTACAAGATGATGTACAGCAGGCAACCAACCTGAAGTTGCTATTATATCTCTATGAGAATATGTCTGGCCTTAAAATAAATTTTGCTAAAAGTGAAGTTATGATGGTAAATCATGATGATTCAAAAAATATCCTCTATGCTGAAATGTTCAATTGTGCAATTGGGGAATGGCCAATTAAATATTTGGGTGTGCCTATCTCTGGGTCCAGATTGCATGTAATTGACTGGATACCCATCTATGAGAAAGTGTTGAAAAGACTAGAGGGATGGAAAGGAAGTGCTTTGACACTAGGTGGTAGACTCACTCTGATAAATGCCTGTTTGAGTAATGTCCCAGTTTATGCCATGTCCATGTTTTGGCTGCTCTGTGTCAGTTCTAAACAAAATTGACATTGCCAGGAAAAGATTTTTTTGGCAGGGAGGAAGTATCAAAAAGAAATACCATCTGGTTAAGTGGGCTCTTATTACCAAACCCAAAAATAAAGGGGGGTTAGGAGTGAAAGAGCTGAGAAAAATGAATATAAGCCTGTTGTGCAAGTGGTGGTGGAAAGTGGAGAATGGACAGGGAATTTGGAATGATATTGTTAACAAAAAGTATATGAAAAAGGGGATGGTCAGTGTTTTAAAGAAGAGTCCTAAGAACTCTTCAGTATGGAATGATTTGTTGAAAGTGAGACATATATATTTGAAAGGGAGATCAATGTAGGTGGGCAATGGTTTAAACACCAGTTTCTGGAATGATAGATGGTGTTGCCAGGTGTCCCTAGCTGAAAAGTTCCCAGAGTTGTATGAAATATGTAAGGAACAGAATTGTTCAGTGGCAGAAATGAAACAGAAAGGATGGAGACTTTCTTTCAGACGGTGGCTATATGAGGAGTTACAAATACAGTTAATAAGATTATATGATATAACCTTTCGTTGTACTGTTAACAATGAAAAGGACATACCAATCTGGGATCATGAAAAATCAAAGAAATATTCAGTCAAGTCAGTGTACAAAAGCTTACATGCTCATGAAACAAGGAACAAGAATAAGAGACTATGGAAGGCTCCTGTTCCTCTAAAGATTAAAATTTTTGTTTGGATCTTGGAGCAAAATGCCATTTTAACTAAAGACAATCTTATCAAAAGAAAGTGGAAGGGGAGGGAAATGTGTGCCTTTTGCCCGTAAAAAAGAAACAATTAACCATTTATTTTTGAATGTGCCACTTTGCAAAGTATGTTTGGAGTCTACTAGCATATGCCTTCGGTGTCCAATGCGGACCGGGAATACGCTTCGCCGCCTTGGATCCAGAGCATTTTCCCAAAAACACCTAAAATGCATATGTTTGGTTTAGCAGCAGTTTTTTGGTCAATTTGGCGGATTAGAAACTTGTTTTGTTTTGAAAAGAAAAAGATTAAGTCTCCTACAGAGATTGTATGCTTGATCTCCTCATTTCTCACTTATTGGGCAGGTCTGCTGAAGGATGAGCTCAAAGAACAAGTGATCAACGGCGCTGAAGTTATCAAGATGGCGGCTCTGTCATTCCACAAGACCAATAACCAAGATCAGTCCCGTGAAAACCGGATGGTGCTTTTTCTTGGATGAAGACTTCAAGCAACCCCGGGTGGCGCGTTTTACGAAAACTTTATAGTGTTGGTACTATTAGGAGAAACTTAAGCCGGACTTGTTGAGTACCTTGCGTGGTACAGGTTGGGTCCCGGTACCTCCCCTTTACCATTCCCCCGTTTCGGGAAGGGTGAGAATGTTATCGTTATCTTTAGGGCGCTACTCTTTACTTTTCGCAAACTTTACGTAATTTCGTTTGCTAAAGTAATGAAATTCGGTTTACCGCTGTGGAAAAAACAAATCAAAGGCCCTTTGTCCCGGCTGAAAGGTCGAGATGGGGACTAGAGAAGGGTGAATAGTCTTTTCTAAAACTAACTACACCAGCTAATTGAGTATAATGCGGAATTAAAACTATTCGTTTAGCCAAGACTTCACCCCTCTAACTAACACTCTAAATCACCCGACAAAAGATCCTACACAAGGTAAATGAGGTGACAAACCTAGCTTGAGCTCCTAACCAATTCTATTGCAAGGTCACACAAACCTATGCACTAGTTCTTCAATCAATGGTGAGCTCCTATACAATTCTAATGAGAAAAAGCACAAAGCCTATCTAAGCTCACTAGATGCACAATGGACAAGGCGACACACGCCTAACCCAAAGGCTCAAATTACTTAGCTACACAAACTAAGCAAAGTAACTTAGCTACACAAGCTAGGTAGTTACAACAACACTACTTCAAGCTTCACAAGCAAGAAGACAATTAGAAAGTTACACAAGCTACTAATTGCAAGAGCTACTCTACAATCACAAGCACAAGATATATATGAATGTAAGAACAAAGCTTGTGATCAAGAGAATGCAAACCACTGAGAAGTGTGGACACAAGATAACACCAATGATTTTTTACCGAGGTCTCGGGAAGCTTGCCAACTTCCCCCTACTCCTCGTTGTGTCGACCAACACCTCGATTGTTCTTGGACTTAGGCGCTCTCCGCTAGTTGGCCCCTCAAGGCTCTCCAAGACACCACTCACAAGGGTGGTAACTCAATGACACGCTCTTGTAGTGTTGCCCTCCGTGATCCCAGCGAGGCGACCACGAACCTCTCACAAATCCTCTTTTTGGAGCACCGTAGTCTCTTGTCAGCAAGCCATCTAGGAGGTGGCAACCTCCAAGAGAAACAAGCGCACCGGCTTGCAACACGATCACCTAGTTCCACGAATGCGATCTCTCAATACAACACACTAGAAATCGATCTCTCACACAAATGGATGAACACTATCAAGCATATGTGAGTGGGAGGGCTCTCTAGCACTCGCAAGCATGGACACAAAGTCCCCAAGGTGCCTAGCTCTTGCCATGGCCGACCACAACATCTGTTTATAGCCCCCAAGCTAAATAGAGTTGTTGCCTCACGCAAAGGCCAAGAAACACAAGCGCCGGATGCAGCAGACGCTCATTGTCGGACGCTGCACAATAGAGTCCGCCGCTCCGCATCACGCCACATATCACTAGCCGTCGCCCAAATGTGCTCAGCAACCAAGCGCCGGATGCGCCAGACGCACCGTCGGACGCGCGGTCCATAGATGGTGTAATCCGCTGCCACCACCGGATCTTGCGAAAACCGACCGTCGACACTCACCACCGCGTCCGATGCGTTCAACCAACGCTCGGTCCAACCAGCACCTGAACATGCGCCGGACGCTGGCCACGTACCACCTAGCATCCAACGCCAGTAAAACTTTGTTTTACTGCCCATCGACGATGCAAACTTCTCCACCTTTGCTCATACATGCTAGCCAACAAGTGTACCAACTTGTGCTCCAGAGATAGCATGTTTTGACCAAGAAAATGCATCCAATGCAATAGAAAATAAGCGTTTCATTTTCCCAAAAGCGCAAAATCCCAAGCTTAGGGGAGGGAGATAGGGATCCAAACCCATCTCAACCCTACAAACACCGCCACCTTTGAAAATGTGCTAATGACACCAAGTGTACATCACCATGTGCATGTTGTTGGTATTTGTTAAGTGCTAAAAGAACATGAAGGTTTCTGCAAGCGCACAGAACACCTACCATTGTAGCTTTTCCCTAGGATGAGTATTCTAGAGTATCGTATCCACAGGGAAGCTTTGGCTAAAGAATTCTAATAAGTCACAATCATGTATCCACTAACTTAGCAAACCACTAGACTAAAGTGAGGGGGAATTGATAAAGGGTAAGTAAATAACAAAGCATAAAATAATAGCATACCTAAGATAATAAAAGAATAACTAAACTAATCAAGAGGTCAAAGGGAGAGATCAAGGTTCCTTTGTACTTCTCTATTACTTAGGTTCTATGATAGCAATCACACTAATGCACTTTGGGACATCAGAACACTAGCCATAGAAAGAGATGAGAAGGGGGCTAGGAAGCTCCGACTACGGTCCTACAAACACCAACCCGAACGTGGTGGAATACGTCGGCCGTCAGGGCTGTCACCCCCTGGGGCTACCACAAACTATCCGTGGGGTTGGGTGCAATCTCAGGTAATCTCTAGTCTAGACACCAAGTCTACACTATCGATTACTACTCTAGCTAACTAGCATAACTAGAGCCCTCAATACGAGCGGAGATCCCATGCAATAATATAACAACTATACTTAACCTTATATGAAAGGTATAGAAGTAAATAGAGAAGATAAGTATATAAATCATAAGTCTTCCAAAGATAAGATACATGACATACCAAACTCTGTAGACATCTCCAGAACCGGAGTATAACTCCATCTCCTTTACTCTTGATTAGATCTAGTTTAGATCTAATCTACTTCTAATTACATGGCTAATCTACTTCTAATTCACTAATCCCTGAGAGAGAGGTGATCCTTACATTGGGATACCTCTACAACTGAGAGATAATGAATAGAATGAATTAGGGTTTCACCTTGGGGTCAGGGGGCCTTCTTATATAGGCCTTGGCGATGAACGATGACCATTAGAATGAATTAGGGTTTCACCTTAGGGTTTCACCTTGGGGTCAGGGGGTCCTCAATGTCGGTTACAAACCGACCTAGAAATGTGAGACTGAAAGGTGGGACCCACCTGGCGGCCGGCCTAAATGGCCCTGGTGGCTGCCAGGGGGTTGAGGCCCCTCGGTCTCTTGTTTCTTCTGGTGTCTTCTGGTATGTTCTAGAGTGTTTTAGTCCACATTTTGGGTCGAGTTACTTCACGGTTAAGTCTTGTCTTCGTATGGGATGTAAACTCTTCGGTTTCTCGTCGTTCTTATATGCTTTTATCTGTTAAGTCCCTGTAAAGATATAAATCACCAATGCTCGTGGAATTATGTTAGTAAAACCCCTAGTCTATGTTGATATTCATTTTATGCCCT
This sequence comes from Hyparrhenia diplandra, assembly GCA_015847255.1. Lineage (NCBI taxonomy): Eukaryota > Viridiplantae > Streptophyta > Magnoliopsida > Poales > Poaceae > Hyparrhenia > Hyparrhenia diplandra. The sequence goes on along the minus strand of JADLZK010006601.1, from coordinate 68,179 downwards.
TATTTCATGTTTAGTTGACTATTAATATTATGCTATAACAGGTGTCAACACATGTGTTAGCATTTTTACAATCATTTCCAAAGGATTTTCTCTTGAGCTCACCGGGCCATTCGATCCTAACACTTCGCAAAGTTAGATCGCACAAGTGGCACTGGTTGATCGATATGCAAACAAAATCGCCCCTCTTGATAGTACGACCATCTATTCTAAACCCAATCATAAACTTCTCTAAGCTCCCATGACCGGCAAAACGAAATGCCCTAGGTTATTTCTTTGCCTTGCGCATTCCATTCCGCTCCATCTCCTCCAAGTGCCGATGCACACATGCATCAACACGATCAAGAATGATATGATACACTCTATATCATCATATGACCCTCTTGGTCCGTCGATCTTGAACTCACTTGCTCTTCACCGTTGTGTCGGTCCGTCGGCGCCAAGTCTTGCCCAAGCTTCACCGCCTTGCAGTCCATGACTTCAAAGCCTCGACTTGCCCTTCACGCTTGCAACCGGTCCATCAAGCCAGGCCTCATCTTGATCTTCACCATCTTGGTCACATGACTCCATGTCATGTCTAATATGCAATAAAGCTCCTTCATTGCATCATCACATGTGAACTAATCTCCAGCGTATTATCTTAATCACACATTATTAGTTCATCTAATGTTGTCACTCAATTACCAAAAACCACAAGGGACCTTTCACTAGCTGATAACGCCAATAGGGATTTAAACCATCCTTTAATCCCAGTTGGTGCTATCAACCCCGGACTAAAAGTTCTCCAACCTTTAGTCTCGTGGTATGACCAATGTCTCCCCGCATGAATTCAAAAAAGGAAAGCACCCAATACTTTGTCACATGTGTTGTTCGGTTGAGTTGGTGGGGATGTTACGCATGAGGTAAGAGGTCCTGGTTTTGAATCTCACACAACACAAGATAAGTGTCTTCGGGATTTAGATTATTTTTAGTTTTGAGGATTGGCTTTAGTCCTGGTTGTTGCTCCTAGGATTAAAGACCGAGACCTGGGGATTAAAGGCCGGGACCTATAGTCGCAGATCCGTAGTCCTGTTTGGAAAATTGAGATGAGATTTAAGCCCATTTCCATCATGGATTAAATCGAGATGAGATTAATGCCCATTTTCAACTAGGATTAAAGCACATATGTCTGCTTGTGTTATTCCTTCTTTTCTTAGGGATAACCTCCTATCTTTTTCGTTTATATTCCTACTTTTCTCCTGGTGTCCTTGCTCATTGGTTGCCCTCATGCTCGATCCTCACACTACACCACAACCCAACGACTTTCAATCCGTTGCTAAAAGTTATAGCGACTAACCTTGCGATGCTAATGAAGCCGCCGTTGTATATATCGTCACTACCGCCACGTTGCTTCCAACCCCCTGGTAATATTTGCTATAATAACAAGTAATTGCAACAAAAATATGTGTGGTGTTAGGGGAGCAATACATTTTGTTTTGATATTTTTCATGCTTTTCTTAAGGAAACCACTCATCTTTTTTTCTTTCAAAAACACATAATGAAGAAACAAAGAGGTGGTTCCTTTTAGAACTTAACATATCCTGATTCTAAATAGAAAAAATAAAATATTCCAAACTGGACTTATTTGCTTACACAAAGATTTTCAAAGGTGGCACTCATTATGACGATGAATTACGACGATTCTTTGCTTCAGTGACGGAACCAGCCGGGCAAGCCGAGCTCTAGCCCCCCCCCCCCCCACCCCCACCCCCACCCCCTATCCCAGTTACATAGAGCCCCACCTAAGTCCCACCTAAAATTTATTTATAATTATATAGATTTGGAGGGCTAAGATGTATTAGAGATTGGTTAGCCAACTCTAAATTTTTTTTTTTTCTTCGTCACTGCTTTGGTTAGAGTGTATAGATGAATTCATCCTTGGTTTGGAAATACTCTGGTGGTTACATATGAAATCCTGGAATATAGACGTTACACAGTTTTCGTGCCATGTGTGTTTTTGGTTTGTTATCACTATCCTTGACTTTCGTGCAAACAACGAAGTAACGTTGACATGCAATCACTCTCCTGCAAGCTGGAAAGCCGCTTTCGAGAGACGCGGTTTTTTTGGGTGGATCTGCATGAATGTAAACGTCAGTGCAGCTGCTTTACATGCGTGCACACTTGGCTTGGCCCATACTCGGCCTTCAGTCATATACTCTACTATTTAATAATATCAGCCACATGCATACGCGGCCATGCATGCTTATATATATATGCAAATACTTCGCGAGAACTATACATGGAACTCACCAAAAAGTATATACGCGCGACAGCGCGAAAGCGCGGTGTAAAAACTCTTCTCTTAATTAAATACAAAGATATGCAAGTTTTTTGCGTATTCGAGAAAAAAAAAAAAGTATATACGGTGGTTATCCTTAAGACTCCAGCAACCAAGAGATCACACGATGGAATCGTTGAACAGTTCACAAAACTGACTCGCCAAGTATACGGTGTTGTCGTCTATGGAACTCGATCGATCATGGGCCTGGACGCTAGCCGACGTATCGATGTAAGATTTTGTGGATTAGTCACCGGTTGGGCAGTAACATACGTTTATAAAAGTGAGTGTGCGCTCGTGTATGTGAGCGTCTTCATGTCTAGTCAAAAAAATCTTCTAGATGTTCGTCACACAAATATTTCATATTTTATTAAATTATGTAATAATCAGTGTGAACCATGATGTGGTCGGGGGCACTGGACTAGTAGCTATAAACGATAGGGATGAATTGGCAGAATGCTTTTGTTGTATTGAGCTTCCAGGGCTAGCATATATAGAAGTTGGCCTTTGTTATGGTACTCCTCACTACCAGAAACTGGATATTTTGTGAGAATGAAAAAAAGTCACGAAAACGGTTTTACTCTCACGAAAATAATGCGTGAGAGTACACCGTCACGGATAACTTATCACAGTATTAGACTCATGAAATACACACTTTCATGAGAGTTCACCGCCACGGATTGTTTTCACGAGAGTTCACCGCCTGTTTCTTACTTAGGAGGTAATAGCTAAAATTAATCATAGTCGTTGATTTCTAGACACTTATAAAGTAATTACACATAACTAAAATAACAAGAAAAAGAAAAAAATCACAATCATTTGAGAGTAACACAATAATCCTTATAAAGTTACAAGAGTTAGAGTAGAAGAACACCATTTTCAATACATGGTTTTCATCGCTGGTTTAGCCAACAAAACTGATAATGATCGATAATGCTTTGCCGCTGGTTCAAAAGCTGATAGATGGAGTGTAATGGGACACAAAACAGATGGTGAAAATTGTTTTTATAGCTGGCTCGCCAATTGATTTGGTAGTGATAACTAGTCACCTAACATCATTAAAGTGCATCTAGGACCGTGGGTTTTTTGTGAGTTAGTGAGCGAAGAAAACCGAAGGCCTAAATGGTTCAAGTTGAGATAAGTGGATGTTGAAAAAGATTGATGACCCTCCAAATTACTTATTCGATTACTCGAATGAGTGCATCTGATCTTCATACTATCACAACCTTTTTTTCCTATATATCCATGTTCATTTCTCCAGCATTGGACTATATGAAATGTGCATTGTTTGCAAACTTACCTCGATCTGCCACCGCACGTACTGTTTGATATCCTCGGAGGATTATCTGGGGTAGTCACAATTCTCTTGTAATGGTATTGTAGAAGATATGGCATAGTTCTATGGTACACGTACATTCTTAAAAAGTTTTTTTATAGAAAATAACAAAAAAAAACAGAAGTTTTTCTAAACTGATGATCTCATGATGAAATCAGGCTCATGCAATTTTTTTTCTTTGCAACGAAGGATCTTGCATGCAAAGTTGCAAACACGATCATGTGTCCATATCAATCAATGTAGCATCAATGTATGTCTCTAATTGTGATGCATTGACTACGGACTAGCTTACTCTCTCTCTCTCTCTCTCTCTCTCTCTCTCTCTCTCTTTCTCTCTAAGGTACCCGTCAGGTAGCCTTCGCATATAGCAACTTCTGGATGAAGTTTAAACACTAGGCCAAATCCTAAATTTTCACACGATTTTGTCCACAAAAAACTTGATTCTCAAAGCAAGTCAACAGATACTTTATAATTGTCAATTTTTCTACCTACTTGGCTTGTTTTTCATGAGTTGGTGTGATATTGATGGACACTGAAGTGTTTGTGGATATATGTAGGAAACACCCAATGGATTGATGTGCATGTGGAACGCCAAGAGTGACATTATTGGAGATGGATACAAGAAAAATTAGACAAGCTCACAAGCTCATGGACTGGCGGCTTAGTCAAAGCTGTCGATCGTTATAGTTTGATACACAGCCGATGATGCTCAGCTGCCCTGTATTTGTTTGCTTTTCCTTCATGACATAAATGAACTCGTGCACACACTCTAGCTATATTACTATATACTCCCCCATCTCAAATTATAAGTCATTACAAGAATTTTGTGGAAGTCAAAGTATCTCAAGTTTGACCAAAATTATAGAGAGAAGTACAAATATTCAAAGTGTGGAATCTAGGATTTTAGTTCAGGGTATGCCATCCAAAAATTTCATATCAATTTCAATAAATTCGTTTTTGCAAATTCGGTAATAATTGTAAAATTGGCAGTGTTATTCAACATATATACACTAAAGTAACACAATAAAGCTTAAATTCTGGGAATAAGTTCAAACCATTCACTAAATACAATATAAATAGCTCAAAAGCTACACTCGTTTTTGCACCTCAGCTTGGGCGCATCTACGTGGCGTTCGATTTTCACCTCCTTCGGGGCCGCCACAAACAATGTGGTGTGCGTGTGTGTGGCTAAACAAGGCTGCAATCAAACACCCTCTATTTCACCTCTTCTCTTAGTTTCATGCAAAATTTCATGTAAGCATGCAATTTCGGAGACAATATGTCTATTTTTCATGAAGGCGAGTTTAAGTGTTATGTATCGCTTCCCAACAACTAGTTCCAATCTAATTGTCAAAACTTTAGTAACTAACTTGTATAAACAATTCAACAAACAAATAGGGCGATATTGTTGGATTTTTGAAGCCTCACTTATTTTAGGTAACAAAGTTACTATTCTATAGTTGAGATGACTGATATCGACCTTGTGATCATGAAAATCATTGAACTCCCCTACCCTCTAAGGTGGCCGACCTCGGCTCCTCGGTACCCAAAACTGGAACCATAATCTCCTAACCCAGACCTTTTCAACCGAGGCAATGCAAGCCATAGAAAAAATCCCTACTGTCCCTTCAGATTCAAATGACATTCTTAGATGGGCTCAGGCTACTAATGGGGTTTGCACAACCAAAGCCGTTTACAAACACCTGGCCAACCAAAGTAGCCACAACCTACTCGCACAAGGCTCGAAGTATTTCCAATGAGGCTAACCAAATCTTACGAAGATTTGGAGATATAGAACTATTCCACCTATTCTGAAAACTTTTGCTTGGAGACTCATTAGGAGAGCACTACCAACAGGTGAAAGAGCGGGGTAGATTCTCCGCTCATATTGATCAACACTTGTTGCATTGCGGAGCCATAGAACATGACAATCATCTTTTCTTTCAATGTAGCCTACCGACTCAAGTTTGGGCAAGTAGTAACCCACCTATCAATACACATATTATTACCCATGTTGAGGATGGAGTACAACTTACTTTACCCTTGCTTGCTACAATTAACCCCTTTGATACTTGATCTGTTCAAATTCTTATTTATAATGTGGTACATATGGAAAGCAAGAAATGATAACAGGTTCCAGAGGAGAAATTGGACCCCCTTTTACATACACAAGGCAGCGAAGCACACATGAAAACTCACCTTCAAGCTGGTGAACACAATGACGAACAAACAGCCCCTCCTAATCAAGGTATGGATTCTATAGTGATAGGTTCATCACACCAACGACGACAACAGGATGATCAAAATCGGCCACAACAACACTTCAATGACTCTTCCAACCGGCAGCCTCCCCTCCACGCAACTACAGTTGGTACATCTTCTTCCACTCCTCTCTTCATGGGCCGGTACGGTGCATTCCCAAAGAAGCGGTACCGGCCATCGCTGCTACACCGATGCATCAATATGCAGCCCCATGTGCGAAACAAAACAACAGACTTGTAGGAATTGGAGTCTTCTTTGTCAACAATAGTTCGCAGCAGCCCATCAGTTTTTTCATTAAAGCAGGATTGCATTACTCCTCCTCTGTGCTCATGGCAGAGACGGTGGCCATGGAGCTGGCCACCACCACCTTCGCTCAAATGGGATTAGTGGCAACAAACTACTTCGTCGATAATTTGCAGCTTGTTAACTACATCAACTCTGAAGATCATTGCAGTCCCCCGGAGTGGCGAACCAAACCACACACGCAGAGGATTGTCAATATGCTGCGAGCCACATATTCCTCCTGCGTAGGATTAGGAGAACAAACATTATAATGGCTGACTCATTAGCAAAGCAGGCCTTATATTTGATAAGTGTAGGTGATGTTACCTTTTCGTGTGTTTGTAACCCGGCTCATGTTCATACGTGTCCACTTTTGGACACGCTTGATATGTAACTATGGACAATGTTATGGTTCTAGCAGATTGCATCTTTGCTAATCTATGAAATTTGTTTCCTTGTAAAAAAAAACACCCTCGAAGTCAGTCTTGCAGATGACTACTGATCTTGTACTAAATGAATAACACCAATTCAGAAATTGCCCTTGGAAAAACAAGAGCACACGTGCCAAGCCTATATCCACCATCTTTTCTGCGTCCCGTGCAAGTTGCACCTAAAAACCAGGCCAGGAAAAAGTGCATACTTTTGGTTGAGGGAAAAAACAAATACGAGACACGGTACACTAATTTTATATCATAATAGAACAATATATTTAGACTTATCAATCGTAAAAACCATCATCCAAGCGGCTTCTCACTAGTGACATGTCTAGCTGTACCGGAAAAGCAGTGAGCCATTGACACGTAGGGAAAGGCACCAAGCAAGCCACAACCGCCGAAAAACGTACGAAGCCGGCTCCTTCAGGGTTTTTTGCTCTGCATGTCCCCACCTTATCCCGGCCAGGTGCACCTGCATGCATGTGTTTGCATGCACGGCAAATAAAGCAACCGGATGAGGATCAAGGCATGTCAACACTACCAAATCACTCGCTGTCTGCAGCAAAAACTGTGCTAAGTTGGTGGAGTGGCGTTGTGGCACAATCTAGTAGAGATTACGGAAGCTAGGTTGCATTGGCTCATCGATTTGACCGCCCACCCAATAACTCTACGTGCTTCTTGGTTTTATATTTATATTTTATTTTAAAATGGTGACGCTAGCTCTCAAGTGGTACCTTTCTCCATTCATCAGCGTGGAGGGCTGGAAAGCAGCTCATCGATGAAGAAGGGTGTCGGTCGCGGAGAAAATTCTGGTAACCTTTTTGGACGTGCAGCGCCGGCCATGCGCGTTGCATCGCATTGCCGCAACCTCAATTGGTGCTTCGTGTTCGTGGCGACGCGTTCCGCCGGCCGGCCATGCATGCACGATCGAGCTGCTGGCGCATGCATCGGCCGGCAGCGGCCGGCGGAGGCCATGCGTCGTGCGCTACGTGGCCTGGCTTTGGCTGGCCGGTGATGTGTGGGCATATGATATCCGTAGTGCACGCCCGCGGGCCCTGTCCCTCTCGGTCGGATCCACGACGAGAGAGAACGGAAGGTGATGTGGGTCCTTGCGACGACATGGTCCCACACACGCACACATTCTTGTTTGTTGTATGGTTCCACTACGACTTCCTCTTTTTTAGGGATAGACAGATTTTTTTTTAGGCAAAACCACTGACTTTATTCATATATTGTGGTTTATAGAATTACACACGCCCTCGGGCGGTGTCGAGAACTGCACATATCTGCCCGTCTCGGAAGAAACTAAGCTTCTAGCTATTACATGAGCATCAACATTTGAACTCCTTTTTTCATGAACAAAATCAACGGATGAGAAATCTAAAGACAGATGGCCGCGAGCTCGAGATTTGTCTTCTCGACCAACCTCTGCCCAACCTAATTGATCAGGTGCCTAGAGCTTAAGACCCATTTTTTGAAAAAAGAAACTTTATCACAAAGGCTACAAAACGTTTTTACAAACTAACTACAAAAACGTAAAAATGTTTTCAAGTAACTAGCCAGTTTTTCAAACTTGCACTCAAAAGCCCTTTTTCTTTTTAATTTTCTCTAGCTAATTTTTAATTATTTTGGGATAGGTCAACACAAGCTTGAAATTTCTCATCTCCTTGCCTAAGTAATTGATAAAGTGCTTAGGAAACACTACTACATAGGATTTTTGGACGCGGTCAAAATCTATTTTCAAAAGACGAGCAGCGCAATGACCGTATGTGTCACCCAAATGTTTATTGTGAATATACAATTTCAAGAGGAACACAAAAATAGGTGTTTCTTAAGACAAACCCACACACACTACTCAATAACACATCCCTAGCTATACTACTACAACAGACATCATTTGTAAGTCTAATAGCTAGAGGCTATGTTCTTTTTATCAACATTTAGTAAACTTGTATTGGAACCTGGCTACTAAATGAACTCATATAAAAAAACAAATCAGCTAAAAAGTTTTTTCAAATCAAGCACTACAACTTTGGTATAGGACATGTCTACATCTGAGATTGTAGATTTATTGGAGCCTACAACAAACCATAGCCTTCCGTTTTTAATCCTCAACAAACAAAGTCTTTGTTTGTGGAGTCGAGGATATACCCGCCGCCACCCCAAACCCTAGGGGCACTGCCGCCCGCTCCCCGCCTTCCACCACCATTGGACCCCTCCCTTCTCCCTCAGGCATCACGCGGGGTTGAAGGGAGTGGGGGATCCATCGTTTGTAATAAGTTTTTTTTTCAAGTAGATCGAGTCTTCAAGGTTCAAGTTTTCTCCCGAGATCCAATCGAAGAGATTGGCCCACGGCGTAAGGGGTCGTCAAGATCATCGATGGAGCAATGGAGCATGTCGTTCCTCAACGGTGATGGCAAGACAAAGACATCACCATTAATGGAGAATAAGGTACTCCGCCCCTTCCTTTGTCTCGCTGTGGTTCTATGCGGCCATGGCGATGGGCTAGTGAGATTTAGTTTTCCAACGATATCTATCTATCGGGTGTTGGTTGGACTTGTGTTCTCTCATGACAAATCTCGTGAAGGCAACGACGATGAGTTCGACAACGTAATCGGCGGTGCCAATTTCATTATGTTTGCATGTGAAGTTTTAGCAGTTTACTCCTCTTTTGCAAAAGTGATGGGTATGTGGATGACAGCGGTGGATGGTGAGATGACCATGTTCGCTTCGGATCGGAGCTTGCGGCCGTGGCATATCCGTTTGGGATGATGATCCTAAATGGTGGAATTTATGGCTTTTCAAGGTTTCTTATCTCCCATCAATGGAGGTGGGGTAGTTTGGTTTACTTTTTGTAATGAGAGAATGTAATTTGCTTTAGTATCAATGAATTTTCCTTGTCACAAAAAAAACCATAGCCTTTACATGACACACAATTATCTACTATTCTCATATATAGGGCCAAACTCGACTTTATACCATCCCATGTGATCCTGAGTCCATCTCACATTCTCACCTCAGGCCTTAGGATACTCCGGTCACATTCACAGGTCTTTATCACCATATTACTCCTGAGAGACTTAGGATCTAAGAGCAAGTATTATGGTAGAAGGTCATGTTTCGGCTAAATGCTGATGTGGAGGAGAGAAGGGAGGAGAGAGAGGAGAAGCGGGCTGTAAGCTTACAGCCGGCTTGGACACAAGAACCAAGACAATATGTGAGATAGATAAGTGGCCCTGTATTAATTAGAAAGAGTTAACTATCTCTGATCGGTAGGGTCGAGAGAAGGTGTACCTTCAGTAAACTACTTGTGGCTATATTATAATACTTGCTTTAATACTATATATTCTCTCTGTCCTAAATTATGAGACATAGCAAATTTTTCACTATGGTTGGAGAAGCGTTAGATGTGTGTCTATGTATGTGGGCCCATATGTCTACATGCATAGTAAAAACAATGTATTTATAAAAACTAAAATATTTTTTTTTCAGTTTTCATCTAACTAGCTAGCTTTTCAAACTTGCTTTCAAAAATCTTTTTTTTATTTTCATTTTTTTAATAGATCAACACGAGCTTGAATTTTTTTTCCTTGACTAACTATAATTGGTAAAGTACCTAGAAGACACTACCTAAGAAATGATTTCAAACACCATCAATTTTTGGATTAAGGCCCCTGTTTGGTTCATACAGGGACTAGGGACTAATTTTTAGTCTCAATTATTCCCTAATTTATCCAACAACAAGACTAATGGACTAATTTTTTAGTCCCAACTAGTCCCTAGTCCATTAGCCCCTCTTGAGAGTCTAATTGGGACTAGTCTCTGCTTTTGTCGGTCGTCAACTCATTTGTGCACTTGTGCATACACTAGTCGGTTGTCGCTCTAGTCCCTCATTAGTCCTTTGAACTAAACATCTTTTAAATGAGACTAAAAATTAGTCCCTAGTCCCATGGAAACCAAACATGCCCTAAGACTAAACCTAACAGCAAAAAATGTTTTCGACTACGATCATCAAGATACGGAGGGAATTATTAGCATCAGGAAACAAGTTACACAAAAGAAATCTACTTATTACATTTTGACGTAGACAACGACAACAACGTCATGGTCCTCATGGAAGTGGTTATTATCAAGCAATTAGTAGAGAGTTTCAGCACAACATTTTTCGTTGGTGATTTGGGCCTACCGAAAGAAAGAGGAACTGATTTGGGCCATTTCGGCCCGGCCCTTTCAGGGTGTAAGGTCCATTTCTGTTTTGAAAATATTGACAGGAGGTTTAGTTCCGCGGTCTGCGAGTTTTAGAATCTATAGTCTCTTGATAGTAGATTTTGGAACCTGGTTTGTAGATGTAAAGCTACTTGTTATGATTTCGAATTTACATTAATTTTTGTTTTTTGTCTTGCCAAAAAATCACGATTCAGAATGGTTTTACTTTTACCAGAACTGTTGGTTCTTGAATCTTTGAACAAACGGATGCAATATCCAAGCTATCATAACTGCTGAAAAGATTTTGGTTTTACCCACAAGTAGGCCAAAGTTTGGCACATCATTCCAGCCAAATCAGGTTATTGCTACATTGCAAGCCATATTGCAGTCTTGGGCAGCAACAGCGTTATCGATCGTCTCTCTTCCAACTTGTTGATTACTCTGTCCAAAACCTGGCCTCCCAGCTCGATCTATCTACCACTTCTGAATCAGTAGCGATTGTAGTGACCAAGTATAACTGAGGGCCTTGTTTGGAATGCAGAAAAATTCCTCATTTTCATATGAATTGGATCCGATTGCAGAATTGCTGCAGTTGTGCTATGAAATCCCTGTGCGGTTACAAGGCGGCCCTCACTTAAATCCCATGCAACAAAGCTACACAGCTCAGTATATTTACAGAAGCAAAGCATCATCGGCATAACCATAAAGAAACACAATCTTTAACTACTGGTTCATAAAGATAAACAAAATTTTTACTACAACTGCAGTATTGAGCATGTAAAAGGCTATGCCATAACACCTACATAACAACGCCCTTCAATTCTGAAGCCTGTAATCCTATTGACATTCAGAGACAAAGCAGCACGTTTGTTTCTAAAGTTGAATAATACAATGGGGCACGGCAAAACCATTCAAGAAGAGACTGAACCCAGTGTCACAGCCCTCTTGTTAGCAGCGCGCTGCAAAAGCTATAGTATAGCGGCTAGGCTACCACTATATATATGGGTACAGCCCTAGCCAAACAAAATTATACTCTAAGCTTACGAACATCTTATGGTCTCATCTCATTGTATCTTCCTATCCTCCTGCCTCACCCAGATGCAAAACAAGATATTGTCCAGCTTTCGTGTTGGTGGGAAGGTGCTCACGCTGTAGTAGTTTATGGACACCAACCAGAGTTAGATCAGCAATTTTGTGCTGGGGCACACTTCGCTGCTGAAGCTGATGTTTCTGGGCTGGCCAAGGCGCACAGGTTCTGTGCCTTTGTTGCGTGCTTGGGCGGTGTCTGTGGACGAATAGGACGAATATTTGGTTGGAGCATTAGTACTGCCTACGGTGTCACTGCTCTCCAGCGGACTCTTTGATGTCGAGTATGGCTCAACACTAGTCACTCTGCAGAGAGAACAAGGGTGCGAGGAATGAAGATTAGTCCTGACACAGGGGATCGATTGGATGTTCATAACAACAAGTTTGAGCAAAGCATAGGAAGTATAACAAGACACAATTGTTACCTCTCCTTTAAACTCCAAGAATCGGGCAAGAGATGCTTTCCGAGCTTGAGGGACAGCTAGAACGATCAAAAACATGGATAAATCAAATGTGTTGTACAAATGATTACAACAGTTGCTAGATATTAGTTACTCCTGTATCTTAATATACACACAGTGGAGACTGCAAGCAAGTGATAACCATACCTCTTGGCGTAACAGCCGGAGCACTTGTAGTTGCCAACGGCTGAGATGAGGTTGCCTGGCTGATAGGAGCGACTGGCGGTTGAGCAGCAGGTTTTGAACCGCAGGGTTCTGCAGTACAGTTAGATGCGCTCCTGGACAGAGTCACAACTTGTGGCACGATGGGGATCGGGCTTGAAGTGCTTGGTAAATGGGGCACACAAGACTCTGGTTTCTGAGTTACAATCTGTCTAGCAGGGAAAACCTCAGGCACATTGACCTTTGCAGGGGCAGAAACAGGCGAATCCGGCTTAAAAAGGGTCACACTTGGCGGGCTAGGAATAGATGCCTTGCTGGCTAACATCATGATCTCTTTAGCCTGTCATGTTTTAACACAACAATGAGCAAATGTACATCCAATCCAAGTGTTCCATTCATCGCTACGGTAACATACCTTCTCTACTGGGGCGTTATCAAACACATTCACCGAACCGTTGTAGAATATCGTCAGCTGCGTCGAGGTCTGACTCCGCGGGTTCCTAAGGAAGTCGACCAACCATCAATTTGCAAGGCTCAAAATTCATGACATCCCATCCCAATAATAATAATAATTAATGATTGCAGAAACCACGTCCAGAGAAACTTATCAATACCTTGCACCATACACGCCAACTGTGGAGCCACCAAACCCGTTGCTCATGGTGAAATTCTGCTGATTCCTAGAGGGGACACCAGTGCCACTATGGAAGCTCTGCGACCTGACCATGAGGTTGGCCGGAGTGAACGGCGCGGGGTGGCGCACCGACAGCGGCTGCACTAGCCTGGATCCACCAGGGAGATGATGGAGCGCCGCCGCGCCGTAATCCATCCCCCGCAAGCGCTGGCCGTGAGCAGGGGCAGGAGCAGGAGGATACTGCTGTGCCGTGACCTGGCTGCTGCTGAGCCCGAACTGCCTCTGCATAAGAAACCAAGTGAACAGTTGAGACAACCGAGCGTTGAGCTCCTGTCCAGCACCTCAGTCGCAGAAGCAGAACCGACGGTGACCGACAGCGAGCGAGCTCGGGGAGAGTGGCGGGCGCGTACCTGCTGCTGCTGGTGGTGGTGCTGGTGCTGGGAAATCACAGGCACGGAGGTCTGCTGCTGGTGCTGGTGCTGGGAGATCACAGGCACGGAGGTGTGCTGCTGCTTCTTGACGCCGTCGAAGGCGTCTCCGGCCGGTCGGAACCCGGAGATGGAGAACTCCTCAGAACCCTCCTCCCTCGCTGCCGTCCTGAACGACATGAAACCCGGTGCGGCGCTGCCAGACTTGGTCGGGAACTGCCACTGCGCCGCTGCCGGCGGTGGCGGCGTTGGGTTATCTGTAGCACCGAAATGAAATCTCTCAGAAATTTGCACAACAGAGCAGCTCGCTCAAATCTGACGCGCGAACGCACCAACGGCGCCACGCACGCTCACATGCCGCAGTGGACCTAGAATACGAAATTAATTCTTGAAAAAAAGAATACGAAATTAATTTAACTAAACTACTCTACACAAGAGCCAGTAATAAAAGAGGAAATAAATAAATTCTCTCTGACTCGTCGAATTCAAGAACAAATAATCCTGCTCTGCTCACCCATGCTGGCGGCAAGGCAACTAACGGTGGATCAGATCAGACGGCCCACACGCCGAATCGCTGCTACTGGTACAAGGCACGCACGCATGCATCGCCTTACACTACGGTTAGGTTAGGTTAATCACGCTTTGAGAGGGCATCGAGAGAGGGGCGAAGACTGACCTGGCTCCTCCTCTATGACCACCACCTCGACGCCGCCGCCAACGCCGTTCCCGGCCCTGCCAACCACGCCCAGGAAATCCCTCTCCATGGAAGCAAAGCAATCCCTTCCGCGTGGCCTCGTCCCAAGAATCTTCTCTCCTTCCGTCCACTCCCGTGGCGGTGCCGAAAAGAAAGAAGAAGAAGAAGAAGCGGCACCGCAGCTCGCTCGGATTCCTTGACCTTTCTCTCTCCCCTCAGCTCGCCGCTTTCCCTTTCCTCCTCCTCTCTCTCACTCTAAACCACTTTCTCCCGCTCGCCGCCCCCTTATTTATCCGCGAGATTTAGGAAGGCGGAGGAGGAGGAAAAAAATCCGCGCGCGCTGATGATTAGCTGCTTAATTAACCCGCTGCTCAGCTCGCTTCACATTAATTAACGAGATGGGCAGGCAGGGTGCGTCGGGTGGGGGGCGGTGGGCCCCTCCACGGTGACCGGCTACCGGCTAGTAGCTAGGGACAAGGTGGGCCCCACGTGGTACGTACCACGCGCCACCGGTGCACCTCCGCCGAGGTCTCACGCGCCCGATGACACGCGGCCCCCGCATAGAGTGGGGCCGACGCGTCAGCGGGTAGTGAATAGAGCGCGTGGGTTTTCGTGCGGTGTCTGGCTGTTTCTTTTCGCCGCCCTGACGTGGGGACCCCGCCCACGTGCGGAGGGATCCGGCACGTGCCCCCAGCGAGCCACACGAGCCGAATTGCCAGCCTGCGCCCGCGTCGCGCGCGCGCCGCGCGGTCATCAGTTCACCAAGGACGAGGCGTGGGACCCACGAGGGAGGGAGGGATTCCCCTGCGCGCGCGGCTCTCGGTGGTGGGGCGGTGGAGCCCACGTGGCGTGTGCGCCAATCGAGGGCATTGTTGTAATATAATAATAAAAAGTTTGAATTCGGATTTTAAAATTGTGTCACGGGGCGGCTAATGTTTAATTAGTGGCGCGTGTAAGGTCGCGTTGCGTTGTTTGCGCTGGGTTCACTGAACACGACTAGTACAAGCTTTGGCGAGCACCTTGTTTTGTAATTGTTTGACCCACCACCGGGGTTTTTTATACCGGTCGGTTTCCATGATAAACCGCGGTTACCGGACTTACCGGTCCGGCCGTATCCCGACCGGCCGGTATAAAAGATTTAAAATTCAAAATCAAAAATTGAAAAAAAATCGTGGAAAAAATACTGTAAAATAGTTTTGCGATTTATAGAAGCCAACGGTGCAATACTTTTTCAAATCGAGTTAGTTTGGTATAAAAAATTTCAAATCTAAGTTTGAAAAAAAAAAAAAAAGAAAAATACACAGCCGGCCCATTAAGGCCCATTAAATCATGAAGGTCGAAAAACATACTAAACACACTCAAATTTGAGTAATTTTGACATCATTGGATTCTACAAATCATGAAGTATTTTTAGAAATTTTTTTAGCATTTTATAAAAAAATTAAATTTTAAATTTTGAAAAACCGTTCAAACCTCTCAAACCGCTCATTAAACCGTTTATACCCGGCCGGTAAACCGCTCAAACCGACCGGTAAAAAAATATTTTTACCGAACGGTTTGGAAAATTTGAATTCATTTGAATTCAAAACCCAAACCGTCCGATAACGGACCCGGTAAACCGTTACGGGACCCCGCGGTTTTAGGGTTCGGTCGGTAAAAAAACCCTGCCCACCACCATGTGCGCCTACTACTTGTTTATTTCTTGGCAATTGTGTGCTTCTTAGATTTCCTCAGCTTTTCCTTTTCTTTTCTCCAACGAGATCGATGTGACCGACTTGTTTAATTTCAGTGCCAGAGTGTGGAGGTAGCTAGGCGGAAGACCTTGACCAAAGCTTGTCGTGCTAAAGGTTGCTTACTCCTATATCATAGTTTTTTTTTAATTGTCATTTGTGTTTGGTTCACTGCTATAATTATGGTACACGACACTTTCTTAGCACCTTATTATATATATAAGCGTCAGTGATTGATGCCCTCTCGTCAGTGATGTGTTTGTGGTAACTTTGTGCATTTCGTCTGCATGCGATGTGTTTGTGGTAACTTTGTGAATTTCGTGATCCAGCGACTTAGTTCTCTGAAGATGTTCATAGGGTATGGTTTGGTCGTTGGATGGTTCTTGTTTTGCGGTCCAAAACAAACTCTAATAACGATAATTGGATGGTCAAAAGTTGACATATCCTTCTAATTCAAACAACCAAGGAGCAGTAATGTATTCTTCATATGCAAGATCCAGAATTTGCATTATTTGGGGCATGTGGTGTGCCACCCACACGTTAGTTTCAATGTATATTAAGCTAGCTGTATCATATGTTCAAAAGAAAAAAAAGTTAGCTGTATCATGTTCATAAGAGCGGGCATCTCGATACAAATAGGATAAAAAAAAGTTTTTAGTGAGGATCGGAGCATCAGCTCACATGCGAACAAATTGGGTAAGACCTTGTTTAGATCGCTAAAATTTCTAACTTTTTCCCCACTTTCTCTCCATCACATCACATTAAATACACCAAAAGACATATGTTTGGAGTATTAAATGTAGATAAAAAAAAATAACTAATTACACAGTTTAGATGTACATTACGAGACGATTCTTTTGAGCCTAGTTACTCCATGGTAGGATGATATTTACCACTAACAAACAAAACGTCTTCTGATTATGCGATGTGATATGCGCTTACAAATTTTAGCCATCTAAACAAGGCCTAAGTTGATTTATATCTCGTTTTTCATCGTTTAGCCTGCCTGCTGCTGGTTGGTCGCCACGATCACTATGGGCTTCTTTGTTTGTTTTCTGGACGCTTTTTTTATCAGTGGGCAAGCAAGAGGTGTGTTAGATGTCGTGACGGTGTTAAACTTAAAAAGAACTGGCAAATAGTTGCATCTGAGAGCTCGCAGTAGCTGACCAGATCCATGGCACGCAACAGCACTCTTCGATGAACAAATTGGAAGAAGCTTAGGGACCTAGATTACACTTTCGGCCAAATTTAGGGACCGGAGTCTGGAGGTGCATTTTGCTCTATATGTTATATATAATATATAACTGATTATAACACCCGTGATCTATCAGCTATTGCGGTCGTTTTATTTACAGTCACAACGAAAAAATGGTTGGCCTTTTAAAATCAAATTTATAGGGTGTAAAAAAAATGGACCTCGGCCCATTTTAGTTAGGATTTTGGTGTTTGATGGACAACATAACCAAATGAGACTAATAAGTTTACAAGTGTCTATTTAGTAGTCTCAAATTTAAGATGCCCAAGAAATTACTAAAAGAGCAAGCATGAAGATTAGGACCGAGCCCGAAGCAAAGATCGCGAAGAAACAAAGTTTCAAGCGTCGGACGCCGACCGGCGCACCCGATGAGTGCTGAAGTTGGAAAATCAGCAAAGTCGCGAAGAATGTACGCCGCGCGGACGCTGGAGGTTATTTGAAGCGCGTCTCGACGCAAGAACGCCCGACCGTCCGACGATGTGCTTGAAGATTGGCTGAAATCGAGTATCGCGCCGGACGCCGCTTATCTTGCCGTCCGGCGCTTGGGTTGTCTTGGCGCTCGGCCCCCCCCTCGGTTTTGCGGGGTTTTCTTGGACGCGTCCGACGCCACTATTGAGTGCCCGACGCATGGCGGCGGCGCGCGTCCGACGTGTCTTTGGGAGTGCGGCGGCAAGGGTCAAATTCAAACTACTAGTGACACGTGGACGTTGAAAGCGTCGGGACGCCAGCGTCGCGAATCCGACGATGAGCGGGTTGGATGTCCGACGCCGCATTTTTGCCCGGTGAGGGACAACGACTATATTCTCATTTGTGGCTATATATACCCACATCCAACTGTAAGGTCCTAGATGGCTAGAGGGGGGTGAATAGCCTATAAAAATTTTCTACAAACTCACTAAACAAACCGGTTAGTATAACAAATGGCGAATATGCGGTTTGCGCTAGCTCTAGTGGTCTTGCAAGCCTTCTAGTGACAAGACTAAATATGCTATGATCTCTAAGTCACTCAATGTCTATGTCACTACTCTATCTAGTGAGCAATCCTAATATGATCCTTATGCTAGCAACAACAACTACACAAGGCAAGGCTAGCTCTCTACACAATATAAACTATGAATGTAATTGCGAGTGAGGGAGCGATATACCAATGTGTAGAGGATGTCAACCAATCACCGGGAAGAAGAAAAACTATCAATCACACGAAGGTGATGATCCAAACACCGAGACAATGAACAAGTCGATTTGTTCACCCGAAGTTCACTTGTACACCGACAAGCTACTCTCCGGTTGTGCCGACCAACACAAGGATGGTGTTCGAGCTAGGCGGTGCCCTTGCTAGCCTCAACACACCACTCACAAGTGAGGTACCCAAGACACGAGCAATGTATTCCTTGCACTTTGTCTTCCCGACGAGGAGTGCGTGATCCTCTCACAATTTCGCCCCGAGGTGGCCAAGAAACAATCTCATCTTCTTGCCAACAACTCCACCAAACCACCAAGCCGGCTAGGAGCGGTGTCTCCAAGAGAAACAAGAAACCAACCGGCTCTAGCGATCTCCAAGTGCCTCTAGATGCAAGAACACAAAGCAAATGCACTTGGATCACCTCTTCTCTCAAGAATGAAGCTCAAATCAAGAATGAGAGAGGAGGAGGCTTGCTTTTGCTTGCTCTAGTGTGTTAGGAATGATTCAAATTACCAAGAGGGAGAGCAAGAGGCAGCCAAGGGGGTATAAATACCCCTCACCACGAAATGTGGCCGTTGGAAAGAAAGCCACGCTTTTACAGCGGCCACGGACGCTGATCGACCGGACTCACACCGGTGAGTCCGTCGATTGGGTCCGGATCTAACCGACAACCCCAAACCAGCGCTCGACCCGCCCGCGGTCGCGTCCCGGCCGCGCATCCGTCGATCGTCCGGTCGAGACCGGATGCTTCCGGCCGGTGCGTCCGGCACCCGTCGACCACCGAGCCGAGGAAACATGCTCTGGAATTCTGACCGGACCCGCACAATCGTGCGTCGGTCGGAGTCTTCGTGCTTCCGGCCGCCCGCGTCCGGTCCGCGTCTGAGCTGCGAATTTTCGTCGTTTCGTCGTCGTTCCTTCGCTTTTGCTCCAAACCGACTTCCGTCACTTGTTTCTTGTTGCCGACACGTCGAAGAACACCCGACACCATGTGTTAGCATTTTTCGAAACCATTTTCGACAAGGGCGGAGTTAGCACTTTAGGTTAGAATGCATGCATATATATTTTGAACCTAAAGGCACTGGAGGACCGATGTGTACGATAAGTTTCCCCTCTTTATAGTACGGCTTATCGATCCTATAATCACTCACACCCTCTATAGTGTCATGAGTGTGAAATCAAAAGCCCTATGGTTATACCTTTGCCTTGGGGACAATTGATCTCCGAAACTCCACCAAGTTGCATGCTTGATCATCTTTTGGATCACCTCGATCCATCCTCCATGATCACAAAGCACCAACTCCGGCACGACCAATCTCCAATCTAGTCAAACACTTAGCATCGAGAGATTAGTCCTTAGGTGTCACTAATTAGCCAAAACCAAACTAGAGATCTTCACCAACTGGCCAAATGAGAGGTGTGGGAGTATGAGAACATACCTAGAGTGTTGAGACACCATTTTAGAGCTCCCCACTTGCATAGTGCTTCAAAACATTCGGTGATTAGCATAGGTGCTTTGTGAAGTGCTTAGGTTAGTTAGACCACCGCTAAATGCACTTGCTCTAGGCTTAGGTTGAGTGTTTAGTGAGATTTGTTGATCTCCAAGAGTTGTACATTGGAGGGGCTCGAAGTCTTGCGAGACCACACCAACCGCGTTTGTGGTGTGGCCGCCACCGTGTACCAAGGGAACAAGGCCCGCGGCAATTGCTGGAAGAATGATAGTGAAGACGGCGGGGAGCATCCAGAGAGGCTTTCCTGAGGGCACGTCGGAGACCCACTTGCGCGTGGGGAAGGCCCGAGGCTATCCACGGAGTTACCCGACCGGGTGCTTGTCCCTTGTGAGGGATTCATTGTGAGGGGCTCCAACGAGGATTAAGGGGAATCTTGCGGCGCTTCTCAATACTCCCTCTGTCCCATGGAGTTTGTTGTTTTTTACTTTTGAACTTCATGTTTGACCATCCGTCTTATTCAAAATATTTATGTAAATCATAAAATAAATTAATCAATATTCAAATATCTTTATTGATAAAATAAGTCGTAACAAAATAAATTATATTTATGCACAAATTGAATAAGATGAAGCATCAAAAAAGATGGCACGGAATCCGGGGTGACAAACTCAATGGGACGGGAGGGAGTACCTCGGTAAAAATACGAAGTCGTCACTTTACCTTCCGCATTATTACTTGCATTATCTTGGTTGTGTGATTTACATTCCTAGCTTAGTCAATAGGCTAGTTGATAGGTTTGGAACCTAGGGTGCAAAACTTTTTTGTGTGGTAGAGATAGCAACACACCTAGCAAAATCATAGTTGCACACATAGATAGTTTACCTTCTTGCAATAGGTTTTGACTAGATGAAATTAGAGGCCATAGTTAGAAGTAGATTTTTAAGTCGCCTAATTCAAACCCCTTAGGCATCATGATTCCCTTCATAGGGGTGGGTCTCTTAAAAGTTCAACATCTCAAAATAAGTCATGTTTTTCAGAGGTGGACCTCTTAAGAGGTCCATTTCTGTTAATACACAAAGCCCATACTCGGCCCATTAAATCCAGCCCCTTACCGGAACCCTAGCTAAGTCATACTATGGTCCTCCTTATCTTTAACCCCTCAACTTCACTTATCCTATGGTCCTTCTCCACCAGCCTACCACTCCTCTCCACTTCCTTCCCTTTCTCCCTCATGCTCATGAGATCTACCGTTGGCCATGGACAAGCCTCAACATTGTCGTACTACCTTCAGTGATGGATCTTGAATCACCATCATCATATGGCAAGCACTAAACAAGATGAGCAAACTATAGCCACCAAAACACAAGTCACAACTCATAAGTGATGAGGACATGACACCACTAGATAGTACCACTAAGGTGAGCTTGTTCCAATGATTTTGGTACAATTCACTTGGTTCAACATGTACATGTCTTTATTTGATTGTTGGTACAAATGTATCTCAAAGTGCAAGCTCATCAAAGTCCAACATTCAGGTTAAAGTCGGTAACCCAACAAAGCTTCATTAGGAAGGCCATAACTCATCCACCTAAAGTGCAATTAGGGTCAATGAGCACTTGATGAAAAGCTTGTTTGAAAAGCTTTCAGATAGATCTAGTCCAACATCAATATCACGTCAGCAAGGATTCCAAATCATTAAGACATGTTATTGTTGTTTTGGATGGGAGTTGTGTCATCATCATGGGCTTCTTATTCACCTATGGGACCCTAGCCCAAGTTGGAACATACCCTAAGGAGATGGAGAACGCACAAAGAAAGCCCTTGGACGTCCTCCCCCCTTGGCTACCACTGCGGCGAGGCGTCCAACTTGGGGCATGCTCCAACTTGATATGTTCAAGCATGTCAATTTTTGCAAGGCAAGCCTTCAATATCTAAAAATATTATTAGCGCACTATATGATAACTAATAAATTTTTTTTTTAAATATAATGGTAGAAAAATTACTCTTATTCCCATGACTGCTACTAAAATTTTAAGAAAAGATCTTATGAGAGCAGAGAAAGAAAGAATGGGCCTTTTAGAAAACAATGTCTTATTTTAGATGTTAAGAATACCTTTGTCTAAATCTGAATTTTTACAAAATGAAGATATTACTCTACATCTTGTTGGAACTAATATCTCGCAGCATGTATCCACAAAAAGAACAAGGAGGCGAGAAAGAACATGTTATCGGGTAAGAGCTCTCTTGATATGATGAATTTGTCCACCAATATATGATGACTGCCCTACTAATATTTGTAAAGAAGAGAAGTTCTATGATAACACTTTTTGTTAATCTTGTACCATAACTTGCGAAAAAATTGATTCTTTGGGTTTGGAACATATGTACCGTCGATACTATCCACCAATAATAGGCAAAATATTCTTTGTAAGCAAATTCTACAAAATCTATGAATCTTCGGATCATGACGATTTTGAAGTGTTAGGATAGTTATCGAAATTGTTTTTTTTAAAAGAACTTCTTAGAAATTGTGATTCTTTTGATTTACTGATTATCCTTAATTAATGTTGATGCATATACTTTGTGTTGCCTTATAGATTATTTTTTATAGCTGCTACCATAGATTAGTGTAAAACCTCCCCTACATGTGTATAACCATTATTTGAAAGCAGTCATGAAAATAGAAAGAAAATGTGAAGCCACTTATAGATCACAATAACCCATTACTTTTCCCTCTATGCTTGCTCTCCTGGATGTTATTTTGTTGGAAGTCCCTTTTTAAAACTTCTACCGCTCATGTATTTGTGACATGGTATGACCCGACAGGACCATAGTACCATACGGCTCATGATGCCACATAAATAATTGAATATTATTAACCTTTTTTTATCAAAGAACAAGAAGGACAATTTAAAAAAGAAGATTACATTTGCTCTAATTACTACTTAGGTTGTATTCTTATTTACACTTTGCGTTGTTACCTACTCCCAAAGGGGTAATTCAAGACCAGCTGGCTAGAGCGGCCAAGTGGCATCCCAGAGACCCCGGATCAACTCCCAGCGGGAGTGGTTTGCGTGGCCTATAGAAAGTATTTTCATTTAAAAATGAATGGGAATAGGGAATCTCCTCAATTCAAAAAAAAATGGATTCCGTTTGGAGCAATTTATACAGTCAAACATCATATGGTAAACATGTGGTTTCTGCCGGAGCCTAAACATTATCATCTATGCCTCCTCTCCTTTTCCTTTCTTTATCTTAATGTTTCAGTTTATTGCCGTTGATCATATCCTTTCCTAATTTCAATTAGGCTTTGCGGTTTCAGTTCAAACAATGATGCTGCTGATATTCAAAAAAAATGTGGTTTATGCCAAGTGTAAACAATATGATGCATGCCTCTTCCTTTCTTCATGGTAATGCTTTAGTTTATTGATTGCTGATTATGTGCTTTCTTGATTTTGGTCAGGTTTTGGATTTTTCTACCTGCAATCTTCATTGTGGTTCCAGTTGAAACAATGATCTTGCTACTGAACATGTGCGCTCTGTTTTGTTGTATTCTAGATCCTAGATTTGCTATAAATATTGTCTTGATAATTCTGATTCTAGTGCATACAGGCGTAATAATGCTTCACCTCAAGGCTTCATGGCTATCTTATGTGATCAAACTTTGTTATGTATATGTTAGAAACATAATCCATTGTGCTAAAAACTATCTATGTTTTGTTGATCATCGGTACACTTTCGCGTTTGTAATCTGCGTGAACTGCATGGGCGTGCGGAGGCGCGCACCTGCCACTAGTGTTTTAATATATACTAGTCCATAGCGCGCGTTACGCGCGAGATCTGGCCGCCCGCGGGTTTTAACGCATTCAGAACCGGTAACGCCTAACACAACAACGCATAACACTTATATAAACGAAGGAAGGTCGGGATGAGGATGGGGCATAATTTATCGGTTCCGCCCACACACCCGAATTAGTCAAACACAACCATACAGAGCTGTCCGAATGGGAGTTTTCTAACAATACAACATAATCATTAGCCCTAACCTCTTTGTTCAAGAGAAGAATTTGCATAATGGCACCACACTCGGTGTAGAGCATATAAAAAGAACATGATCGATAATAAAGGTAGCCAAAGCTAATCTGATAACCCAGCAGGCCTGGACTCATGGTAGCAATTTGTGTTCCATAGTACACAACCAAAATAAAAACTGCATTAGTCTTACATCGAGTAGCACATAGCATTTGTTAGGGCTATGTTTGCCAAAGTTCACATAACCCTCAACCATATTAGGTGCGAGGCACACCATAAACCTCTCGTTGGTTACCACGGGTGCCCGATAGCGATCATACTCCTAGCCGTCCTCATCATCTTCGCCGAGATCTGCATGTTCATTAGTGTATAAGTAAGTTCTCTGCATATGGGTTTGTATATCAATCATATATTCGAGCTATATATGAGCAGGTGATCTACATGAGGTGCAAGTTAGCCATCCTCATGCATACTGAGACCTGCATTGATGCATTGAATAGTACCGGGAACACATTAGCTTGTTAGAGACGTCATAAGTTATATTAGGTTTTAGTTTTGGGTATATCCGAATGGTAATCCTAGCGTGTCTTTGTTAGAAAGATTTTCAGTCTCTATATATTGGGAAGAAAATATGTTTTGATCATTCGAGCTCATGTGTCGAGTGCACCGGGTAAGCTTATTAACTCCATCATATGCAAAAAAAAAAATATGGAAATTTTTTTTTGTTATGGTTCTTGTTAGCTAAAAAAAAAACAGTTTGTATCGCCTTGGATTCACACTTGACCGACTATCGAAAGCGAGGAAAATTGATCCCAACACACAAGAACTATGAAGTAATAGTATCTGAATTAGTGCAAGATTTGTTCACATAATTTTTAGGTATCACCTAGACCTGTGATAGATTTATAGAGTATAAGCTGCATTCTGAACAAATGAATACAGGTTCTATCTAGAAAGAAACTTTAGAGACTTGAGTGGCAGATAAGACATATAAGTGGGTCACGGAAAGTAACACATACTTGAGCAGCTGTAGCACCTGAAAAGTAACACATACAAAGCTTTGCCATAGGAGGCCCGGCGTCAAATAACATATTGGCAAGGCTCATCTCCTTCTTGGCGGTCTCAGGACACCTTCAGCGGCGATGGGAGCATAGTTAGCCATCAAGACCTGCAGTGAATAATGTTGGGAACACCTTCATCCGTCGGACACGCCATAATATTTTTTTCATTAGGTTTTAGTTTTGGGTATATCCGAATGGTAGTTTAATTTACTGCTCAAAAAAGTATCGGCCTTTGTATAATGAACCTTACATACGGATGAAAAGGCAGTATAAAACGTGAAAGAAAGTGTGCCTTGATCATTGAAACTTTATGTGGTAGTGCATCACGTATGCTTAAAAAGCTCCATCATATGCAACAAAAAAAAAAAAGTGAAATCATTTTTGTTACGATTCTTGTGAGTAAAAAAATAGTTGACCATACAATGCAGGAAAATTGATCCCAACACACAATAACTATGAAGTAATAGTACACGAAGCGGTCTTGAAATTGGCTCACACATTTTTCAAGTTTGACATGGATCTGTGACAGATTTCTAGAGTATAAGCTGCATTCTAAACAAATAAACACGGATTCTATTCTGAGACAAATTTCAGAGACTCGTATGAGACATAATAAGTGGTTCACGGAAAGTAATACGTACTTGTGTGGTTCCAGCACAACAATCTAAATCAGAACAGCATAAAACAACTAACAATTTAGTGGGCTGGTAAGTAAAACACACACACAATAGCAAATATGTCCTGAGAAAAGAAACTAAAGCACCAAACCAAAGTAGGGCAGACCCTGTCATCGCAGCCGCTAAACACCAGCCTCTTGCGAGCTGTAGAATGTGTATCTTTCCCTAAGCTCCTCTCCTCTCTGTTTAGAAATTCATGCAAGAAAACGACAATAAAACATGCACCAAGGAAATGGTGGCACTCATAATCTAATCGTGGCTTGACCGGTGGGGTTGCCAATATCAGCAGCACTCGGTGGTGGAGTCTGCAAAACTGTACGACACAATCGTTTGCATAGAAAATAACATGTCAATGCCAACTGTATCTATGCTAATAAAAAAATTGATCTTAACTGCAACCAACTTGAGCCCATCATGCATTCCCCAATGAATGGTCATGGATCTACAATCATGAGCATTAAGAACCATTTCACAAGGTCTGATAGAAATCATCAGGATCACCTGGTAACAGAGCGAAGGACAGAGGGAGGAAGAGCTTACCGAGATGGTAAACCCTATGACTCCAAGCATGATAGCTCTATCTAGATCAGCCAAGGAACTTCAGTTCTAAAGAGGTCACACAAATAAAAAAAACTCAGAATAAATTATCCCCCACAGTACTTAGAAAAATTTATCTCTTCAGTTTCAGGTTCCTCTAGGTCTCTTTGAATCCATCCATTGTGCTTTGGTTGGCACTGCTTTCTTCAAACAGTTTAGACCAAAGAGAATTCAGGCGTCAAACTACAACAAAGTAGAAAGCAATGAGGTTACCTTCTCAAATAACTTTGCATAAGCAAAAAGTAGCGGCACTGATCAACCTAGGGATAATGCTAGCTAGCTAGCTAGACACACTGACTGACTACATAAATCAAATGCACTGGTAGCGTTTATCTCATTTTGTGCTCTGCACATAAGATAGGCAACTACTATCACAAAATGACAAAAATCAAATTATATAGGATCTGTTTAGTAGAGCGCAAAAACTTTTTTTCAGCGTTTCATAAATATACTTCACTGGTAATAACAAAAGCACTACACAAATTCTGAACTGTAGCCATCATGAAGAAGAAAAGAACACATATATGCTGATGGAAAAGAAAAGAGACTACTCAACCTAGGGGAACTCCAATATCTGGATTGGCACATGCCAAACCAAAGGGGAAGCCACCTGCCACCCTGACAATTTCTTTGACTTCACACTACAATTAATAACATATATAAAGAGAACACCCAATAAAAGGTCAAACAAGGTGATGATGTAGCTTGACATTACCTTGTCTGTTAATAAATACATCTTTGCACTCATGGTCACTCCATGTTCCAGGCCTACAATTATCTGCACCGCCAATGCACAGTGCATTATTTCACCAACCACTAATAAAAATTGTATTAAAAATTTACAGATGACATAGAAGCAAATAATTCAACACGTTGAAGCAAATCATGTACTTTCAGGGAATGTATGTGGTATTTCACATTAGTGGAACTCAAATTGATTGAGGCTAACACACACGAGCTCCCTATCCGATGAAACTATTGTGGAATCGAGGCCGGGCGGTGCAGAACCAGGCCAAGGTACTCAATACCAACCCTACAAAATTTGCATCCTCATCCGGAATCGAGAGAGGAAGAAATAGAGCACAACATGGATTTACAGAAGAAGCGCTATCCATTCACGAGATCTATGGAAATGTTAAATTAATATGGACATGGGGATAAGGATTAAGGGGGGATCATGTGTCTTGTGAAAAACAAAAAGGCAAATTTTTGGGAAAGAAGAGGCAACACCTTTCACAAATCAAACGCACAATCCGTTGATATGTTCATTCATCAATAAGTAATAATAATTGAAGAGATGGGGATGGAGATTAAGGGAAAGCACCTACCTTTTCTTGGGTGATGGATCGAATCCCTCAACCTTGTTTACTGGGGATGCGTCACTACACCTTGAGATGTGTCACCCAACACCATCCCTCCCCCTCGCGTGCGAGGCACATGAGAATCAGCCAAATCGAATGGGGAAACGGCCCGATTGAGACATGTAGAACTTGGATGCGGTGCGAGACCCCGGATCGAGCGGAAAGCAAATCCACAATCGAAGGCAAAAATTGGATCCGGCACCGGGGCGGGGCGAAGCGGGATACACCGCCGTCGCTTGGCGCGAGCCGAGAGGATACACCGCCGTCGCCTTACCGGGACGAAGCGGGGATAGAGAAGGCGCATGCCGTGGCGGCGTTGCGCTAAAATGCACGGCGTCGCCGGTGGCCACGACACCGTGTCGGCGCCCACCTTGAGGGCCACCGCGCCGCCGGCTCGAAGCCTGCTAGCTGGGGCTGCGGCGCTCTCGTGGCTGAGCGTGGTTTTGACGCCGCCCTAGCCGCCACTCGCCCGCGGGGGGATGAGGCGGATGACGGCGCTCATCCGGCGCCGCTGCGGCGCTGCCGCCAGCCGGGTGCCTCCCTCGCCAGGTGGGCTGCGATCCACGGCCCGAGGCCGGAGCGAAGCGGCTGGGGCTCCCAGTGGACCTCGGCCTCGAGAGGAGGGAGAGGGAGGAGAGGCTGCGGAGGAGGAGAGACCGAGGGGAAGGGTTAGGGTTGGAGGCTGCAGCACGGAGCCGTATATATTTGGCGTGAGGAGCCATGAGAACCGTTGATCTCCAAATCCGACGCGCCGCGGAATTTCCGGTGGCGTGTCCACCACGAGGCCGGGCCTTGGCGGCTTCGTCTCATCTCTATACATGAAGGAGTCCACATGTCATGTGACAACGGTACTTGTTGATTGGTTCTTTAGTCACCATCGAGAATGACAAAGTGACGGCATAGTGGCAAAAAAGCAAAGCCGGATCAAAAAGAAATTGTTTTCCTTGGTGATTGCTTTGCTTGTCTACATGTCATGATCACACATATGCACTTGTCTTGTTGATAGGGAGTTTGAATTCAAAATTCTGTCATATGGTCATGCATGCTTTATCCAAATGTCACCCATGCAAAAATCCCTTACCAACTCATATAGATGTGTGGTCGAGCTTTTATAGAGAATGAATAATGAATAACTATGGTGAAACAGTTTTGTATATACACCGTGTTTACCATACCATGGTTTTATGAAGATGTGAAATGCCAATGTAAAATGTTAACATACACTACCGGAGATGTGACCTTTACCGAGTGTTTTATTTTGGACACTTGGCAAAGACCCTCATCGCTGAGTATCAAACTAGAAAACACTTGGAAAAAATACTTGGCAAAGATTGCTTTGCCGAGAGTGCGAAAAAAAAAGGCACTCGGCAAAGATTTATTTTGTCGGGTGCCAAAAAAAAAGCACTCGGGGAAAATACATCTTTGTCGAGTGCTTTTCACGGCACTTGACAAAGATGTATTTTGCCGAGTGTTGTTTTTACGCCACACCGAAAAATGCGTCAAGGCAAGCACTCGGCAAGATGTCTCTTTGTCGAGTACTTTTCTTTTGGTACTCGGCAAATAAGTTTTCCAAATCAATTTTTGAGGCCCTAAATGAGTTCAAATCAAAAGCGTCTTCAACTACAAAGTTTCAAAAATTCTCAAAATCTACAAAGTTTCTTTTGGTCATTTCTTCATTTGACAAAGCGCTAGTAGCGTTGTTCACAAAACCTACATCTCTCATATCCTCACATAGTTTCCGGGAACAAGAAGAGAGATTAATAAGATTTACTGAACAATAATGTTACTAACAGCTTTGTCAAATCAAGAAATGACCAAAATAAATTTTGTAGATCTCAAAAAGTTATGAACCTTTGTAGTAGAAAACATTTAAATTGAAATCAACTTGTTGTGCAAAGTTACATTTCAATTTGAAAATTTTAAAATCTGAAATTTTCAAGTGACCTCGGATGGAGAAACTTCCAAAAAGAAAATTGTATATCTCGAAAAGTTTTGACAACTTTTTTGATTTGAAATCATCTTATGTTGCAAAAAACAATGGAATGTCCCAAATTTGAAATTTTCAAATGACCTCGGATGGAGAAACTTCCTAAATGCAAATTTGTAGATATCAAAAAGTTATGAAACTTGGTAGTTGAGAACTTTTTATTTGAATTCGCGTTTAGGGTCTCAAGCAAACAATTTACTCTCGATTTTGCATAATATGTGGGGGAAGAAAGATGGAATCTAGACAAAAAAAATATCGTAGTGCAATGGTGGAGCGGGGAGACACATGAGAGAGAGAGAGAGAGAGAGAGGTCTTGTGTTTGAATCCCCGTGCGCAATGTTTGCCAAAAAAATCATGAAAATTTTTCTCGAGGCTAGAAGATGGCGGACGCCGGCGGTGGAGGCATGTCTTTATCGTATTTTCATTTTGCCAAGTATAAATATTTGCCACTCGGCAAAGAGGCTTTTGCCCGATAAAACTTTTGCCAAGTGCAAAAGGGCCTTTGCCGAGTGCTCGTGGCCTTTGTAAAAGGCACTCGGCAAAAAAGACCTTGTTTCGTAGTGATATTGCCAAGGCGTGTAGCATACGATAGATTAAGATACAGCGGTAGGTACTTGTCGGGTTCAGCTAGATTGGGCCGGAGCGACACGTAGATTGGGAGATTGGAGGGAGAAGAGAGGGCGGGGAAGGAGAGCGGAGGCGGCGGCGATGGTGGAGGGGTGGCGTGGCCGCGGCCTTTGCCTTGGCCGGGCGGCGTGGGGGCGGCGCGTGGGCGCGGCAGGGGGGGGGAGGGGTGGCGTGGGGAGGGAGGAGAAGGGAGATTGGGATAAAATTTCTTTTGTGCTTGTTGCCAAAAGATTCTGAGACCCCTTACTTATATTGCCCGGCTAGTGGGACTTGTATCTCAAGCAATCTCTCTAAAGGTTTCCTTATAGATTGGAAAATACCTTTTACAAGCATGTCCTATTTATTTATTTCCTAATAAGGGTCTCCCTTATAGATGAGATATCCCCTTGCACACCAAAACATCTAAAGATAATCCTAGATATTTTTCCTTCTTTTTCTCGAATTAATTGCCCGAAGAATCCGCGGAAGGGGGGGGGCAGGGGCGGCGTCTTGAGGGCCCCGGGCGGCGCCGGTGCCCCTTGGGCCCTATCGGGCCCTGTCCTTCTAGGCCCTATTTCCTGGGTCATGACAGTACTTTTAATTAGGAACCACGCGACAGAGTTGATTAGGAGATGTAGTCTTTTTATATCAACATAAGAATTTAATTTGCATTGCATGGTGTTGTATTGTACATATTTGCACTTTTGCATAATAGTTAACTACAGCGTTTGGGCAGTCTTGTTATCTTGTTCTGTTCTTGATAGCTGCGTTACTTCAGTACAATAAAATCATGCTTGCTTCACAGCCACTAAACCACATATTGTTATTATATGATTAAGCTGTCATGAAGTTGGAATCAGATAGACTGGATATGTTAATCACGCTTTTTAAACACACTTTGGGACTTGATGAAAATAATGCTTAATATCCCTCACTATTGCTAAGATAATTAGAGATAGTAATGTTGTAATCCTCTACACATTAATTCTCACTATAGACACTAAAAAAAATATAAACTAAAAAATATAAAAAATAGAAATATGCAGCCATCTATTTTGTAGACCAAATCATAGATAATAACACATGTAAATATACTGATTTTCTAAAAAAATGTTACCCATCTTTATTTTCATTATATACAAAAAACTATGTTAACCTAGATCTTCGTCTATGCCAATATTGATTTTGTATCTAAGCAGCAGTCAAAGTTTCAAATTTTGCATTTTAAAAAAACACACTTGAGTATATATACAATTGAAGACCAAGGCATAACTAGTAGCTAGTTCCCTGTAAAAGAAACTTAATTCATAAGGAAATCAGGATACTTTACACATTCTATCTAGCAGCGCAAATGATTGATAGTATGGCACCGAAAGTATGGGGCTAAGATTGCTGACGAATCCAGCCAAACAATGACAACACTGTGCTTTTGTATAAAATTCATACGCTATGGAGGAACTACTCTACAGCGCGTAGCAGCTTCATCCTACCATTTAGATTCTATTTGTGTCATTCCATATGATTTCTTTGCAAAGCGGAGCTTTATTAATCTTAGAGCATCTCCAACAGTTTGCTAAATGAGGTTGCCATCCTATAAAATTTGGCAAAACTAGAAAAATTGCTCTCCAACAGTTTGGTAAAAGAGGTTGCCATTTTCCCAACTTGCCATCCTTCGCTTCCGCGCATCTTTACTGGCGGCGTATCGAACTTGCTATCGCTATCCCAGCGGACGCCGGCCCTCTTCCCAGCGCGGAGGCGATTCAGTTTCCCTCCCGCGTTCCCTCTGCGTGCCTTTCCTATTTCTCTGATCCCCCACCCTTCTTTCCACGCCGCGATCTTTCTTTCACGCCCGCCCGGCCCGAAGCCGCCCGTCGTCACTAGCCAGTTCCTCCGCGCGCCCCGGAGGCTGGGCGCCGTCGTAAACTTGAATTAGCCCTTGTCGGGCGTCGGTCTATCACCATGGCCTTTTTGCGAGCTCCCCGTTAGGGTTCAGGTAGGGTTTGGCTAGGATTGAGGGCGCCGTGGATGGTGTTCTTGCAATCGCTAGGGCTTATCTGTCTGCGTCATCGTAGGCTGATCATATCTCGATGAATTTTTTTTTTTTGCGAACCGGCCGGGAGAGCTGCTCGCTATATTAAAAAGAAGGAGACGCCCGGGGGCGTTACAAAGTTACAAAAAAAACAAACGCCAAAAGAAAGAAAAAACTAAACTAAAACAAAAAAACTAACTAAAACTCCCGGTTGGATTGGGACATCAACGCGGGTTACCACTCAACGGCCAACATGGCCAAGACTCTAAACCACCACAAGAAAGAGAGGGATGCGTAAAACAAGCTGCAACAACCACCCACAAACCACACAAGTGCGGTTTGTCGAGAACCACGTATTTAAATCCAGCGCCGAAGATAACAAAGGGGCGGACACCACCACACCGAGAAGGCCACCATCATGCAGGACCCTACTGCCGTAGTGGCGCCGCAACAAAACAAAGCCCGTCGGCGGGATGAAAAAACACCAAGACCGAGCCTCCACAGCGCGGGGGCCTGCGCCGCATCCGCCGTTGTACTCCTCTCTTGTCTTGGCGGGGGCCTCCATGCCACGTCCGCCCAACGCTCATGCTCGGTCTCGTTTCAAAGGTTGCCGCCAAAACAAGCGAGCAAAGCTGCCCCACCCACGATGATCATCTTGAAGCAAACCAGATCGCGCGCAGGTCGGCGTTCTCTCGAAGCATCTCCACGCAAAAGGTTGCCCGTCGAGCGGAAAAACGGGGTTGTCGCTTGCGCCATCTTCGGCGTTATGCCGCACGGGTGGTTTCGGCCATGCTGAAAAAACCGCCCGATCGGCTGCAAGCGAGTGCGTCCCCAATGCCGTTACCGCATGCGCCGTCCACGAATCTGCGATCCGCACCGATCAGCCGGCAATTGCGGATGCAATGCCGGCCGCCCGCCATTGCGAGCGGCCGGGACGACAAAGATAGATGACACCTGTCCACCCGGTAAGAAAGTAGCCTCCTCTCCAGCGGTGAAGCCAACACCCATCACGCCTTGACACAAGCGGAAGAGCGGCCGGGGCGAGGCTGCCAGGCTGCCAAAGCGATGGGCCCGGCGGCAACACAGAAGCGGCGGGGTCTCTAGAGCAGCGCCTCCAAGGAGATGCGGCGCCAATGGCGCCGCCGTCGCTCGTCGATAGATGGGCGGGGTTTTCACCCAGAGAGGCGTTGTGCGGCGGTCGTAGCTCCCTCGCCCCCCCCAACGGGGAGAGCGGCGTCAAAGCGCCGCCCGCCATGCCACCAACATGAGCCGGCGAAAGCTTTTAAGCGGAGCATCAACCCTCGCCGCCGCAGCGCCGCGGCAAGGCACACCCGGCACCCCACCGCGCGGCGGCCCATCGAGCAACTTCTCCGTCGTCGCCAAACCACGTACCGCTCCGCCCGAGCTCCTGCTCCTCTGCTGCTCCTCCCGCCACATCCACACACCACCCCGGGACACCGTCGGCGGCTAGCGAGGCACACCTCACTGCCGCACCGCCGCCAAGTCCAGCCACCTCGCGCCGCTCCTCCCGCGCCCGCGCCGCCCGTGTCGGACGGCGGTTACGCCCCACCGAGCGCCAACCGGGGGCCTCTGAGTCGCCGCACCTTCACAACGGCGCCGCTCCGCCTCGAGGGAGTGCCACGGCTTCGCCGTGCCGCCCCGAGCCCCTCCATCGCCGCCGTCGCCGCCAAGCGTCGGAGCCGCACCCGGGGATACGCCGCCCGCGCTGGCGCCTCCACCGCCCGCTCCCGCGAAGATCCAGTCGGGGAGGGCCGGATCCGTCCATGGGGCCGCCGGGATCCGCGGCCTCGCGCGCCCGGCGCCACCTCGCCGGGCGGCCATGTCAGCGCATGTGCTCCGCCGCCCGGGCAGCGCCCGAGGGCGAGGGGAAAGCCCCGCCGCCGCCCGTCTGGAGGCTGCGCAGCTTCACGGCAGCCCTCTCCGGCGGCAGGGGAGGAGGGTGGGGAGGGGTGCTCGGCGGTCGCGAGTGGCCCGCCGCCCCAGTCGCCCGAGCGGGCGCGCGGGGGCCTCGGTTTCTAAGACCCTTTTCCCCTGCTGCACCTATCTCAGCGAATTAGTGTCTCGATGTCCGGCGTCAGCAGAATGGCAAAACGCCCGAGCATCCTCTCACATCTAGCGATCGATGCGGGCTGCTGTAGACCGAAAGAGTTTGATTGCATATCCGAGACATTGCGTGCAGCCATGCAAAACTTGCAATAGGGCCTTGGTTTTAAGCCAGGACGGCCCTGGTGTTGATATGCAGTCATCCTACAGGTTGTGTGTATGTTTTGATATGCAGCCATCGTAGTTGTGTGTGAGTTGCTCATATGCAGTCATCGTACAGGTTCATCCATAGATATATGACTAGGCGTACCTGATCACCATCATACCTGATCCATGACTAGGTGGCTGATCCATAACTAGATTACGATGGTGTACTTGTTTGATCCATGACTAGCTAGGTGGCCGATCCATATGGATTTGATTGTTTTATGTCGCCCGGATGCGTTCTTGTCATTTGTATTATTTTGTTTTTTGTAGACTCATGGAGACCGAAGGAGATGGTTTCTTTTTTTTTTTTCCAACACGGTAAAACCGAATTTCATTACTTGGAAGCAACGAAATTACAAACGAGTTCAAGCAGTACGAAATTAAAGTACCCAACTACGACGATGCTCGCACCTGGATACCCAGGATCCAGGAAAACAAGCACCCACGCACCAAACTGCTATCCTTAACTGGAACATTTACAACCAGCATAGTACTTAAACTCCCAGATAACCATAAGGTAAACACCACACATACGGACCACTATAGCTAAAAACACCAAGATGAAGAGACGATTCTTGACATTAAAGTTTGCCTAATCTCTTGATTTGCCTCCGTCTTCGTCTTGTATCATCCGTTGAAAGGAACCAGCTGATGGCCTTCATAGTGTTGGTTTCTCTCCTGTTGATGGAAGAACAATGCTCCTGTCTTCACAACTTCCACGCCTTTAGTCACCTGGTTTCTTAGATCTTCTTTCAGCAACCCTGTCCAATATGATAGGAAAAAAGCAGATTAAGCATATAATCTCCGTTGGTGACTTAACTCTTTTTTTCTCAAAGCACACATCGTTGCGTATTCGCCAGATTCCCCAGCAAACCGCAGCTAGCCCCACAACATGCATACTGGGGCATTGAGGCAGATAATTTTGTACCCAAAACCAATATTGGTTAAAGTCTCCGGGCCTGCAGTCAGCCCCCAACGAGTAGGCAAGTAAACTCCATACATACTTAGCTGTTGGACAAGTGAAAAAAATATGATTCACATCCTCATTCTCAGGGCAAAAACAGCATTTCATATCTCCTGTCCACTTTCTTTTCTTCAAGTTGTCTTTGGTTAAAATCACATTCTGAAAAACCAACCACATAAAGATCTTGATTTTCAAAGGCAGTTTGGCTTTCCACAATTTCTTCATGTTGTATCCACCCTCCTGTCTACATAAGTACTTATATGTGGATTTGACAGGAGAAACTACCAGATTTCTCCCAATCCCACTTGGTCTTATCTTCCCCATTGCTAGGACTAAACCAGAAGACCATATCAATGAGCCTTCTCAATTCAGCTTGTCATACGGCTTTTTCAAAGTCCAATTTAAGAACTAGTCCATCTTTCTTTTTTTACTCCTGGTGTCATGCAAAATTTCATGCGAGCTAACACTCCATCCATAATGTTCACAATCTTTCGAGAAACCGCAGTTGACTTTGGTTAATAATTTTTCCCATGATTGGGTCCATTCTTAGCATTAGAGCTTTTGTAAAGATCTTGTACACAACATTCAGCAGGCAAATGGGCCTATCTTGCTTTTATATTATTGGCCTCTTTAATTTTTGGTAACGGTGATATCACACCATAATTGAACACGCCAATGTCCAATTTCAGGTTGTGAAAATCTGAAAATAAGGCCATCGGATCCACTTTAATCACCTCCCAAAGAATGTTGGTAAAACTCTATTGGAAAGTGATCGGGGCCCTCGGAGCGATATTCTTTTCAAATGAGAACAACTGTCTCCTTTATTTCCTTCTCGG
Organism: Hyparrhenia diplandra; assembly: GCA_015847255.1. Classification (NCBI taxonomy): domain Eukaryota; kingdom Viridiplantae; phylum Streptophyta; class Magnoliopsida; order Poales; family Poaceae; genus Hyparrhenia; species Hyparrhenia diplandra. Next base: position 31,843 of record JADLZK010006601.1, on the reverse strand, counting down.
AGAAAGGTCTTTCTAACATATCATTGTCGAGTCTTTGTAACTTTTTTCTCTTCCTCCCAACACTCGGGGATCCAATTGTACCTTAGAGGGGTGGAAGCCCCAAACAAATCCTTATAAAATTGAGTAGCATGTTCTACTAGTTTCTCATCACCCTCAATAGTATTATCATTATGTTTTAGAGAGAAAATAGAGTTTTTCCTTTTTTTGCCATTTGCAACTCTGTGGAAGAAGGCTGTATTGTTATCTCCTTTTAACAGCCAATTGCTATTAGACCTCTTGTGCCAATAACTTTCTTCTTCTTCTAATAATCTCAATAATTCACTTTGTATAAAGGACTTTCTGCTCAGTTCTTCCACAGTCGACTTTCCTTCCTCCTCTTTTTTTCCTCTAAAATTTCCATCTCCTTTTTTTAAGATGTTTCTATATTTTCTGGGTGGCCTTTCAAACTTTGCCCCCACCCCTTTAAAAACTTTCTCACTCTACCCATCTTAATGCACCGGCATCCATAGGCTGATTTGGCCTTGATATTTTTATTCCAAATTTCTTTTGATCTTTTCAAGAAACTTCGGCATGTTGTAACCATGCATTCTCAAAACAAAAAGGTGCGGCACCAATCTTACGCTTTCGATGTCGGTTCTCATAATCAAAGGATTATGATCGACAAATCCCTTGGAATTTTTTCTCGAGGTTACAAAGGGGAATTCCTCTTCCCAATCACTAGAAATCAAAACTCTATCTAATTTCTCTAGTGTAGGATTCTCTCTTGTTATTGCTCCATGTAAATTTCCCTCCCACCGGGGGGTAAATCCCTAAGCTCATAAGTATTGATAATCCTATTGAACAGATTCAGAAATTATTCTCATGAAACTTCTTATTTTTTTTTCGAGCTGAACCTTAAAATGTTAAAATCCCCACCAATAAGTATGGGGTGTTTGGCTTTGAAGCAAACATCAGAAAAGCTCACTAAGGAAGCTTTCCTTAAGATCATCATGAGCGAGGGCCATAGACATTGGCCAAAGTGAATTGTTTTTTCAATTTTTTGTCAAACACATTTGCACAAATAATATAATCTCCACTTTCAAAACTTTCAATATCAAATCTATCCTTTCTCACCCCACTCAACATTCCTCAGTTTTTTAGAGGAGGGAATCCAAAACCAGCTAAAGTCCTTGTTATTATCAATCTTCCTAAAGAACTTGTCTGCGAATACTCTTTTTTTCATGGTCTCTTGAATGCCAATGAAATCCACTTTGTGATCCCAAATCAACTCTTTTATAAAAGTACCTAAGCCTTTCTTGGCCACCCCCCTACAATTCCAAATAACTCCTATCATTTAATAACTTTTTAATAGTTTTTACTGTCTCTCGAGATGAAATCTAGGGCTAACCTTAGATTCCTCTCCTCCGGGGGCCACGAAACCATCGGAAGGTTGGTTACGTATTGCCTCTGATTTTTTCTTTTTCTCTTAGATGACATACTTTTTTCGCCACTAGCAATGATTGTAGGAGGTTCTTCAACAGAATCCTCGGAATCCCACCAGGTATTTATTCTCCTCTAAGGGGAGATTGGACTGTTCTAATTCTACTCCCACTTTTCCCACAGTAGATACCTCATTTAACTTCATTCTAGCATTTTCCAGATCTTTAAGAAGATCTATTTTTTCTAAAGAAATAGAATCCCCTTGTACCCCCATTTGTTTAGCTAGAGACAAAACATTATTATTAGAAAAGAACTGCAAAGGAGTTCTGTGAAGAAGCAGCTATTATACCTTCGGTTCCCTTGCTGTTATCCTTGCTTGCCTTCCCTTGTTCTCCTGTCTTGAGCTGAGAGATTCCAGCCTCCCTAATTCTCTTGCTTTGTCTTACTTCTTTCCATGCAAGCCATCCCTCTTCTTGATTGCCTTGTTCTTTCTGTACAGATTCAGTCTCAATTGGTTGGAGCTGTTTATCTGAGCTTCAATTGGTACCTCCATGACTCTATCTCCATCCATTTCTTTTCGAGAAATTCTATCCACCTTTTAGGTTATTATCTCCAGGCTGCCGTGAGTCTTTGCTCACAAGGTTCTTGACTAGAAGTCAACCTCGAGCGCTTCACGACTAAATCGATAGTACTAGCAGCCACAAATCTTTCTGTATCACAGCCTTCCTTTTCCTTCTGCTCATTGCAGGTCATAGCCTTACTGATAGGTCCAGATTTTAGACTGAAATCTTCAAACACAACTGAGCTGTTCTTGTTAGGATCCTGTAAGTCACCCTTTGCTTCCACAGTTAACAGAGAGTCAAAGCTGAACTTCTCAAAGTTAGATCCATACTCATTAATGACTGCCCTTGGATTTTCATTGATGGTTATGAAGCTAACCTTGCCCAGTTTGATAGTTTCAAAGCAACCAAAGGACAACATTTTAGTTCCTGGCTGGATCAAGTCACCCAAAATAGTGACTTCATCACTTCCTTCCTGCTCTTCCATTTCCTGTGGCTTCTCCTTCATCTCATTAGTTGGCTCTACATTGTGCCGCTTCGTTTCCCAAAGACTATTGTTTGTCTTACTTGGTTCCGACCTCTCAGTGTTAGACCCATTGCTTTACCACCTTCCACTCTTTTTTTTGGAGAAGGTCCACCCTCTTTCTACATGGTTCTCTGTCATTTCTTATCCATCTAGTGCCAGAGTTGTCAGTATAACCATCCTGTGGTACCTCTCTCTGAAAGTCAAAGTCATAGAACTCAAAGTCCAACAACCCATCAACTGATGCTGGCACTTTAGATACATCCCTGCAGCCAATCTTGACTCTAACATATTCATTTTTGTTGAGGCTGTCCATATCTACCTCTAGGGGGATGCCCACTTTTGAGGCAATCATGCAGACAGTAGAATATGTTCTTTTGTCAAAGGGAATCCTAGTAATCCTAAACCATGCCACATCCAGAGATCCTTTAGATCCAACAGCAGGATTCCACTTCTCCACTTTAAAAGCAACATTTGGCAAAGTCCTCATCTTCATTTCAGGAAAGTAGGCTAGATCCTCCAAAGCATGAGGATTAGGGAATCTCATTTGATATTTCCCTTCTGACATCTTTTTGGCATACCATCTCCATGTTTAGTTTTTTTTCCAAATTTTTATCGAGAACTCATTTTCTATCTGTCTGGCATTTGCTTGCCCAGATAAGATTGTCACCACAGCAGTTGAAGACATATCTTTTTTTCCCTCCTCTGACTTATCAGTTTCAATTGCATGGAATCCCAAACCATATGCTGACAGTCCATAGAAAGGTGCCACAAAATCCCAAGGCATTTTTTTCTTTGCATACTCTGGAGACATGACCTTCTTTGTGGCATTTGTCACGCACTCATCGGACAAGGGCATTCCTTGGACATATGTCCCACCTTTCCACATTTTTGGCAGAAATGATTTTCCTGTACCTTGCTATTCTCAGCACTAGCACTTTTCTCTTCCTCAGCTGTTTTGGGGTTGTTGTTCACAGATGTTTCCACCCCAATGGACTGATTCCCTTGTCCTTGCGTATTTTCTTCATGCTGTACTTTCTCTTGACTCTGAGATTGCTGAAATATTCCTCTATCTCTATTACCAGCACCACGACCTCCACCATCATTAATTCCTGCATCCCTTCCTCTGCCCCTCGGCACCCAGCCACGATTATTGTAATTACTGCCCGCCCGATTTCCTCCGGCTCTCCCGTATTGTACCGATTAGGGTACGGTTGGCGACGCTCCATGGCGGGTTTAGGCTGCGAAGGAGCCTTAACCACCTGCGAAAACGATCTTGTGTCACCTCCCAATGTAGACCAAACACGATTTGCCCTACCAAGGGGGGCAATCACCTCTCTGGATGAACTAGCAGCAACAGCATGAATCGGAACATTAATCACCCCATTGGGCTCCACAACTAACACTACGAGACCGGATATGTGCTAATGTCGGCAGAAGTCCGCATCGGATGATCCCTTACCTCGTCTTGAGTCGGCGAACTTGCCGCCGCGCTTTGCTCCGCCCTCCCGGATTTGCGGAGGAGTCGCTAGGGGTTCCGCCGGTCTCCGCAGCGGGGAGAATGGCGGCGGATGTTGCGAGCTCTCGATGAATTCACCTCCTTGTCATTCGGGATGGCCCGGACCTCGGGGACTGCAGAGTCCCCGCTGGTTCGCACTCCCGAGCGGCGTGCACGTACGCCGATGCCGCTGCGAAGAGGGCCCGTGCGACGAGCGTGCCGTGCTTTCTGCGTGGCCGTGTGTCCGCTTGTGCGTAACCGTGTTGCTCCTCCGTGCACCGCGCTCGCTGACCCGTCCGGGCCAGCGCCCGTCAGCGCCGCCCGCGCCCGCCCGGATCGCCCGTGTCTCCCGTGTCGGGAGGAAAGAGATGACCGAGAAGGAGATGGTTTCTTGTCGGACATTCTTACGTATTAAGTTTAGTTCTAGTCATAAGAGTCCTTGAATTATGAAACCTTTGCTTTGTCTTTATATTCAGCACAACTGTTATTATTTAGAATTCAGCAGAATTGTTTTTTTTTTTCATCAATACCATTGTTGAAGTACTGTTTAGTTCTCTGATAAAAGAGCCATATGCTTTGTTTCATCAATACATTGAATTATAAAGCCGTGCATGCTACTGTTGTCGTGCATGCTACTGTTGCCGGCAAATAAACATGATGTGACAGACTTAGACTTGATTCGTTGCAACTACTTGCTCGCTGAAGCTGTTGCTCCCGGCTTCCCTCGTGGCCGGCAAATGCACATCATTTGACAAGTTAATTTTAGCAAACTGTTGGAGATGCTCTTAGTCAATTAATATCAAGATGATACAATCAAACTAAGGTCACTTCTTTGTCTCTGCGTAGTTAGGATACACACAACACAAAAGTGTAGATCTGTTTCTACATGCTCAGTGAAACATGTACTCTCATCCAATAGATGTTAGGTTTCGTTTGGTAACTTTGTGGTTACCACTACGACAACTTTGTTTGAACTTTATTACGCTTAATGAAAACACGCAATGGCATGGTCTCAAAAAAAACATGTACTCTCAACAATCAATTTATGTTTTGTTTTTGCTTCACGTAAAATTTATATGCTGATCTAATTAACTTACTGACGGTAAGCAAGATGAAACTAAACTCCCTGCAAACTCATAGCCGCCATGTGTACCGGATGTCACACTATCATGCGCGGCGCCTAGCTAAATGCTGGCTCTTGCAAAAGAGGGCAATTGATGTGAGGGATTAATTTCCCAAATAAACAGGGGCATGGTAATATATGGTGAAAACCACCATGGTAGTGGAAACATGAAAACCAATTCAAAAAGTCATATCTTATTTGTTTTAAAAATTTTAAAACTTGGCACACATAGTGCATACACATATGTACTCATATGGAAAAGTTGACATGCACACTCACCTTTGAAAAATTCATACAAAAATGATAAATTTCGGTGCTTGTGCACTAAAAAGGCAAAATTTGAAGGATTTTTTGTCTTTTAGTGCACAAGCACCGAAATTTGTCATTTTTGTATGAATTTTTTCTAGTTCGAAGTTTACATGCCAACTTTTGCATGTGAGTACATATGTGTATGCACTATATATGTGTGCCAAGTTTTAAAATTTTTTTAAACAGCTAATATATAAACTTTATGAATTGGTTTTCATGTTTCCACCTACTATATGGTTTCCACCATATATTTTCCCTGGTATATACATTCAATGCAGTTATAATAGACTCCCTCCATCTCAAACCGTAAGTCATTTCAAGAATCTTGGGAGTCAAAACATATCAATTTTGACCACAATTATAGAAGAATTACAATGATTTGTGATATCAAATAGGTTTACTATGAAAATGTAATTACCAAAGGGATAAGTTGAACTAGTACGGTTAGTCCTTTATTGGGATGTACTATTAAATCAAAATTGGGATTATCCAAAAAAAAAATTACGGTAGAGCGTGTTATGAGTGTCTACATGGTAGACTTGATTTTACCAAAGATGATGAAAATGTAAACTCACAACCATTTATGCTTATTTGGAGAGACCGTTTTGTCTTTTTGTGCCGAAGCGATTTATAAAGCACAAGCGAAACCGGTGAAATCAAGGGGCATTACTTGAATGCGACTGCAGGTACATGCGAAGAAATGAATAAGAGAGTTGTATTTGTAAAGGAATTAGGGGCTCCTATTGTAATGCATGACTACTTAACAGGAGGATTCACCGCAAATACTACTTTATCTCATTATTGCCGTGACAACGCCTACTTCTTCACATTCACCGAGCAATGCATGTAGTTATTGATAGACAGAAAAAAATCATGGTATCCATTTCCGTGTATTAGCTAAAGCATTGCGTAAGTCGGGGTAGATCATATCCACTCGGTACAATAGTAGGTAAGTTAGAAGGGGAACGCGAAATAACTTTAGGTTTTGTTGATTTATTGCGCGATGATTTTATTGAAAAAAGATCGTTCTATAATAATTTGGTCAAACATAGGATGATTGACTCTCTAAGATCTTTGTAATGACTTACACTTTGGGAAGAAGTACATATGTATATTCTGATGAATGATCAACCACATTTCGACAAGTGGCGATCTTGCTTTTTTATAAAATAGTTCAAGTGAGTCTTTAGTTTTCTCCCACGATCTGCTTATCTCAACATAATTTATCACAGGCACATGCTGAAGAGTACAACTAAGTGTTTGCATCTAGACACAAAATAAAATAGGTCAATCATGGAAGCAGGCACACCGTGCAACAGTATTGGTGCGTATATATAATATATACTGTGCGCCATTGTTTTCAATCTAAGGTGTGTCTCTTTGACTCTATTTTTTGACAAAACTCTCTGACTCTGTTTGATTCTGCATTGAGAAACATAAATAAACAGTCCCCAGACCGCTCTGTCCAGTAATGATAAGTTAATACTGCAGTTGATATTCTTGCAGTTTTTAAACAAAATGTGGTGTGGCACAACCATATTTTGAACAAGTTGAACCGTGGTAGGTTAAAAAAGGGCTATCAAATAATCTTTTTTTTTTTTTTTTTTTTTTTTGACAACACTATCAAATAGATCTCATCCTTGGCTATCAAATAATCAAGGATGAGATCCCAATATAACATGAAATTAAAAGATAATAGGTGGCAAGGGGGCACAAACCAGCTAACCTGCAAACAAAAATCGGTATAGATTCGGCACCCAGAAGGCTCTTTAAGATAGTTGATCATTATGGTTAAAAATATTTCTCCTCGTCGTTTAGCTTGGCACAAAACTATGGGCTGTACTTGTTCTCCTGTGTGACGTTTTTGTCAGCATAGGCGCCAGCATGAGGTGTTGCCCTGCCTTGACCTTATTTAATCCATTCAATCTTAGCTAACCGGTGTTGTTATTGAATTGACCTCCTGGTATCGGTCAGATCCATGGTACACAGCAGCTGGCAAAGATTATTGAATTAGATAGAGCCATCATGTGAGTTTTCATGATTTGCTGATCATGATGATGCCCATAACCTATTATCAGCTGCACTTGCCAACCACACTTTCGCTTTCATTCCAAATAATAGTGAAGGCATGGCTATTTTATTAGTGCCAACATTTGTTGATAGACATCCCAGGCCCGACTCCTTTGGGGTATTTAATTTGTTTGAATATTAGAATTCCATTCTAACTCACTCTTAGAGCAATGCCAGTAGTATAGCCCTCAAATTAAAGCTCCAATTTTTTTTTTTATTTGAGGGTGTCTCAGGTCTTCAAATCTATTTCAACATTTACTACTAAATCCATTTTAAATTATAGTTCGTTTGACTTTTTCAACCCAAGTCTGACCACTTTCGTCTTATTCAAAAATTTGTGTAAAATATCAATTCTTTTGTTGTCGTATGCTTTATTAACAAAATGTCCTTAAGAATGACTTAATTTGACTATATTTACATAACTTTTGAGTAAAACAAGTGATTAAATTTGGGTTTGAAAAAGTCAAACAAAAGCTCCTGAATGTTGCAGGGAGGACAGCACTCGCCAAGACAACGCTTTGAGCCATCTCAGTGCATATGTCCATAGCTTTGTCTATCTCCTTGGGCATTGCAACAAATTGACAAGAGGCTTAGAGCTTTCATTTGGGCAGGTGACCACTCGGTTGGTGCAGGCAAATGCAAGGTTGCTTGGCTTGGTGTTTGTAGACCGAGGGAACTTGGTGGCTTGGGCATCATCGATTTGAGGCCGGCGGGCACTGCTTTTAGAGTGCGCTGGGAATGGAAGAGAAGGACAGGAGATCCGAGCTGGGTGTGGCTGAGCTGTTCAAGTGAAAGAGTAGTGACTGAACTCTTTCAGGCTGCCACAATCTCATCGGTTGGATCAAGGACCTCAACATACTTCTGGACTGACAATTGGATTAATAGGGACAGCGTGCAAAACTTGGCTCCAGCACTCTTCAGGGCAGTTGCTGGCAGGAGAAGGAAGGCGTTAGTCAGTGATGCGCCCCGGGACATGCTTGGGTGCGGCACATCACAGGCGCCTACACTGCACAAGTGCTGACGGAGTTCTTTGAGATGTGGAACATCATGAGCGAGGTGTAGCTTGTCCCAGGAACACCAGACACTATACGGTGCCGCTTTAGTGCTGATGGTACCTACTCCTCGGTGTCGGGCGTGCGGGCGTGTTCTTGGGCTCCTCCCGTGCCCCTCGGTGCGAAGGAGATTTGGAATACAGCCGCACCACCGAGGTAAAGTTTTTCTTTTGTCTAGTGATGCCCCGGGTGCTGGACAGTGGAACGTCGTTTCATAATGGCCTACCGGGCTCTAGTACTTGCATCTTTTATGACCAGCTTCCGAAAACCATGGACTATATCGCCCTTGGCTGCACCTACAGCCGTGAGGTCTGGTACATCATTTTCACTTGTCTTCACCTTGCATTCACTGTCCAGGAGGAGAATGTGCTTCTTTGGTGGCTGCGCACCAGGAAGCTTATTGCCAAAGAAGCAAGGAAGGGATTCGACATGCTTGTCTTCCTCATTGGGTGGTCGCTGTTGAAGCAAAGGAACTCGAGAGCCTTCGATGGCGGCGCTGCAGCCGGCGCAGCTTGCATGACAGATTGAAGAAGAAGCTGCTGAGTGGTGCCATGCGGGATACCGGCACCTCATCACTCTACTGCCACATGGCTGATTTTAGATTGTACTTCTCTAGTAGCGACATGGTTTTGTGTAATCACAATCACTTGCTGCCATTAGGGCCGTTGTGCTTACACTTAGTTTGTTTTATGTTGTGAACTATCTATCCTTCTTAATAAAATCCGTGCAATGCATGTTCGAAAAAAAGTTATAATTTAAAATGGAGGGAGTAAGAAACATGATAAACTCCACATCTCCTCTGATATTCCAGAACTCTCCTCTTATATTCAAACTACCGAGCTATGAAATACAAGAAGATCACGACATATGCCCCCGGAGAGAGAGAGAGAGAGAGGAGCTAAGCCCTCGCCGAGGAGAGAGGTCGGACGAGGGGCCTTCTTGAGGAGGAGCTGAGGCGACACTATACCTGAGCATTTTTCGGGCCGGGCCAGGTTGGGCCGGGCTGAAAAAGGCCGGTTTATTTTGGGCCGAGAAAATCCTGCCTAGGCTGTCCCACTAGTCATGTCGAGCTTCAATTTTCGGGGCCGGGCCCGGCAGGCGGCCGCCCGTGTGTTTTATAGTGTAAAATAGCTAAAATGAACATTTTAGGTCGGGCTCGAGCCAAGATTTTTTTCTCGGGCCGCAAGATCTCTGCCCCCCAGGCCCGTCCAAGTAAGGTCCATGGGCGGGCGGGTTGGGCCGGCCCGGGGCCGGGTTCGGGCCGCTAAAAATGCTCAGGTATAGACGACACCCTACATGTTCCAATGAATAGCCGACCCTACCCCTCCGCCTCTTCTGCATCCTCCAATGCCCCCTCGGTAAGTGTAGCTACAACTAGCACACGAACACAAGAAGCAGGAGCAGGCGGTAGATCCTGTCCCTCTAACACCAAAAAGTGTGTGCGCCCCCAGCCCCAAACTCGTCCCCAAACAACCATATTTGCTACCACACTTCTCCCCACGCATACCTCAGCTTTCAAGTGCTCTGCAATGACTGGAGCCTAGCCCTCATCAGTGCCGGTAATCTACATGACCTCCTTGTAGATCAACAACAAGGTTCTAAAATCACCAGCTATAGTTGCGCAATAGCTAAATATATCATTTGTATAGCAACAACAATAAGATATTGTAGATTTTCCGCTATGTGATCCTTTTGTGCTTGGTCAGTGAGCTAACTGTGCCAATAGTCACTACTATTTTTTCCTCCAGGTTTGTTGGGCCAAAATTAGCACAATGAGGACACAAAGCTAACATATATAGGTAACAACTTTAGGCAAAATTACTTTATAGCAATATTGTGGTGGGGGACGACCCCTGATACCGACAGGACGGGACATGGGCTGCATCATCAGAGGTGGCCCGGCCCGCAAGATGAAGACGTGCGGCACATGACGTTGCCCGGTGTACACCGCAAAGACTTGAAATAGTAACACATCGGTTACTTGTAACCCTGTCGCTTCAGAGTGTATACGGAGGGGTAGGGGTCCCTTAGAAGAGCTCTCATATCAAATCATATCCTATCAATACAAATCAACAAAACATAAGACATAGGGTATTACGTCACACATACACATGACGACCAAACAATCTTGTGTCTGTTGTCTCTATTACCCTTTGCCTCGTCTTGCGCATCCCTCGACACAAATCTACCATCGCGGGACACCCTCGGTGGACTGCAGCACTCAACAAATATACATACATAGTTTGTTAGTAGGTTTACATACCTTTTGGATCCATGATTTGCAATAGTTAGCTAACTATTGGCTCCAACCAGTGAGATAGTTATTAATTAGATAACAATTAGCTGAACCTATTTGAATATAAAGGAGCCAATTATTAGCTCCATGGTACAAACGGAGTGTTAATACACAATTAACGTCTAAATGTATAATATAAGTTGATACAGCCTATAAAAATATTTGGAATAGATCCCATCATAATGAATGGTGCAAATATTTTTTTGACAATTACACAGTACAATTAACTTCTAAATGTATAATATAAGTTGATACAGCCTATAAAAAATATTTGGAAACATCCTTCAAAAAAATGGAAAAATATTTATCACTAGGCTAATTTTATAAATAACATCATAAGGAATGGTGCACATATTTTTTTGAAATTACATAGTACAACGCCGTGGCGTGTCGTGAACACACTCACCCATATGAGTAGAAGTACACAAACACTACCCATATGAGCACATGCAAAGCACTGCCGGAGATTTCTGAAGTCGTCACTAGCACCTCGTCGCCGACGGGAACGTCGCTACCACTTAAATATACCGCCGGAAAAACCTGAATAAATCTAGAAAAAATGTGAGTGCCTGTGTCAAGTCGAGGACTTAAAACCCAGGTCGGCACCATAAAAGATATCACATTTTTTCATCAAAGATTTAAAAACGAACGTTCTCCATGAAAGATATCACATTTTTTTAGACGTTACCATAAACAAGAAGAATGCTAAGTGGCCCTGTTTCCTGTTTCGATCCCATCAGCCCAGAAGCCAACTCAGGTGGCCTGATAACATGCATGGGCTGATAACAACCATTTGGGCCAAGGGTATGCACTGGCCCTGTTTTTCCCCCCTTTTCTTTTGAGCAGTTCCAGCCCCAGAGTATGGATTGGAGGGTACAGCATGAATACGTATTCAATGGATGTCCTCGGACTCAGTGAGTGGCTGTGAGTGATGATCCAAAAAGAAACGCATGCTCAAAAGACTATTTCCTTGTGCTCATTTTACATACTATAAGACCTAGAGAGCACAGTGATCCTTCTAAATCAATTATGTGACTTGGACTGTATAGAAACTGATGATTTTGTATTGATGATTTAGACTTGTCATCAGGAATCGGTGGTTGGCAACTGAAGCTCTGATTATGCTTCCTGTCTGATACGATCACTGTAGGTATCCCTATGGTTGTACCTTGCTTTAGACTTTCGGATGGCTCTGATTTCTTCCAGGTTTCCCTATACAGAGGTCGTCCAGAGCAATTATATAAGTTGTAAATACTTAAGTAGGATAAGGATGGTCTGTTGAAAAATGGCATGGGCTATGGAGCTTTGAGGTGGATGTGATTGTGCTTTATTGGAACTGCAGTGGGGATTGATATTCTGAATTTGACCTTGAGTAATTTGGGAGTGTGCAAGCTAGGGACTTGTACAGCAGATGTTGTTGAAGCTTTGTCAATAACAGATGGCTACTAATAACAGAAAAAATACATGGTCTTTATAGATCAGTACTTTCTTTTGGATTATAAAATGGTAAAGAGACCTTCAAAAAAATGGTAAAAGATATGCATGCGTGTCAAAAATTGGATTTCTCTTTCTCTAAGTTTGTAATCACTAGGCACACAGGAAAATAACAGAGTAAATGGCGCTCTCTCTCTCTCTCTCTCTCTCTCTAGGTTTGTAATCTCTAGGCACACAGCAAAAAGAAGAGTAAATCTTCATATGTGCATGGATGACAGTAGCAACTTCTGGAGGTTCTTCAATTGAGCATGGTTCTGGTGGTCGCCAAATATGTAACTTTAGTTTGAAGCAAGCCGTAATAGCAATTTGTGGACATGTGTCTGAATAAATTAGAAAAAACTTCTAGATGGATCATTGATACAAAACTATGCTTCCAAGGAAAAACAAAATGAGAAGAATGCAAAATATTGATAGGCTTTTTACATAATGGTCTAGAAATGCAGATGTGGAAAAAAAGTTTGCCTACAGTGATGAACATATTTATCAAAAGGAAATTAGAGGCACACATACTTGGCCTTGTTCGGGCCGGGTCTTTGGTTGGTTGGCTGGTGCTGATTTGTTGTGAGAAAAAAATGCTGTTGGCTAGTTGGTGGCTTCTTGGTGCTTTGGTTTTACGTGAGAGGAAAACAACACTTTGCTGGGCTGGTTCAACCAGCCAGCCCAAGGCAAACCCCCGTCTCAGTACACTATCCATGGCTATACAGTTTTGGTCTCTTCGACTTCGTTTCTTTGGTTCTAACCTACAGTTTTGGGGATCCAATTCAGTTAAAGATCCTATTACATGGAAGGCCATTTTCATGGAGACCCTGATACATACAGGACAGTTCACAAGTAATCCCACGCCAACATAGAAACTCCGAAGCAACCAAATCGCTCTCTAACTGCATTTTGTGACAGCACAGAGAGATCCTAACACATGGAAGGCCATTTTAGATTCCAAATTTTAGAGTAACAATGTGCAATTGCCGATATAAATAAAATGATACTGGACAAAGAGAGAACATAACTCTTTCACAACCAACGGAAGGAGATAATTTACCTACTGCAGGAATGAAACATGGTTGTCTTTTTAAGAGAAAAAAAATTTTGTAGGTAAACTGCACCCATCATGAAGTCAACTCTGCTCCCCAAAAAAGGAAATTGCATTTAAGACGATTGTCTTGCTGGAGTAGTTTTGCATCCTAACCCCTTTAGAATTTACAAAACCTTTTGGTAATTTGATGTTTAGCTGATTCTCAGGCAGGAGGACACATGACACAGCCAATAAACAATAATGCAGGTACATAGTTTGTCTGCTACCCTCCACATTTTCAGACCTAAAGCAGGAATACATGTGAAGAACCGAACAAAATCACTTCCCAATAGGATACTGTCACTTCTTAAAATCAAAACTCAACTAAGTTGACAAAAATAAGTACTTACTGAAGATGGAATTAGTATGATCTCTATCTGAACAGGATTAGAAGAAATATGGTCTCCCAATGAGTTCAACCAGGGTTCCCTTGACTGATGCCTTTTTCAAAAATTGGAAATTTGATCAACAAGTAGCTTGCCAGGAACTAGTGACCTTAATAGTGTTGCATGAGTCACCTTTCAGCCTAGTCGAGTATCTAAAGTTCAGAACTTTTGTCGCTGCTCTAAATCCATGGTTCAAACAAGTTTCTAGAACTACCATTAGGTCTGACTGCGTTCATATTTTTTGAAAAATTGACAGGAGCTTTGCCTTTCAATTAAGAGACAGAAAGCGTTAATCATGTACAAACAAAAGCCAGGGTAAACACACCCGGGCGACCAGGAAAGAGATAGGCTCTCTCCAAACACTAAACCACCTCTAGCCGATTGCTCTCTTGTTTGGTCAATGTTGTCTTTGATCCTTGTTGCTACTTGCATCACTGATTCAGAGCAACTACATTAATACATATGACGAAGGAAAAACAGTCTTATGGAATGTGCTGCAAAACTCGGTCTCTAGAGTTTCTCTCACTGCTGATTTGTGGGCCTCAAACCAGACACTGGGCTACTTGTGTGTGACCTGCCACTATATTAGTGAGAGCTAGAATATTTTAAAAAGATCGTAAAGTTCACTCTAGTAGAGACCCCTCCTGATGTTTGGAATCTATTCAATGCCATGTTTTAAATCCTCCGAGATTGGAATACAGGGGTGTGTTTAGAGTCCCAACTTCTCTCAAAAATTTCCCTGCATATCCATCACATCACATCACATCACATCGAAAACATTAAATGCACTCAAAAGACACATGCCCGAGTATGAAATGTAGGTAAAAAATAAACTAATTGTACAGTTTAGATGTACATTGTGAGACGATTCTTTTAAGCCTAGTTAAGCCATGGTAGGATAATATTTACCACAAACAAACGAAACGTGCTAAGGCACGCTACAGTGCAAAATTTGGCCCAAAATTTTTTTGGCAGCCCAAATTCAGGCTTCTAAACAAAGTGTCAGTAAACAATAATTTTGTTACTACATTGAAAGAAAACCTTGTCTCCAAGGGTCGCTTGCTTCGCAAACGAAAATTGTTTCATTGTTGTTGTGCAGCTCATGTGTTTAATCTCATACTCATAACAGGCTTTAACGCCATAAGTAGTTGTTGATGGAGAACTAGGGTTCCACGCCAAGCACACCGAGGGCCTTGGATGCCCATAGAGGTTGCATACAACCTCAAAACGGTGAGAACCGTAGCATGATCGACCCCTAAGCGATCAAGAGATCATTAGAGCCGATGTAGAGCTTCGGTTTGGCGGGAAAACCTCCAAACGCACCTCCGGGAAGACCCGGCGGGAGGGCGCACGAGAGGGGTGCTTTAGAATCGGCAAGGCCACCTAGAACGCCCGGCGAAATTCGCGGAGAACGCCGGGCTCGGACAAGAGGGGTAGAGGGGTTGAGAGAGAAGGAAATTAGGTTTGGTTGTCGTGTTGTGACGATTGGATGTAGATGGGATCAAATCGGCAATGAACCTCTTAATTATATAGAGGAGGGTCGTCTTATCCTTTTAGGAAACCGCCCTGGGCGTTTCTAATCTACAAAACCCGACCAAAACGCAAATTTAGGAAACAATCGGTTGGATCTCAATGCGGACCTGACCCATCGCGCGACGGACGCTAGCGCACTTCAAGGAAGCACACAACGCGTGCCAAAAACGCCATGTTTGACCGGACGCCAGGAGTCGGGTCCCCTGGCACTTCCATAGAAGCTTGTAATGCAAACCACGACCGGACAATGGACCCGGGCGCACATGAGCGGTGTCCGGTCACTTCCCGAAAACGCTATGCTAACGGCAAGACACCACCGACGCGAGGACCGGATGAAAGGTCCCTTGTGGTTTTGGTAATTGAGTGACAACATTAGGTGGACTAATAATGTGTGATTGAGATAATACCGCGTGAGATTAGTTCACAAGTGATGACGCAATGAAGGAGCTTATTGCATATGTGACATGACACAGAGTCATGTGACCAAGGTGGTGAAGATCAAGATGAGACTTGGCTTGATAGATTGGTTGCAAGTGTGAAGGGCAAGTCGAGGCTTTGGGCGATGGACCGCGTGGCGGTGAAGCTTGGGCAAGACTTGGCGCGACGGACCCGGCGAAGCGGTGAAGAGCAAGTGAGGTCAAGATCGATGGACCAATGGTGTCACGTGATGATATGAAGTGGATCATATCATTTAGTGATCGTGTTGGTGCATGTGTTGCATCGGCACTTGGGAGATGGAACGGAATGGAAATGCGCAAGGCAAAGGTATAACCTATAGGGCATTTCATTTCGCGGTCATTGGTGCTTAGAGAAGTTTATGACCGGGTTTAGGATAGATGGCCGTACTATCAAGAGGGGTAAACTTGTTTGCATATCGGTCATCTAGTGCCACTTGAGCGATCTAACTTTGCGATGTGTTAGGATCAAGTGGCGTGGTAAGAGCTAACTCCGCGCACTTGACGAAAATGGTTTCGTAACACATGTGTCGGGTGTTCTTCGACGTGTCGGCAACAAGAATCAAGTGACGGAAGTCGGTTTGGAGCAAAGGCGAAGAAACGGCAATACAGCGATGGAATTTCGCGGCTTCGGAGAGGCGATCGGGCCGCGGTGGCCGGACCAGCGAGGAAGCATGCAGATCCCGTCGGATGCTCGGTGAGTGGTTCGGTCCGAGTTTACAGAGCATGTTTTTGGAGTCTCGAGGCGAGGATTGACCGGGGCGCATGCACCGGAAGCATGCACCGGACGCATGATTCCACGGCCGGACGCATGCGCGGGGTTCTAAATTTGGCAGGTTGGGTTTGTCGGTTCGGCCTGACTCATCGGCGGATTCATGCATGAGTCCGTCGGCGTCGTCCGACCCGCTTGAATACATGTTCCCTCCCTAACGACTCTATTTTGGCTTGTGGCTATAAATAGATGTGGTGGCCAGCCATGGTGGTGCTTAGCACCTTGGGGACTTTGTGTCCATGCTTGAGAGTGCTTGAGAGCCCTCCCACTCACTTGTGATTGATAGTGTTCATCAAATCAAAGTGAGGAGTGATTCTAGTGCATTCGCGTTAAGAGATCGCACTGCGGGCACTAGGTGATGTGTTGCAAGCGGTGTGCTTGTTGCTCTTGGAGCTTGCCACCTCCTAGATGGCTTGGTGGCAAGAGACTTCGTGAAGCACGCAAGGAAGCTTGTGCGGTGCCCCGGGAGGATTTGTGAGAGGTTCGTGCTCTCCTCGCGAGGATCGCGAAGAGCGACACTACTAGAGCGTGTCAGTGAGTACCTCCCTTGTGCGTGTGGTGTCTTGCGGTGCCTTGAGAGGCTCACTTGAGAGTGGTGTCTTGCGGTGCCTTTGCGGGCGTGCCTTGAGGGGCAAGTGATCGGAGAATCACCGCGAAGAACCATCTAGGTGAAACACCAAAGGAACCACCCAAGGTATTGGTCGACACAACGAGGAGTAGGGGGAAGTTGGCAAGCTTCCCAATACCTCGGTAAAAAATCACCAGTGTCAACTTGTCTACTCTTCTCGGTGGTTTGCATTCTCCAAATCACAAGCTTTGTATTTACATTCATATATACCTTGTGCTTGTGCTTGTGGAGTAGCTCTTGCAATTACTAGCTTGTGTAGCTTGTTTAGTTGCCTTGCTTAGTTTGTGTAGCTAATAATTTGAGCCTTTGGGTTAGGCGTGTGTCGCCTTGTCCATTGTGCATCTAGTGAGCTTAGGTTGGCTTTGTGCTTTTGCTCATTAGAATTGTGTAGGAGCTCACCCTTGTTTGAAGTACTAGTGCATAGGTTTGTATGACCTTGCAATAGAAACGGTTAGGAGCTCAAGCTAGGCTTATCACCTCATTTGCTTTGTGTAGGATCTTTTGTGAGGTGATTTAGAGATATAGCTAGAGGGGTGAAGTCTTGGCTAAGCGAATAGTTTTAATTCCGCTTTGTATTCTGGTTAGCCATAGCAATTAGTTTTAGAAAGGACTATTCACCCCCCCCCCCTCTAGTCCCCATCTCGACCCTACGTGGTTGGTATCAAAGCCGTGGTCTCTCATTTAGTGGTCTTTATCGACTCGAGAGGATGGCGACTAGTGGGCTAGATCATGCTTGTTTGAGTGACACACATATTTTTGATGGCACACACTTTGCACGCATCTGGAAACACCATATGCTTGATCATTTTCGTGCCATGGGATCTAAGGTTTGGTGGGTTGTCACTCGTGGTCTCAATATTGTCATGGACCATAGAAATCTATCCAAAACTCAAAAAGTCCTATTTGATCTTGATTTCAATGCTTATAGTTATTTACTTGATGCTTTGAGTTTTGAGTTGCATGACAAGGTGAACATCAAGAGTTCCGCACATATGTTGTGGGAATCCATCAAGAGCACCTTTGGTGATGCCTCCTCTTGGGATGATGGCAAGTTTGAGGATGAGGCGCCAAAGGAGGTGGTTCATGAGGATGTTGAGCAAGGTTGCTCCTCCTCATGGTCAAGTGAAGATAATGAAAGACCTACCTCAAGTTCACTTGACAAGGATGATGATGATGCTTCAAGTGTTGCAAGTGATGATTCTACCTCAAGCACACTTGATGGCAATGATGATGGTTCATGCTCTGGTTGACGATGCTACTATAAGCCCATCTACTACATCGACATATTGCCTCATGTCACAAGGTGACACAAAGGTATCAAGTAGCAATATGGTTGATCATGTTGATTCATATGATGAGCTTGTTAGTATACTTGCTAGCATGACCATGACTTTAGAAAATGAGAAAGCAAAAACAATGAATTTAGAAAATGAAATATCTTTTTTAAAGAAAACATGTGAACAACAAGAGCATCTAGTTTATGTTACTACTTGTTCACATGATGTGCTAAAATTGACTCATGAGAAACTTAGTGTTACTCATGATAATTTGGTACAAGACCATACTTTACTCACTAAGATGCTTTCAAATGAAAAATCTAAAACTAGTGAGAGCTCATCACTTGGGTCAAATGATCAATCACATATTTGTACTAACCCTTGTGATGTATGCAAGAAGCATGTATCCACCTCTTGTGATGATTTACTAGACATGCCATGTTCTTCTTCTTTAGATGATTGTTCTACTTCTATGTCTTGTGAGACTAACCTTTTGAAGGAGAACAATAAGCTCAAAAGAGAATTAAAGAATTTGCTTACCAAGCTACAAAGGTGCTACAACTCAAAAGTCACCTTTGAGCATATATTGAAGACTCAAAGAAGCTATGGCAAGAGACATGGACTTGGTTTCAAAGGTGGATTGACCAAGGATGAAAGAAGGGGCAAGGCAAAAGAAGCAAAAAGAAGATGGAGAGGCTTCAACAAAGGAAGCTATCACACTCCATGTGCTTTCTGGTGCCATGAAGTGGGACATCTTGCTAAGGCATGCCTAAATGAAGAAAAGCTCAAGTTGAAGCAAAATTAAAAGCCTCAACCAAAGCCCCAAGATCAAGTCAAGACCAACCATGAAGATGATGGTGACTTGATGGTGAAGAAGAAGAAAACAAGAAGGGGTGGAAGAGCTTATGCAAGGCGTCCAACTCATATCCAAGATGTCAAGATAGTGAGCAAGACACAAAACAAGAATATGCATGCTCACATCGTGTGCCATAGTTGTGATATATTGGGCCACCTAGCTTCGGGTTGTCCAAACAAGCTTGAGAAGAAGGCTCAAGCAAACAAGTTGAAGCAAGGCAATAAGAAGCATCACATGAGCAAGGTAGACAAGGCTCAACAAAAGAGAAGATGCTACTTATGTTGGGAAAGGGGGACACATGGCTCATTCATGTCCCCTAGGTGATAATTCTAAGCCTATGTCAATTGATGACAATAATGTGCTTAGAAAGGATTACAATGGTACCTCATTGGTTGCTATTGCAAAACATCCCGCTATTCATACTAAGGCAATGCCTAAGTATGTTGCACCCAACTTGAGAGGACCCAAACAAGTTTGGGTACCATCAAAAAGTGGATAATTGTTTATAGGTACCATGGCATTAGAGGCTTGATTCAATTGAATTCATATTGTTCATCACTTCATTGAGTCAAGTATTGAAGCTTATTGCTATCTCATCCCAATGCCAAGTCATGATGAGTGAAGTCCAAATGAGCTACAACATACAAGTGCAATGATCCTAGTTGTGGTGATTTATTGGATATTTGAAGGCTTGCAAAATATTTGAGATGAAGCTTGCTAGCATGATGATCATAGGCTTCAAAGGTACATTCTAGTTGATCACACATTTGGGTGCATATAAGATGATTGAATTGGATATATATGCATATGTTGCTTGCTATGAGATGATTGAATGGATTAAATGCTTAGTAGTCAAATTTGAGTTGGTTTGAATGGATATGATCATGAGATGACATTTAGTAGGTGGTTTGAATGGATATATGTCTTGTGAAAGTATTCAAACAAGTTAGCTTCAAGTTTGATTCAAATTGGTGAAGCATAGCTCAATTGCTCAAATATGTCCACTATTGCAAAATCTGTGTGAGCTGTGATGATAGCCATGTCTGGATGATCAAATCTTATTGGAATGGCTTGAAATTTGGTATTCATGCTCAATACTTATGGTAGAAGTTGCTACAAAATTTTCGTGAAGAGAAGATAAGGGATACTTTGGTTTTGGAGTGAAACTTGTCAACTATGATGCAGCAGTTTTTCAGCATGAGTAGTGTGGAAGTATGAAGCTAAAATTTTTATGGCTACTAGATGACTTAGTGTTGCACATCTCCACCAAATTTCATGGCATTCTAACATGTACATTGAGAGTTATGGACTATTCTTTGAGATGTACAAAATCTGCGAGAAAAAAAGTGACAAACATTGGTTTGATCAAGAGTCACTTTGATTGAAAGGTCCTCAAGTTGGTTTCATATTTATAAGTGTTTGAGGCACCTAAGTTTGGTTTTGGATTGAGTTAGAAGCATGATAAACATGAGTACAAAGACAATTGATTTTGGGGAGTGTACATTGTACACATCTAGTACTCAAGTTGGAGATCAAGACCAAGCTCAAAATGGAGAGACAAAGTTTGAGTTCAAATGATCATTGTATCTCTTCAAGAAGAAAGAAAAGGAATTAAAGAAGAATCAAGATTACTCATCATATTAAGTCCATCACTTGGATCAATCAATCAAATTCAATTCAAGTGAGTGTCAAGGATAGTTCTTGGTGAGATCACTTCTCCCTAGAGAGGGGCGTGCCACCCATGAGTGGGATTGACAAGTGGAGATACTTGGAGGGCCAACATGGAAGTGATGATCTAGGGATATTCAAGATGCGTAGTTGAAGAAATCAAATGGATTGATCAAAAGAAAGCAAGCAACACCCAAAAAAGAGAGAAATTTATGCAAAATTAAAGAGATATTCTTTGTTGATTCTCTCATGCAAGCAAAAGTTCAAAAGGAGAACAAGCCAACCACAACATGAAGATAGTGCACTTGATCATAAGTGGTTCTCATTTCATATGGGTGAAGCATGGAAATCATATTGCCATATTTGGTCTTCACCAAGCTATAGAAGTGGACTTCACATTGCTATTGAGGAGCTAAATTGGAATCATATTGACTATCCTCTACTCCAAGATATCAAAGGTATCATTGTAATATGCATGATCATTTCATCCCTTACTAGTATGCGGTTAGTGCATATAGTACATGCTTATTAGGATCATGCATGACAAATGAAAGTTTTAAATTCATTGCCTACCACTATTGCTTGAATGATTATATGATCTAGTGGTTTGTATATGAATTTGTTCATGAGCTAGTGATCCCAAGTACTTGATCTATTTTGGAATGCTCTCAAGTGACAAGTACAACATTGGCAAGATAACCCTTGTATAAGGTGTGAACAAGCTTGCCATTGGATCAAACCGGACTTGGAAGCTATGACAAATCATTTTAGTTCAAGTCAACAAGAAGAAGCTCATGGAAACAATCTAGTTCAAGAATGGGTTACAATTGACAAATCTTTACAAGTGGCATCCACATTGCAAGATATATCATATTCCTACACGTGGTATTTTTCATTCATGTGGTATTCTTGCTCACACTCAAGTGGTACTTAGTGTATCAATGGTGGTTCCACAAGTGATCCTCAACTTTAAGTGATCAACTCAACTCAAGAAAGCTACCCTCACCAACAAAAGCTCAAGTTGTTCAATGGATTGACATATGCTTTGACATAGGGAGGTGCCCCACCTCAAGTTATCAAGGTCAAAGATCCTACAAGTGACCTACATGTGGCATTTCTAAGTGGGTTTCATGCTTCCACATGTGAGAGTTACAAGTAGTGTCATTCCAACATATGGTGATGTCCATCAAAAATAAATATTCAAGACTCATCCATCTATCCCTAGTCGCACCCTTTGTATCAAAAGAGGCATACCTTTTATGGAAATTGATGACAAAGGGGGAGAGATAGCAACAAAGATATGAATATGGGGAGTTTGGAAGAGTTTGGAACATGGACATGGACCAAGAGGTAGCAACATTGAAGAAATGAGAAGGATCAAAATTCTTGGACAAAAGAGAAGCACACAAGTTGGGGAGCAAGCTCATGAACTTGATTGATTGCATTTGATATGTACATATTCATGTGCTTGCTTGCATTTGCATAAGTTTTAAAATTTTATATGCAATGCTTGTGTGGTGTATGCTAGTTATAGAACTTGATTGATGATATGATAACTAGCATGCATAGGTTGTAGCTAGACATATATGTGTTTTTCATATGAATCAAGAGCCATTGCTTATAATGTTGATCTCACATGGTATCTTGAGTTTTGATATATGTCTAGTTACATGGATGATGCTAAGGATGAACTTCAAATTTGCAACTCCGATTGGTATCACGCTTCAAAGGTTTATCCTTTATACCTTAGCATCACTTTGTAGTGTTAACCCTCCCAAAATTTTCACATTTATGTATGTGTGCAAACCTTGAATTCAAATCAATTGGGCACACATGTAGGGAAGTCCAAGTCGGGTTTTATGGTGCTTATCCAAATCTTGACATTATGCTTAAATATTGGATAAGTGACATAAAAAATCTAAACCAAGTTAGCAATTTATACTTGTATGAAGTGCTAGCTTGGAATTAAATCTTCAATTCCATATCTTTGTAGTGTTGCCATCAATTACTAAAAAGGGGGAGATTGAAAGGTCCCTTGTGGTTTTTGGTAATTGAGTGACAACATTAGGTGGACTAATAATGTGTGATTGAGATAATACACAGGAGATTAGTTCACAAGTGATGACGCAATGAAGGAGCTTATTGCATATGTGACATGACATGGAGTCATGTGACCAAGGTGGTGAAGATCAAGATGAGGCTTGGCTTGATAGACTAGTTGCAAGTGTGAAGGGCAAGTCGAGGCTTTGGGCGATGGACCGCGTGGCGGTGAAGCTTGGGCAAGACTTGGCGCCGACGGACCGGCCTTACGGTGAAGAGCAAGTGAGGTCAAGATCGATGGACCAATGGTGTCACGTGATGATATGAAGTGGATCATATCATTTGGTGATCGTGTTAGTGCATGTGTTGCATCGGCACTTGGAGATGGAACGGAATGGAAATACGCAAGGCAAAGGTATAACCTATAGGGCATTTCATTTCGCCGGTCATTGGTGCTTAGAGAAGTTTATGACCGGGTTTAGGATAGATGGTCAGACTATCCGTAACACCCCCCGTGTTAATTACACTAAAACGACATGTCATCATGATCATTGCAAAAGCATCCATGTTTAGCCCACCATGTATTGCATTGAACTAAAATAAGTTTATTTTATGCTTGGCTGCAATGTCGGTCGAAAAGACGCGAGAGAAATCGATTAGGAAACTATCCCCCTTTGCCTAAAAAACCTAATTCCCAACCCTAGTTTGTCCCCCTTTATTTTATTCAAAATTTATCAAGATTTTGGGTATGGTTATTAAAGTGAAAAAGGTAGAGTTTTCAAAATAGAGCAAAGTTGGTATTTTGAGTTTTCAAAGTTTAGTTCAAAATTTTTGAAGCAATTTTGAATTCGACAAAACCCTTTTTACCCCCTTTTCTATATTTCAAAATTTATGCAAAATTTGAGAAAAACTTACAAAAACTAGTTTGTAGATCTTGTTGAGAGGAACAAAAGTCATGTACAAAGTTTTTCAAGTTGTTACATGATTTTAAAAGTAATTTTTTAATTCAAATTTCAAAATTTGGAGCTGCTTTTTCAAAAAGTCATATTTCTAGGTAGATTTTGAAAATGTCCCAATTGTGAAAATTGTAGATCTTGAAAAATTAAGGGGGTTACTTTTTGGAAAATTTTGAGTTTAGTTCAAATTTTGGGAGTAATTTGAAAGGTTTGAAGTTAGGGTTTGGAATCTACGCACTCAATCCAATCCACCTCCACGCCACCCGGGCGCCAACGTTCGCGCTCCCACCGTCCACGCGCACGAAGCCGACCAGCTGGGCACCTTCGCGACGTTGCTATCCACCTGTCCAGCCCCTCCATGCCTATAAATAGGCCACGGTCCGCCGCCGTTCTCTTCTTTTCCCCATTTCCGCCGCCACCGGAGTCGCCGTCATCCGCCGTCGTTGCTCGCCGCCGTCGTCGTCTTTCTTGCCAAACCACCTACCCCAGCCTCTCCGCACTTTCCTTGCGCCCCTCGGAACCCGACCGCAGCCGCCTCGCCGGGTCGCCGCCGCTACACCTTCTTCCTCGGCCGCCGGCCGCAATAGCCCGCCGGTTGCCGGCAACCTCGCTCCGGTGAGCCTTTGCCCCTTCTCTCGCTTTTCTCCCTTGTGATGATGTACCTGTGACCGACTCGCCGTTGTCTAGCCGTGACCCTTAGCACGCGGAACGCGAGCCCGAGCCGCCGCCCGTCGCCGTCGTCGTCGCCGACCCCCTCTCCGACCGCCCGCCCCAACCAAGCTCCGTCCCAAGCTCCCGGTGAGCTCCCGGCCGCCTCCTTTAATTGGTTTTCCATTCGACCATCGGCGGCGCCGGACACACGGCGCGCCAGCGCCGCCAAGACGGCGCACGCATCACCGGTGAGCACTCACGCTGGCACGTGAACGATCTTTGGGCCAAGCAATCGCTCATGTTAGGCCGCCCCAACATCGTTTCTTCGGGCCGATCCGCTTCGTTCCTTTGTGGGCCATGAACAGTTATGGGCCTTGCACGATAATGTGGCCGAGAATCAACCCGTAACCCTTTTTCTATTTATAAAATGTTTTATTCAATTTCTTTTATTTGAATAGTGTCTCGATTTTCCAAATTTTGTATAAATTCAAATACTAGTTCAAAAAATTCTGAAAATTTTTGTGTAGCCTTCTCATGGGTATGTCCATCCATAAAAAAATTTGAAACTTGCATTGTGAATAGTTTGGGCATGATTTAAAAATACAAATTTTAATTGAAAAATGCATCTTCCTTGATTTTTAATAATTATTTTATTTATCCAAAAATCATGAAAATTATTTTGGTACTGTTTTATGACATGCCCTACCTGTACAAAAAATTTTTGAGCTTGTTTTGAGAAAATTAAAATATTTATTATTTTATGACCTATCATTTCATGTGAAAAACAAATTGTTTCATACTTTATAACTTAGAGTTTTGGGTAGATTTCGGGTTGTTTTGTGAACCCTAAACCACCCCACTGTTAGATGGTCCTTGAGAACTCCTTAGGCAATGGTGATGATATCTCGTAGAAGTTGTTCAACAAGTTGGTTTTGTTAGGTTGCAACTTTATCGCGTGAAGGAAGTCGCACTCAAGCGTTTATCATTTCATGCACTCTCGCATCATGTTTATATACACGGCATCATGTAAAAGCATATATTATTCTTTTCGTAGTAAACGAAGGTGATCAAGAGATCGTTGATCAAGCTTCCGAAAAGGGTTTTCTTGTTGATCCGAAGTTCTCGATTATTGTGATCCTTCGTCCGAAGTCGGATATTTCACAATCAAGGCAAGCCCCGTTCATTTAAACAATTCCTTGTGTTTTACAAAGCTTTATATCACCTTTGCTTTATGCTTTGCATTAGGTGATAGGAGTTGAGTGACAACCTAATTGATGCATTACCATTCCTTGTTTATTTCAATATCTACCTTGATAGCCGTTTTGGTAAAATGCTAGAACGCTTTTAGCCCGGCTATATTAGTTAGACTTTTGAGTCAAAATGTGATAAGTCCTTTATGATAGCCCGAGTGGGCATTTGATGAGAAAGGATGCTATATGATGGAACCATACCGGGATATGGTTTTGAAATTGAGACCTGGTCGGGTAATTTGCGAGAATGGAGTCTCGGTGTAGTATTTCCGGCTTGTCGATTAAGGACCGTGTGTTGTAAGCAATGTGGATCGAGACTATGGAACGCAATTTGCGCCGAGGTCGTTGGACCAATGGCACGCCTCTGTCATGGGTGTCATCCCATCACAAATCGACCCTAGTTCCTCGACGCATACTCGGTAAGCCCGATCTTGGGGGTGTCAAATCGGAACGCATAACCGCCAAGACCGGGAGTGGAGAGATGGCGGGAGTACAAGATATCCTTGGTGGGTTAAAGTCCCAGGACGGAGGCGCATCAGTATTCTCGCGTGGCGTGGGACGCGTTCCGCTTTTGAGTATCCGTGAAAGGGTTGATATATGCAAGCTTAAGTGCTACATATGTCGTGGTGGAAAGAACTCCCCACCGGGTTAATCGATTTAAAATCGCCGCGTTTCTGGATATGGAGACTTGGTTTCCCACTTACATCGTAGTTTAATTATGGAATGTGAAGAGATGGAATAAGTGATGGAACTACTACAAGTGTTTGTTATAGTATAAGATCACCTAGAATAGGTGAGATAGTAAATTGAGATTAAAACATTGAAAGTAAGGATTCACTATTAGTAAGCTTTTCCGCAAAAAGAGTCCTTGATTCTTGCTAAAGCCTTACCTTGATTCCTATTAGACCAAAGATTCCCGAAGTCTCCTCCTATTTTTCTTTAGTCGGGTAAGCCTTGTTGAGTACTCTCGCACTCGGGGTTTGTTGACCCATGTTGCAGACCCCGAAGTCATGTCCGCACCGGACCGTCTTTGCATGACGATTCGTCGGAAGAAAGTGATGATGAGTGAGAGGTGAGACCCGTGGGCGTGGTCTAGTAGTATCTTTGTGTAATAAACTTCGCTACTCAAACTTATAAGTATTGTAAAACTTGTTTTAAATAAAGGGTTGAAAAATTATTGTAATATAAATCTTCCGCCGTTTTACTCGATTATGTATGAAAATTGTTGTAATAATCGCAATGACCTCAGAATCGGATCCTGGTTGGAAAAGTTAATAGTACTTTTTGGATTATAGGCACATGTGTGACTATTAAAGGTTGTTGAACCGATAATTAGTACATGTGGGCCCCTGTAATTTGAAGGTTCTCATTACGGTACCGCATCGAGCCTCCGCTACCGGTTGTTATTCTTGTAGTATTACTTTACAAAACTTCAAAATGATTTGGGTCAAACTAATTTTATTCTTATTTGGTCCAAATTGCTTATCTTCTTATCTTATTCTATTGAAAAACTCTCTTATCTAAATCCAAAGGATGTAAGTGGAGTAGCATTATATATATTGCCCTATTTATACAATCTTTTAATGCAAAAAGTTTTTATTGATTGTCACGTAGGTTCGATTCATGCGTCATGTTTAAATCACTTTGTTAATGTTACCTTCCCTTTAGTGTGGTTTGGGTTAAAAGTATCAACCCTATTCTTGCTAAACCTTTAGATTCTCCTATCCGAACCTTTGTAATCGATCTTAACTATTCTACGGGATGGCTCGTATCAAAACGACCCCTAGGAAAAAGACAGAGACGAAGGCGTTCAGCGTCACCGCCTTGCGGCAAGGGAATGATCCGGAAGCAAGCACCAGCCGGGGCAAGACCAAGGAAGATCTTCGAGAAGAAATCGAGCGCTGACGAGGATTTGGATGAAGCTGCTAGAGATAGGCCGCGGATGGAATCCAAATTGGAAGACCGCAAGTTGAGTTGACTCGAAGTGCTCAAAAACATGGCGAGTGTAGTCGCATCGATTGAGACGGTTCACGAGAAGACAAAGACTCCAAAGATCGGTGTGACCACCTAATTCAAGATAATCATCAACCGGTGGCTTATGCAATTCAAATGGAAGCTCAAGAAATCAATCAATATGCAAATTCATCACATGAACAATCTTCAACCCGCATCACCAACCTCAAAGCAAAGACAAGAGGATTTGGGTGAAGTAATCCAAGAGGATATGGAAGCGAAGAAAATCCTCGGGCGGAGCCTCATGTGAGCGACAACGAAGTCGGAAAACGATCCTTGAAGAGGAATGAGGATTTTTGTAGAATATGTGATATAGCTTGTTTAATAGTAAGCTACTTAGATAAACCCGGGGTGGTTGTAGAATGGAACCTTTGTCTTAGGAATAATGCTTTATGTTGTTTATGTTTGTTTCCTTCCGGGTTCAATAAAGTTGGTCGAAAGTGTTATATAGTTTCATTTTAAAAGCGGATGTCGCAAGGCAACGATTACCGGCTCTCGAATAGGGATAATCTTCCACACTCCCCACCAATCCCAAATAACCCCGATCGATGCCATAGCGGCTCGTTCAAGCTACTACGGAGAATTCTCGCTGATGCGAAGTAGCTCGATAGAATCGAAACAATCGCCGTGGGCCACAAGGGTCGACACGAAGATGGAGATGACACTTCTTATCCGAAATTCACGGGCTCAAAACCTCCAATTTTCAAGAGAGCGATGAACCATTAGAGGCAAACGATTGGCTTAGTGCTATGGAGGAGAAGTTTGAGATAATGATTTGTACGGATTACCGTAAGCCTTTCTTTGTCGCACAACAACTTCGAATACCTTGGAGTTTGGTGGAAAAAACTTTAAAGCCGAGCAGCCCAGCGGACACGAATCACCGGATGAATTCAAGAATGCTTTTCGTGCCCATTTCATTCCTGCTTGGGGGTTATGGCTAAGAAGTTAGATGAGTTCTTAGCCTTAAAGCAAGGAGAAGACTCGTTATTGCGGATGTGGGCAAGTTTAATCATCCGTCACAATATGCTACGAACTTGTGAATACTGATGGAAAGAAGAAGGAGTGGTTTATTCGAGGACTTCATCCAAAGCTCCATGCCATGATGAATATCCGTGACACGGATTCATATCATGATGTGGTAAATATGGCCATATCTTGTGAGGAAAAGAATCGTGTTCTTGTGGAATACGAACAAAAGGAAGACAAGAAAAAGAAAAATCTCTCCTCTGGTTATTCGGTGGCAAATCAAAGCGCGAAAAGTGATTTACCATCCCGTGAATCATTTCCGTCCTTCTTATCGTCCCACCACCACAATTCCAACCTAGGCGGCGGTCATTTGCTCGACCACCGCAACTTTTCCCTATCCACGCCGGCCGAATGCCCCCTGTCATTCGCAATCCTTCCCCACAAAGCCAAACACCCATTTGCTATAATTGTGGAAAACACGGACATTATTCTCGAGAATGCCCCAAATCCTCGAAGATATAACCAGTTTATCAGTCCCTTCGAAGTCGGTCACAACCACGGAATCGAGAATAATACTCGAAAAGATCGAAGGGAAAGGGGAAAAGAGAGCCGGAAAAGTATACTACACCAATGTGGAGGACATTCCTACGGGGGAACCGATTATGATGGGTATGTTCCCCGTCGCAAAGACACCCCCGCAAAATATTATTTGATTAAAGGCGCATCGCATACATTTATCGGAAAACCTTTGTGGAGAAAAAAATCGATAGCCATTGGGGAAATGAAGGATGAGTTCATTATACACTCACCCGGGGGACGAGTGAGTACTAAAAAGAGGTGGTATATCAGATCCCCATAACCTTAGGTGGATATGATTTCCCCACCAATATGATAGTTCTAAAGGATCAAGATATAGATGTGATCCTAGGTATGAATTAATTGTACCAATACGGTACTATTATAGATACCATCAATAGAACTGTCAAAGTAAAGTTACCTGAGAGGAATTCTGAACTTCTTATTCAACTTCCAATTGTTAAGAGGACGGTTGAAAAAGTTTGTGCAACTTGTGTGGAGGAAATCCAAGATATTCCAAAGAGTATGTGAGTTTCCTGGATGTATTTCCGCATGATTTGCCCGGATTACCACCGAGAGAGATGTTCAATTCAAAGATAGAATTGAAACCGGAACTGCTCCCATCTCTCGAAGAGCTTATGGAATGGCACCCAAGGAATTAGCCGAAATGAAAACTTCGATTACAAGAGTTAATAGATAAAGGCTTTATCGTGCCAAGTTCCTCACCTTGGGGATGTCCGCTATTTTTGTGAAGAAGGATCGGACTTTGAGAATGTGTATAGATTATCGTCCCACTTAATGAGGTGACGATTAAAAACAAGTACCCTACGCCTGGATTGATTTACTTTTTTGATCGGTTAGCCGGAGCCAAAGTCTTTTCCAAAATTGATTTGAGATCGGGGTATCATCAAATTAGGATTAGACCTGAAGATATTCAAGACCGCATTTACCACCGATACGGTCTTTATGAATATTTGGTTATGTCCTTTGGTTTAACCAATGCCCCGGCTCATTTCATGTATTTGATGAATACAAGTGTTTATGTTAGAACCGATAAGTTCGGTGGTGGTGTTTATTGATGATATTCTTGTTTATTCCAAGAATGAAAAAGAGCATGCAGAGCATCTCGTAATAGTTTTAAAACGATTGAGATCATCACCTCTATGCTAAATTTAGCAAGTGTGCCTTTTGGTGAAAGAAGTACAGTTCCCCGGTCATGTGCTATCATCCGGAAAGGAGTTGCCGTTGACCCGAGCAAAGTGAAAGATATTCTCAATTGGAAACCACCAACAACTGTTTCATGAGGTTCGTAGTTTTCTTGGAATGGCGGGATATTACCGCCGATTCATTTCTGATTTTTCAAGAGTGGCAAAGCCTATCACGGAATTGTTAAAGAATCGGACCAAGTTTGTATGGTCACCGAGTGCGAGCAAGCTTTTCAGACTTTGAAGAAAGCACTAACCACTTGCCCCAGTTTTAGCCCAACCGGATATTGAGAAACCATTTGACGCCTATTGTGACGCATCCGTATTGGTATTGGTTGTGTGTTAATGCAAGACGGCAAAGTTATCGCCTATGCATCACGCCAACTAAAAGCGCCATGAAGAGCATTATCCAACCCATGATTTGGAGTTAGCCATGTGGGTTCATGCTCTAAAAATCAAGGCCATTATCCATTGGGTAATACTTGTCATGTATATACGAGACCATAAAAAGTCCGAAATATATCTTTACCCAATCGGACTTGAATATGCGCCCGAGAAGATGGCTAGAATTAATTAAGGACTATGACATAGAAGTGCATTACCATCCCGGAAAGGCAAATGTTGTTGCCGATGCACTCGGCCGAATCCTCGGTGTAATTGTCTTATAGCCAATATAAGGGATAAAACCCTATGTCGAATTAGAAAAATGAATATTGAATTATTGAACATGGCATGGTAACCAATGCTACGCTAGTAATCAACTATCAAGAATCGATTGTTGATGCTCAGAAGAACAGAAGGGCATAGCACAAATCAAGGAGAAAGTCGAAGAAAACCTACCCGCTTTAATAGATGAGGCGGATGTACTATGGTTTAAAGACCGCTTGGTGGTACCAAAGAATCCTCGAAATTTACGCCAACAAACTCGGATGAGACTCATTTGACCAGATATATTCTATTCATCCCTAAGTACCAAGATGTATCGGGATTTGAAAATGAGAGATTTTGGTGGACAAAAATGAAGATTGAAATTGCCCGATATGTAGCCGAAAGTGTGATACCACAAAAGTAAAAGCTGTGCACATGAAAGCTCGCAGGCAATTGCATCCTTTGCCCATTCCTTCTTGGAAGTGGGAAGAAATCAATATGGATTTTATTGTTGGATTACCCCGAACATCAAAAAGGTTCAATTCTA
>JADLZK010006599.1:0-11882 GCA_015847255.1 Hyparrhenia diplandra | reverse complement strand
GAGAATATCTTCTGATATTCGATTGACTCATTCCATCTCAAATCATAAGTCATTCTAAAATCCTTAGAGAGCAAAAGCTTCTATTTCTTTTACAAATTTAGATGACAAGATAATAATATTCATGATGCAACAAAATATCATTTAGATTCTTCATCAATTATATTTTCATAATATAACTGTTTAATGTCATAAGTATGTATAGTTTTTCTATAATTCTAGTCAATTTAAAGACACTTTGACTCTCTAAAATTTTTGACTTACAATTTGTAATGGAGGAAGTAGCTACCATGGAAAATACAGTATATGGTGTGTGGGCAAAATACCCTATGCAAATTACAGGCGTAGGCCACTAAGACTTGCACATGGTTGACTTATATTTGTGCTTGGCAGTTGACCACAACTTTAATGAAATTTAATTTAATGCAAATGCTAATTGAATATCTCGTATTGGGGTGAATAAATTTTCTCACTCTTTTTTTCCTACCACGACGGGGCGACCGCTGCTAGAACTAGAAGGGATTATGGCATCCAGAAAAGCTGCAGTAGGTTGTCCTGATCATAAACTCACTTCAGTAGTTTCAGTTAACTGGCTGCTTTGTCCTTCCAGAGGCCAATGTAAATATGAGAAAGTATGCAAGATGTGAGCACAAAAAATATTCTACTGTGTTACATACATCCTTTATTCTATTCATGCTATAAATTAGGCTGAGGACCGGGTAATAGCCCAGTGATTGTATTCAATTATTAACCAACCGCTTTCCGGAAACCGATCCTATCGAGGGATGGATTCTTACGCGTCATTTTTCTTAATGAAAACCGCCAGTTTCTGCAGATTGGAATTACCGTTTTTAAATTAGGCTCATATACATAGTCTTAACACTAAAATAATCGCAATGGTATTCACATCTTCGAAAAAAAAGGGGATAGCTTATATAATCGTTTATCGTACATTTGTATGTACACCGTACTTGTTTGACGGCAAGAAATTTTATGGTGAAAACTTCCACAACATGTTCCCGGCGTATGGGTGGGCGCTACTTAACCCCTAACCTATAGAGCGTGGTATCCTAACACCTTTTAAACTTTACAAAACCAGTTATTTTTACCCCCACAGGGTGGTTTTGGGCTCTGATTTTGCCTATGTGGCGGGACGTGGCGATCAAGTTGGCAGACAGTGACACAGTGGTTGTGGGGTTGTCATCCCCACCGGCCACCTTCAACTCCATCTCTAATTGTTTTGAGTCCGGGCCGTGGTTGTGGCGCCTTTCGTGCAGCCCAATCCCCACCGCTCGCTTCTCGCGCCGTGTGAAGCAGCGTTGCGTCCATGCTCGCCGTCATCGCTGCGTTCATGGCGTTCGTCGGCGAGCGGAACGTGTGCTAGCGGCTAGCGCTGGTACCTCGACGCCCACATGGAGGCCCATAATCCCACATCGTCGACTTGGGCCTCGCCCATTGGTGTGCGTCGGCGGCTCCGCCGTGCAATGGGCCCGCGACATCGCCTGCCTCGCCGCTCACGCCGGGTACAAGCTAGGAGCTGGTGTCGCGCGCGGCTGATCCGGCGTCTGACCCGTTCGTCGTGGGAGGGCGCAGACACGGCTGCCCATGTTGGTGGCGGCCATGGCGGATGGCTGCCGATGTTTACCTGGGGACGACTCTGGTGGAGGGGGGCAATAGAGGGTCAGAGAGAAGCGCAGGGCGTGGCCGACGTGCGGGCAAGTGGGAAGCCGAATGCGGGCGGGCGGCGAGGGGCCGCCGTGCCGGGCTTGGCGGACAGGGGCGACGTCGAGGCCACCGCCATGACGCTGCCACGCCTGGTGGAGTGGAAGGCTAGGGCGCGCCAAGTGCAGCAGCGCCTGATTGATCGAGTTCCGTACCGTGGCGCTATACGCTCCATTGCTTTTTAGCAACTTACTCACTAGTGATGAGTAGCGAAAAGTGAGATCAGTGGATGGCTAATAAGAGAAGGAAATTATCTGGAGGATTGGGTCTGGTTCAAATGCTAATCTGGACCGATCCTTGGATCCGTGGAGTCGCAGCCGGAACTGTGCAATAGAACTGCGACTTTGCTTTGGCGATAAGGCCTATGCAGGGGGGAAAAGATGCAGTCTGAGGCTCGACATTGCAAGAGCAGTTCTATGTCCTCGGATGATCAGTCTTTTCAGATGACAAGTTGAGCAAACGCGAAATCAGTCCAGGCTGTCCAGCTTGAAGAACGTATAAAAGTCTGTTGCACAGCAGCACAGGTCCAAACAACCAAAGATGTAATGTGGACAATATTAGTACAACGGGTAAGCCAAACAATCTGGCTCCACAAGGCTGTCTCGACTCAATTTTTTTTCTATAATTGTGTGCCAGAAGGGAATTGCGCAACCGGAACACCACTGACAAATTCCCGTCTATCGTCAGTCAATGGTTTACACGTGTAGTTAGGTGCATTATGATTTATGACCTTAATATGCTACAAAAATGATCCATCACATATCGAGCTGAGTACCAGAGTACCTACAAGTCACATGATCTGTTCAAGTAAAGTCGCATGGAGTACGCGCCCTCAAGTTCACATCCTTGTCCATGTAGTATATGCAATGAATATAGCTCATGCACTGCCCGCTGCCGACTGAGCAGCACTGCTAGCATTCGCAGAGGACCCGCTGCTTGAGGTTGAGGGGGCCTCACTGCTTTGACTCACCGACGGATGGGCATCGGCGCTCTTGTTCTTGGAGGCTAACCTGCTGTTCCTAAACCTGTTTCTGAGTCTGTTGAAGGGCCGCCAGTGCCATCTGTTGTGTGACTTCATGTGACCCATCATCAGTTTTTTGTTGCTCTCTTCTGAAGGCCCTTGAGCGTACCAAGCACCGCCTCGCCATCCTAGCGTGTACCTGGAAATTCCACAATATAACACACTTAGGTTGATGTGAACAGACAGGCTGTAGTTTGTTACTCGCGTAATATTGTTACCAGATGGATGGAACTAGGAATTATAAAAGACCCCCCAATGGTAACTGCTTAGGTTGCAAGATACTATGGTGGTGGAAATTTAAGCAGAGACCTGCAGCACATGTGGGAAAAGGTTCCATATCCATACCACTAATGGAAACTGAAGCATGGCATGTGCAATCTAACATCAGGCCAGTGATTTTTTTTAATTTTTTTTTTTTTTTTTGATTATCAGACCACTGAAATTCAAGTATGACTATCACTATATACATGGCAACCTCATGGCTAAAATGAGATCTTTAAGTCCAAACTGGTACAGTCCCAATGATGCCATGGGTCCAAAATGGTCGGCAGTGTGTACTCTGTACAAAACCAGTCATAATACTTGATGCTGCTCTGGGTAAGGGAAAAAGGTTCAAAACTCAAAAGAAAGCTTGATAGTTAATGTACTCCAACATCTACCCATCCTAAGCTAGTAACCACATAGATCGATGAATCAAGTACAAATTTGATGCATGATGGTCAATGTGGACTCCAGTCATGATGTAAGTAAAGAACATATGCATGGATCTAAGCTTAATTAAGCTTTAGGACATTATAGCCTTATCTCTAAGTAAGTAGCATGCCAGGTCGTAAAATTATAACCTTATCTATAAGTAAGTAGCATGCTAGGTCATAAAACGAATTACATAAATTCAAAGAGTGGTACTACCAAAGTGCATAAGACCGAAGTACAAAACCAAAGTTAAATATCAGCAGCAAGAACATACCCAACAACCATTGTGGTCATTGCCGTGGCTACACAGGCTGGAGTGCTAATATTGATGGAAGTGACAATCTTTTTTATCTCTTCATGTTCAACTTTGTGGTTACCCTTCAGCTGTTAACAGATCAAGAAATGGTATAAGTAAATATCTCTAGCAGCCAATACGCGAAAAAAGAACAAAAAATAAAATAGAAAGAGACAAAGGAAAGCAGGTGATCCAACATTCGAAACTAGTAGACAATGTGGTATAATATAAAACCTAAAGCATCAACTTTTTTTTCGGCTTGGTTAAGGAGTGTATCTCCAACATCAGAGTGCACTGTAAAATGAAAATAAGCAACATAATGAAACAGATACAGATGAAGTGGACAGCTAGACAACAATACAGCATAGAAGGGTATCATGATTCATGTTCCGTTGGAATACTAGGTGTGGCTTAAGGTGGTATTATAATCTGTGGTAGTTCCCTTTGAGACAGTGTTTTGCTCTACCTTCCTAATATGGGAAATTTATCTGCAGGACATTTTTTGCTCTTCCTTTTTAATTTGGAAATTTTGTCTACAGGACAAGAACCAATGTGCCTTGCCTATAGGACACGCACAAACTTCTTGTCACTAGTGTCCTACAGACAAGGGAAATTAACAGCATCCGACTGAAAAACTGAGAAAAAAAAATAGTCCCCAAACCAATTTTCCTTGTAATATAATAGGCGGTTTTCCTGCATGTTTGTTTCAACCAAAAGATGTTGCTCGGGAAACAAAATAGCACCACACACACGTTTCTAATCTCATATGCAGTCCAAACATGCTTTGCTGTAAGCATTGCATATGTAGGTCAAGCTGAGAAGTGAGCAATGAGAATGGCCCAAACGGGTGTATAGTATACAACTCTGTGTTCAAAGAGTAACTGGAAAAAAAGCTTAGACAGTATTTCTTCTGTGCAGTGATCTTACAGTCTGCCTGGTGTGTGCGTTTGTGTATCAGTGCTTTTGTGTCAGAGTTTATGTTTTCGAAAGTGTGTATTTTCAGACCAGTTATCTCTTTTTTGACTAAAAGACCACTCCTGTATGTTGAAGAAAACCAGTATTTTTTTTTTTGTTGGAGGGCTAAGAGATTACACAACAGCGTCTTAACAGCTCACACCACCTACTGGGGTTACCAGCTTATAAACAGAGCCCAAAGGAGAGAATGGTTAAACTCACCAAAGAAAACAGTATTTCTTCTAAATTACTTACAGAAGATTCAATTGACTCAAGCCTGCTTTCAATCCTTGATTGATGCACCTGGCGAAGTGAATAGCCTATAGTGAGAAAATTCAAATCGTAAATATTGTGAATCCGTCCAATGAAGATATTCTAAGAAACATAAGTAAACATTCTGTGCATTACAAATACTTAAAAGATCTAACCGTTAGAGTGTTAGACACATTATTCTCTGTTAATCCAAACTGTTGTACATGGACGAGAAACTACCAGTTGAGAACACAAGTAACGTGACTTCAAATCTAACAGAATATAATTGGATTGATCAACATGAGTTTAGAACAATCACCCCACCCCATGCAAATTAAATTGGGGAACCAGCAAAGAATCCAACACCAAAGGTAAACTATGTTTTTCCAAGCCTAACTCGTACAGTCCTACGAAAAAATGGAATACAAACAAACTCCAGGTTTCCATTTCACCCACACTGGACACTGCAGAAACCATTGCTGCACAGTTCCGATCTAGTCATTCCCTAATCCCAATCAAAGTGAAGCACTATGAGTAACAAAGGTGTATCAGCATATAAGCTGCACGATTACAGCACTACCTCCCACAACTACAGCCTAAAGTGATTGTGAAAACCAAGCCTGATGAATCAGCCTGAACCTCCAGACCCTTGATTTTCACACATCACCCACCGAATGACCGAACCATGACCAATACTGAAATCTAGAGCAACAGCTGATCTGCCAGTGCAGGGAGGAGCGTACCGGCCCAAGCCGTGAGGACGGAGGCGATGGAGGTGCCGACGGTGAAGACGATGCGGTGGTTCTCGAACACTTGCTGCGGGCCAGCGGAAGAGCACACGCGTCACGGCGTCAGCGAATCAAAGCAAAATCACAGCAGATACGGGGGGACATTAGGGAGCTAGGGGCTAGGTTGCTGATCTTCATTCACCTTGGTGGAGAAGAAGGTGTCGCAGACGGCGGCCCAGGAGTTGGACGCCCGCCTCCGGATGTTGGGGGAGCGTGAGCAGCGCGCGCCCCGCGCCGCCTAACCGCCGCACCACCATCGGCCCCCGACCTCGGGGGCTTCTCGCCTTTTCCGGGTGTTGCTTGGGTGGGGATTCGATAATTTTCTTCGGGGGGCTTTGGGTGGGAGGCGAGCAGCCGAGCCGGCTTAACCGCTTGGCTCCTCTTCCTCCTCCGCTTTCCGCTCCCACGGCGGACGGCCGGAGGGAGGCCCCGACCAACTTGCGGAATACGCAACGAACGGGCGCCGCCCCTCCCCGTGAGGAGGGTCGAGCGACACACGAGACTCTAGGTTGCGCCTTGCGAGCGCGATGGCCGATGGGGACAAGATGGTCTGACAGCGTACAAAGGAAAGGAAGAGGAATTGGTATTTGGAATTTGAAACAGTATGTGATCGTGCCAAACTCGTGAAATACGAATAGCGGAATAGGAATGATGCAATCGATGTGTCCTTGGACATTTGCTCTAATATTGTCCATTTATGTTTGATTGTTTTTAACTCAACACATGTACTATGTCCATTTACGAAAACACTCCTGGTCGGTCTTTAATATGATAGTTTTAGGGCCGCTTGGTTCATGCCAATGTTCGCCACGTCGTTGGTGTGGCGGTGGCGACAAAAGCGTTAAGCCACAATCCTGCCACACTAAACGACACCAAAACGGAGAGAACAATAGGATGAAAAGTGATGACGGCCAATGCTTGGGCGGCGACCAAACACACGCCTCGGTTGTTGTGGTGGACAAAGGTTTGGCATGGTAGGGTATGGGTGTAAACGAAACACCCCTAGCATTCAACGTGCGTTGTTGGTACGTTGAATGCCCCCAATTATAGGATACGGAAAAAAAAAAACTATTGCCGCTTTGCAGATTTTTTGAAATGCAAACCAAAATGCACATGCTAACGGAGTAGTGGGTCCCCTCTGTAAGCCATGATTTACGGCAATTAGGTAGAGTAACGCTCCTAGCCAATCGAAATCTCAAAACATGGCATAAACAATGGCGGACCTGTATGAAAACAGTTGATGTAATGCCTGACTTGTCCTGTTACAATGTATTCCGTCCCAGATTTTGTCGCTAGAACTTTTTTTTTATAATAAATAAAGAAAAAAAGGGAGAAACAAGAGTGTTACGTTGTTGATACGTGAAGCTTTGGTCTCGTACACAAACAAGCAAGTATGAAAGCGAACAGGGCATGCATAACCGATGAACCACGTCGCGTCTACCTCTACCCCTGGCGTGGACCTGTTTGTTTGATTCGGTTGTAACTATTTTTTACAATTTTAGATTGTGCTAGTTTAAATTTGTAAAACATATATCTTTCCATATTGAAAAGGAAGTCGTTTAGGGCGTCGACACTCCGCCTCCAAAAGCCAGCTTTTGAAACCTCTTTTTCTATCGAAAATATTTATTAAAAATTATATATGTATACTTTTATGAAAGTATTTTTCAAGACAATCTATTGATATGATTTTCACATTTCAAAACTCAACGACTTTAAAGTTATTAATCATTTATGTTAAGATGTTTTGACCGCCGGCACCAAAAACTTAAACTTTTCAATATGGAGGGAGTATCAAGCAAAAGACTCAAGGTAATCAATCAAAACGTTTGGCAACATTTTCAGTTTTTGTCTACACATGACTATAAGTCAATAACCAGCGAAAATACCTCAAGGTTGTGGCAAGATTCGTATTGATTCGTGAACATCTCACTTAGATGTTCCTACTAGTGTACAAAGTACAAAGTACAAACAGAATGACAATGTCAGATTCAAATACAAGAGACATGGAAAAAGCTGAAACTCTCGACGATCTGACTGAACTTTGAATGAATTCTATTGCCATTCGTATCCGCGTAGTACAGGGGCAGTACAAGCTCTCTCACGAGCACGACAAGTCAAAGCTGAATCCTGACCGGTCAAGAAAAGAAGACCAAAGCAAATCCTTCTCCTCCCTTCGTCTCCGTTCGTGGATCCGATCGCTCATAGCCGCAGCTCCGTGCAGAGACCGAGGTCGTGGCCATCGTCGAGCTCGACCGGCGCCGGAGATTGAGGTCGAGCGTCGGGCGCGGGCACGAGAGCGACCGGACCGTGGACGCGTCGTCGTCGCCGTCGTCCACGACGGAGGCCGACGACGCGCAGTCGCCGTGGCAGTCGGCGTCGGTGGGCGCAACCTGCCGTGGGAGACGCGGCTTCGTAGGGAACACGCCTGCGATGCGTCGTCGCCGCAGGCGCCGCCCTGGGCACCGGCGCAGGGCCCGCTGGAGGACTCCACGGTGGAGCTGGGCTGCACGTGGGCGCGGGCGCTAGTTTGCCGGCGGCGGCGAGGGAGGGCGCCGGGAGGTGAGCTCGGGGAGTTGGTGATCGGGGAAGTTGGTCTGGCGAGCGGGCCGCGAAGGGCGCGCGCGCCACGTCGGTATGGCGCGCCCGCGGCCTCGGCGGAGTCGAGGTGCCGAGCCAGACGCGCGCGCGCTTCGCCGGGTCCCGGATCTCCGCCGCGAACCGGCCCCACGGCCGCTTCCGCACGCCCCTGTACCGCGCCGCCGCCGCTGCCGACACAGCCACCGCCACGGCCGCCGCGTCGCACATCGCGCGCCTGTTATCTACCGACCGCCTGCTGTCGTCGTTATTACACACCGCCGAAAGCAAATAAAGCTCGAGGTCGGCGCGCGGCTGCGCTCGCTCTGATCGGCCGAGACGCGGGCTCGACACGACAGGGCGCGAGCGTGAGGAGCTGGGATCTGGCTACGGAGGAGAGGGCGATGCGCTGGTGCGGTCTGGGCGTCTGGGGAGGCGGAGCGGGGGTAGAAGAAGGAAGGCGTGGTGGTGGGGCGGCGACGCGGCTGGGGTAGCTTTGGGCAGGCGCTTCCCACCTTCCCATCCCAATCCCCACCCACTGCCTCCCTCGCCCGTTCGCTGCCATTATACTTTTCCCCTTTTTCCGGATTTGATTTCCCGTGGCGTGCCGTCCGTCGCCGAGTTCACTTTCGTTTCTCGTTCGCCCCGTACCTTCCCCGCGTTTCGTTGCGGGGCAGCACTAACACGTTTCGGTTAGTTTTTTGCCCCGGTCTCGATCGGCATTAGCTGTGCTCCTGCTCGTCACGCGGGGATCGCTGTGTGCTGGCCACTACGTGGAACGGACTACGGCTGCTGTACCGGCCGGCCTCCTCAAAGCATAGACTGACGCAGGATCCGAATCCTATCTTTTCTGCGCCCTGGTTGAGGAGGAGGTTAAGCGGTGCTAAAAGGCAGTGGCGGAGTGATAAATTATTCTCCATCTTAATATAAAATAAAATCATGAACTTATACCAGTAAAAAATTTGCTTGAAAATGTTAGAGCAACTCCAAGAGTTTTGTAATTGGGTTCGACATTTGCGGGAATTTACCAAAAACTAAAAAATCACCTCCAACAGTTTTGTAATTGCATTTGGCAAAATTAGTGATCTTTGGCATTTTGGGCTCTCTTAAGGCATGTTTTTTTTTTAGCGATGATCCTTTGGCATTTATTGGCGAAGGCCGCGGTTGTTGTTTCCCCCGCATGCGGCCGGACTTGTCCTTTCCTCTTCATGCGGCAAGAGAGCGGTGACTAGAGATGGGCAGAGGCAGAGATGGCATGAGCGCCGTGGCCTGCTGGCGTAGCTGGACATAGGCGGCCGCTGGGAATCCCTGAATCGGGGTTACCCGGCGAGAGATGGTTGATTTCTTGTCTCTTTGCGTCGCGGCGGCCCGGGAGATCGGTGGAAGCGGGTGAATTGTCGGTGCCGCTCGCGGTCGCGAGGACGGCAAAAGCGCCCAGTGGAGGGCCACGCCGTCGGACTTCGTGGGCATGAAAACGCGAATGTATGGGCGGCCCATCAAGGGCTCCCCTACCCTCGATGCGTTTCAGCTGGAAGCTGCTGCTCATTCATCATGTGCCTGCTCCAGCTTTAATCATGCTACTAATTGATCCCGATTTAGCGGCAGTAGCGATAAGTTGTGTTTACGTTCTTGCGGGGGTACTACCGCTGTAGCGGCTCCAAGGGGGTGCCCGCGAGGAAGCGGTGGAGGCGCGGCAGCGTGGACCCCCATCGTCGCCGTCATCTACACCTTCGACCACAACCACGGGCGCCGCGAGCCAAAAGCACCTGCCACCAACAAGGCAAGCCGCCCACGCTACCGTCGGTAGGAGGAACTTGCGGTGATGACCTGGTGGGAAGAGGAGATCGCGGAAGGAGGAACTTAAGGGCTACGGCGGTGAAAGGTCCTAAATGGCTAAAGGGGGTGAATAGCCTAATAAAATTTCTACAAAAATCACTAGAGCAACTTGTTAGTAAACAACAAAGCGTAAATGCGCTTGCTCTAGTTTACTACTTTGTCCAAGAAGCCTCCTATTGACAAATTCTAGTTGCTATAGTCTCTAATTCACACTCAAGGGCTACGTCCACTACTTTACCACTAGGTGAACAAGCTAATT
Source organism: Hyparrhenia diplandra (assembly GCA_015847255.1). Classification (NCBI taxonomy): domain Eukaryota; kingdom Viridiplantae; phylum Streptophyta; class Magnoliopsida; order Poales; family Poaceae; genus Hyparrhenia; species Hyparrhenia diplandra. The sequence goes on along the minus strand of JADLZK010006599.1, from coordinate 1,491 downwards.
ACTCTAGCAACTAAGCAAGACTACTCAAACTACACTAGCACAAGATATATGAAAGTAATGCAAGAGTGTAGAGGTGATATACCACAATGTCGAGGCTAATAATCCAATCACTAAGGATGCAACAATATGATAACCAAATTGGAGCTAATCACCGAGAGACAAATGAAGACACGAGATTTAACCCGGTTCACTTGAGCACCCTGCTAATCTCCATGTGCCGACCTTCTCACGTGTGGGTCGAGGTGGAGCTCACCCAAGCCAAATGCGCTTAGGCTTCTCGCACCCAATGCAAATGAGAGGTACCCAAGACACGAAAGCAATAGATTACTCACACTTTGTCTTCCGACGAGTAGTGTGTGACCCTCTCACAAATCAATCGGAGGTGGCCAAGAACATACACCTTCTCTTGCCAACGCCCCACCAATCACCAAACCGCTAGGAGTGGTGCTCTCAGAGCAACAAGAAACCACCGCTCACAACGATCCACAAATGCCACTAGATGCAAAGATCAAAGTAAAGTGCAATTTGAATCACCTCAACTCACTAGAATGGATGCTCTCAAGCAAAGGAGTGAGGAGGAGGATGAGTGCTCAGCTTTAGAGGTGTTAGGATTGATTCAAAATGACCAAGAGACCTCCCATGGCCTACCAAAGGAGTATAAATACCCCACACCACGAAATGTGGTCGCTTGGGGTGCAATTCACGACAAATCACCGACCGACCGATTGCCACTGCCCGCACCGCCAAGAAGTCCATTCGCGGGTCCGGTCACAACCGACAAAACCCCACCGACCGCCAAACCGAAGCCGCCGAAAGATCCGGCCGTCCCGTCAGCGCTCCGGCCGCGACCGGATAAGCTTCCTGGGGTTTGGTGCGTCCGTCGCCTGCCGACCAATCGGCCAGAAAACAAGCTTACCGAATTTTGATCGACGCCGGACCGTGCGTCCTGGGCCGATTCCACGCGGCTTCCTGGCCGCTGAGTCCTGGCCACCGCCTCGAGCCGCGAAATTCCGTCGCTTTGTTATCGCCTCTTCGCCTTTGCTCCAAACCAACTTCCGTCCACTTGATTCTTGTTGCCGACACGCCGAAGAACACCCCCGACACCAAGTGTTAACATTTTTGAAAACATTTTTCATCAAGTACGGAGTTAGCTCTAGGTTAGAATGCATGCAAATGATTTTGAACCTAGAGGCACATGAGGACCGATATGCACGATAGTTTTCCCTCTTTATAGTAATGGCTTATCGATCCTATAATCACTCACACCTCTATGGTGTCTTGAGTGTAAAAATCAAAATGGCCCTATGATATACCTTTTGCCTTGAGCCCATTTTTGATCCTCGAAACACGCCAAACCGCCAAGACTTGATCATCAATTGAATCATCTCGATCCATCCATCATGACCATCATGCACCAACATTGGCTTGACCAATCTCCAACTAAAACAAACACTTAGCATAGAGAGATTAGTCCTAAGGATGTCACTTATT
>JADLZK010006598.1:0-64508 GCA_015847255.1 Hyparrhenia diplandra | reverse complement strand
ACTCATCACTTTTGCAAAAGTGCAATAAAACACTAAAAACTCAAAACACAAAAAGCGTAGTAAGAGAGTGGGGTATGCGCCCGATTCGTCATTGACCTCATCGTCGACACTTTCACTAGATTCGCCATGGACACAAGTCCAACCCACATCCAAATAGATATAGTTGGAAAACTAACTCTCACTAGCCCCGCCATGGCTGCATAGAACCACAGTAGGACAAAGGAAGGGTTGAGTACCTCATTCTCCATCAATGATGACGCTTACTTGCTGCCATTACGGTGAGGAACGACATGCTCCATTGCTCTATCGATGATCTTGACGGCGTCTTCGCCGTGGTCCCATCTCTTCGATTTGGATAGAAAACCCCACCTTGAAGACTCACTACTATTAGTATTAGAGACAACGGCACTATGTCTAGAACTTGTACTTTGGTTATTATTATTATTATTATTATAGCCATTTTTAAAACGAGTTACCTATTATTAGAAAGCAACATGGGTTCATAGCTAGCCATTATATTTATAATATCTTATGGACCATTATATTGCATGTTTTTGAAAATTTTCGTATGCAGCTGCAAATTCCTGGCGGCAGCTAAGTACCGCTGGTTCCATCCACGCGCCTCACGTCGAAGATCTCGTCCATGGGCCATGCCGCGCCATGGCACAGGCGCACAGCTGGTCACCACAGGCTGCTTCTATGCGAACGTTTCCTGGACGCAGGCGTTGGCTGGCGGCTGCTGTGCACGCGATGGCCACAGGCGCCGGCGGCAGGCCGCGGCGCTCGGTGGCTCGGCTGTGCTGGCTATCCTCTGCGTGGTGCGGGCCTGTCTGGAAGCCCGACGATCGAACGTGCGGCGAAGGCTTCAAAGCTACTCCATCGGACTCTGTTACAAAAAATAGTACACCTCTCAGTTTCCAAAACGTGGAAAAACTTTTAATTTTCACTGAGTATGTACAAAATAATATCAATGTTTATAACAAAATTTATTATGAAAGTATATTGAAACGTACCTATCACGTATTGTAAACATGATTATTTTTTTTCTATGTACAGTTGGTTATAGTTAGAAAGATTTGACCTTTTCAGAAGCAAGATGTGCAAATATTTTTGATGGAGAGAGTACACACTAAAAGATCAGATCTTTTTTTTTTTTTTTTAACAAAAATCAGATCACGTGGCATGCCGGTAATATTTTTACCTGTAATTAGTTTATATGTGTAAATTCGTGTGCACAACAAAACCGATGTTTTCCTCTAGTACAAGATTTGTTTGGGTACTTAAATTTCTTTTTCCAACGCAAATATACCAGCATGCTTGGACATACATACTGGCAGTCTCCGTATTTGAAGCGGCAAAATTAATCACTGACATAACACATGAAAGCATCATCTCAATACATTTTTTTTTCATGAGCATGGGATTAAAATTCGTGGTCGTAGTGATCTGTTTCTGAAATAAGCAAGAATTGCCTAATTAATCTATCGAGTATCGACGACGAGAACGAGCATCACCGCCAAAAAAAAAATCAAGGCTCAAAATCTCAAATTGGAGCGGCATCGAGCATCACAGCTCATAGAGAAACCAAAATCAGGGCTAAGAAGGTGAATTTGGGTAGAAGCCGAACAAATCAGGAGAAACTATTGAGTAGCAAAAATTCAGAAGAAACACTCCGCTTTAAATGGTGGCCAATGGGTACCCCGATGCAATCTCGCCGCCGCGTTAGCTCTAGTCTCCGGCGATGTCCCCTAGCTATGATGGCCACACGAGATCCCGGATGCAATCTCTGTAAAAATCTTGTAATTCAGAAAGTAATTTTAGAGTTTACCGAAATGCTCAACTTTTCCATAAAGTTTTTTTCCTAGACTATTCAAGAAAAACTTTGAAACGTTTCTTTGAAAGCTCTTCTTTTACGGGAGACTTTCTGCAGGCCTTGTTAGTTCAGGCTGCCTAATTTATTCTTAAAAAATGAGCACAAATTGTACCATCTCAACGATTTGGTGATTGTGCCACTATATAAGACCGTGCATACTGCTGAATCAACACTTCACTCCCATCTTGCATATCTGTGCACGTACATATCTCCAAAGAAAATGGACGCTTCAACCCTGCTATGGTTGCTCTACATCTCGGTCGCCTCCTGCCTCCTCTACAAGCTCTTCGCTTCTACCAAGACGAGCTCCGGCAAGGCAAGGCGGCGCGCACCGGGGCCGGCGCCTCTGCCGCTCGTCGGCAACATCCTGAGCTCCGCGGCGAGCCGCACCACGCGCTCGCCCGGCTTGCAGAGACGCACGGCCCGGTCATGTCGCTGAGGCTGGGCACCACCGACGCCATCGTGATCTCCTCCGCCGCGGCGGCGCGCGACGTGCTGCAGAGGTACGACCACGTGCTGGCGGCGCGGTCGGTGAGCGACGCCGGTCGCGCGCTGGGCAACCATGAGCGCTCCGTCATCTGGCTCCCGGGCACCAGCCCGCTGTGGAAGCGGCTCCGCGCCGTGTGCACCAACCACCTCTTCTCGGCGCGCGCGCTGGACGCGACGCGCCGCGCGCCGGGAGGGGGGGTGAGGCAGCTGGTCGCCTGCCTGGGAAGCCGCCACGCCGGCGAGACTGTGGACGTGGGACGCGCTGTCTTCTCGTGCGTGCTCAACCTCGTCTCCCGCGCGCTCTTCTCCGAGGACGTGGCGGACCTGAGCTCGGACCGTGCGCAGGAGCTGGAGATGCTGGTGAGAGACACCGTCGAGGAGGTCACCAAGCCCAACCTCTCGGACCTCTTCCCCGTGCTGGCCAGGCTCGACCTGCAGGGCCGCCGCCGTCGCTCCGCTGAGTTCGTGGCGAGGTTCTACGACTTCTTCGACCCGATCATTGCCCGCCGCATCGAAGCGCGCGGCAGTGGAGAAAAGATCGATGGTGATTTCTTGACGTGTTGCTTCAGCTTCAATCGACAGATCAGCTCAGCCTGCAAACCATCAAGTCTTTTTCTTCTGGTACGTTTCTGTCCATTTCATCGCGTTGACATATCATCTCTCCCGAACCGTCCAAAGTATATGGTCCGCAAATTTGGCACTGACCTTTTCGCAATCTTGTGGATTTATCAAAGACCGCATTATTTTTCCCAGACTAGTAAAATACTGCTACAAATCCTGATCCTCTCAACCCATGCATACAGGATCTGTTTGCCGCTGGAACGGACACGAACGCGATCACGGTGGAGTGGACGATGGCGGAGCTGCTCCGGCACCCGGCCGTGATGTCCAAGGTCCGCGCGGAGCTGCGGGAGGCGCTGGGATCGAAGCCTTACCCGGACGAGTCGGATATCGGCAGGCTTCCCCTATCTCCGCGCCGTGGTGATGGAGAGCATGCGGCTGCACCCGCCGAGCCCGATGCTGATGCCGCACCTGGCCATGGCCGACGGCGCGGAGGTGGGCGGCTTCGAGGTGCCCGCCGGCACCAAGGTGATCATAAACCTGTGGGCGATCATGCGCGACCCGGCGTCGTGGGCGGAGCCCGAGGCGTTCGTGCCGGAGCGGTTCGTGGGCGCGAGCGACGCCGACTTCCGTGGGAAGGACCGGCTCGACTTCATGCCGTTCGGGGCCGGCGGCGGGCGTGCCCCGGCACGCCCATGGCCACGAGGGTGGTGACGCTGCTCCTGGCCTCCATGCTCCACGCCTTCGAGTGGAGGCTGCCCGAGGGATGCAGCCGGCCGACGTGGACGTCAGGGACCGGTTCGGCACGTCGCTGAACATGGTCACGCCGCTCAAGGCCGTGCCGGTTCCGGTGCCCGTAGCGTCGTCGCGCCCGTGACGCACCGAGTCCATGTCTCGTGTTACGTGTGTATGTGTGTGCAGCAGCTTTGCGCGCAGGCTTCTCTTCATGTGGTTGTCAGAAGTTATTTGTGGCTATTTACTTGCGTTATAAATGTAATTTTGCCACACATTTATGGTTCACGTGGGCAGATAAATGTCCGGCAAAATGCTACCGATCGATACAAAGTTCGATTACAGCTGAATCGACGGAAAATCTAGCCGAGTTCGCGTGGCCCTGATCCACAACTCCCTCCAAAAATTTTCTGCACACCCATCACATCAAGCATTAAATGCACTAAATGACGCATTTTCAAGTATGAAAATGTATGTAAAAAAATAAACTAATTATATAGTTTACATGTATATTGCAAGACGATTCTTTTTGCCTCTTTACTCCAGATGGTAGGATAATGAGCATGTTTAGTTCCTCCCTAAGTGAACCCGAAAAGTTCTACAAAGCACTGGCCACATCGAATCTCTTTCGCATGCATGGGGTATTAAATGTAGGTAAAAAAAACTAAATTACACGCTTTGACCTAAAAGTTTGAGGCCTAATTTTTTTTATCCTAGTTAGTTCACAATATTTATCAAATACAAAATGAAAAGCTCAACCCAAAATATTTCACCAACTAAACACACTCATTTACTACAAACAAAACGAAACGCGTCTTCTGATGCTTTTTTCTGCTTGCTACAGTGCCTTTTCACATCAAATTTACCAAATTTTGCCTCCCTTTTTGGCAACTAAACACAGCGTGGCAAGCTGCTACTTCTATCACAGTTTTTTTTTTTTTTTTTGACCTTGTACTTCTATCGCCACAGTTTGATCGATCTCCAAAGAAATAATAATCCTGTGATCCTTGTGATACGATCCTTTGCTGGAATTGTATCTGTTTTTTTTCCTTTTTGCCAAGGATTCCGAATTTTGTGATCTGATCCTACGCATATTTTTCTATACCTAATAATAACAAGAGAAAAATTTCTGCCAATCTACCCAAGAAATCCGTCCGCCAGCAAGATCGAATTTGATTCGGCTTTGAAATTTCTGTCCGCTGGCCTCTCTTTGTCCCTCCGCCCGTTGATTAGGTTTCCAAATTTCTGTCTGCTGGTTTCCTGTCCCTCCGCCCGGCAGGCTTATCTATGCCTTCGCACGCATGCCGCCCTCTGCATGCCCCGTCTGCTCCTGCGCCCATGTGTGTGGCGGGGCCTCCGCCAAGGTCTCGCACGGCCATCCGGCCTCATCACCTCAATAAAAACATCACGCCGGCCGGGTCGTCGGCAACACACCTCACGCAGACAGCCAAGCCATCGGCACCAGCACGAGCAGCTAGCGACGCTCGTCGAATTCAATTCGTTCTTGATCGAGCCAGCCAAGTTGCAACAGCCGCCACCATCGTTGTCCACATACGGGTGCCGGAGAAGATAATAAGCTAAGAAGATAGAAGTAATGGAAGTCGCCGCAGCTGGGAGCTACGGCTTGAAGAAGTCCGCCGAGGACGTTGACAACCTCAAGGCGACGGAGCTCAGGCTCGGCCTGCTTTGCATATTCTATTTGTTTTTTTTTTTTTGACACGAGAATGACGCAGAACGCAGACTTCACAACACGCACGCACACTCACCCCTATGAACACACACATACGCAAAACCCTACCCCTATGAGCACCTCCGGACCGCCACCCTGCAGATTCTCGGTCACCATTGGCGCCTCGTCGCCGACGGAACGCCGCTACCACTTAATGCATAACGCCGAAATCCCCCAAGAAAAGGTGCGAGCACCGGGATTTGAACCCCCTGGGTGATGGACCGGACCGTCCTACCATTGACTACAAGCCAATTCGCGCATATTCTATTTGTTATTTTGTTTCTTTTGTTTCGGGCCGGTGCATCTTTTCCTAGGCCTCATTACAATATAATCAAGCCCAATGACGAAACGATGGATTAGACTAAATCTTTGGGTCAATTTGATGCCCACCATCTTCAAGAGTATCCTTGAGTTGTCTATGTCGTTAAAAATAATTGAAAGTAGAATAGGAGGATCTCTTCAACAGTTTTAAAAAGCAATTAAAGGAAAAAATTAAACGGTGCAAAGTTCTATGCTTCTTCTATAACTTAATTTCATATGAAAAATTTAACGTTGCAACACACACGGACATGGAGTGTCATGTATCAAGCTCATGCGTGTTGCGACGATGCATGACATGCTTTTGGCATGAGCATAGGACAATAAATTACACATTCGTCCCGGGTCAACGCACGGACATGTTTTTTCGCTAAGTAAGTAAAAAAGTGTGAAATCGTCAATAAGCAATAGGACCAAAAAGCAATGGGCTGGTTCGGAGATAAACTCGTGTGTTGTTCAGCCCAGCCTGCTCTAGATACCGAGCGGTCCGAACCTATTACTTTCGGCCCGTTTATCCTTCAAATATTGACGTATGTTAAAAGGCCTCCCGTTGGGCCTTTTAACACACTTCAAAATCTAGCCGAGTTGTAGGCCGCCTGGTGGACAATAAAACGAGGTTCCATTTCAAAACATGAAGTTGTAGGGTTTAGCAATGTGGACATTTGTCCCCTCAGCAGAAGAACGAAAAAAACAGCAATCTGGAGATTTGTTTGTAATTAGTTCACTGTTTCAGGGCAATGATTCCACATGTTGTCAGAGGACACCTAAAGTGACTATTTTTGGGGCTTGAAATCGTCTTTCTCCATATTTGCCGAACACACTTTGTTGTTTGATATAATTTGGCAAGTAAACACCAAGCGAAGATAAACTCACCACCAAAACAACGTCATTTGTAAACCGTAAGGCTAGTTGCTATGAAATTTTAACAAAGAAAGATATGATACCTCCATCCAAATTATAAGTCACTTTTGATTCTTTTCTAGATTCATCCATTTAGTTATGTATCTAGATACAATAATATTTCTAGATACATAGCTATATGGATGAACCTAGAAAGTCAAAAGTGACTTATAATTTGAATGGAAAGTACAAAATCATTAAATACTCACTTTCATAGAAAACCTAATTAAAAGACGGATATGACATCAAGAATAATTAAGTATGCCATATCATGTCCTTAATTAGGTTTTCTATGAAAGTGAGTATTAGATAATTTGTAGATAACTATCATATCTTGTTGTCGTTAAAATTTCATAGTCATTGGTCTTACGGTTTTACAAATGGTAGTTATTTTTGGTGGTGAGTTTCTCTCCCCTTGGTGTCCACGGGCTAAACTACATCAAACGATAGTGTATTTTGCTAAATATGGAGAAAGACGATATCTCTGTGCAAAGAGCGCCACTTTGGGTGTCCTATAGACAAACAAATTTTTTTTTTTTTTTTTTTTTTTTTGATCCCAAGGTGCTACCATTCTTTTTTTTTAGCAAGGATTGCGAATAAATGTATCTTGAATATTTGGGCTTTGGCATGGCTGTTGTCATAAGTGGGCTTTGGGCTTTGGCCCAACCGAAAAACCCAAATCTCTTTAGAGCTGTTTGGATCGGCTAAAAATTAGCCAGCAAACTATTAACTATTAGCCATGTACATTTGGATCTCCCTGACTAATATGTGCAATTGTGCATACATCCTTAGTAATGAACTAGTATTAACCATTTGTACATAGTTATACTTTTTTGAGATTACACAAGATAACGCAGACGCTCAACACGCACGCACACTCACCCCTATGAACACACGTGACGCAAAACCCTACCCCTATGAGCACCTTCGGGGACTCGAGCCGCAAAAATCTTGAAGTTCAAGTCACCACCGGGCGATCGCTATCGACGGGACGCCGCCTACCACTTAATGCACAGCGGGAAAATCTCAAATAAATCCAGGATAAAGTGTCCGCACCCTGCGATTTGAACCCCGGGTGGGAGCCCCCAACCAATGGCCTTTGCCATTGCGCTACTTGACCAATGTACTAACAACTCACTAGGAACGTAGCTAAAATTAGTACTAATTATTATTAGGACCGGTGGCCTGACCAGAAAAATCAAAACCGCAGCCCAATCTGGATCGACTAAAGGATCACTAAACAATTAAATCGGTACAAAACTGTTAAGCTGACAAGTTTTTTATTGAAACTAAGGCCATGTTTAGATGGCTAAATTTTAGCAAAAAAAACTGTTGGAACTCTTGTAGCACTCGCTGTAGCACTTTCGCTTGTTTTGTGGTAAATATTATCCAACAGTGGGGTAACTAGGCTCAAAAGATTAGCCTCCCGTGATGTACAACAGAACTATGTAATTAGTTATTTTTTTTTACCTACATTTATTGCTCCCGAACATATGTCTTTTTAGTGTATTTAATGTGATGTGATGGAGAGAGAGTTGAAAAAGTTGCAACTTTTGGGCTAAAATTTAGCCATCTAAACGAGGCGTAAGAAAAACAGATCCGTTGAACAATTTGAGGCTACATTGGTTAAAAAAGATGTTGTTGTTGTCAGTAAAAAGGTTTCCTTTTCGTCCCAAGCACCCTAATTAGATCATTAATTAAAATGATCCAAATAGTTTCAACTTTCAACATGGTCAACCGATCAAAAGTTTTTCCAAGATTAATTAGTCTGACCACAAAATCTTTCACTGGTCTATCTATCTGTCCAAGCGTATGGTAGTGGTAGATTTAACAAATTGTTTTTCACACTGGTATATATTTTGCCAAGAATTATTTGAAGTGGTATTTAGGCAAGACCCAACACTGCGATGTGACCGAAATTCACAAAGTGCGGTGTGCTAGCACAATCACCATGATTTCTCGCATGATTACTTGCGAAGCATGTGGACTTTCCCCGGATGCGCGATCGATCTCTTCTCTTCCGTACATATAACAAAGTCATCATCAGCGTTAGGTAGTATGCACAAAGGCGCCGGGCCTTTTACGTGCCAGATAAAAGCCTTCTCCTCCGTTTTCTGATCATGGTCATGGAAATCCCAGAAATGTTGTCGTGGAGGGACGCAAGATTGCAACAGGCTAGCTGCTATTGCTAGCCTGCTACTAGCCCAGCCAGCCCGTAGGAACACAAACTAGAACATGACATGCGCACAGAACAGTGTGACTGGTTTCTCTTGCATGCTAACTTTTGCGTAGTGGCTTCGACGATGCTCCTCCGTGAGTTTTGTCTCACGTACGTACGTACCAAAAAAGGTTCGAAGTCGCTAGTAAAGAAGGTCAAGATTGTGAAATTACCTTGAGGCTTGGTAGTTGGTCGCGTAGATGTATCTCGTGTCTGCAAAAAGAGAAAGATATAATTAAGTTTATTTTATAAGAAAAATCTGCATAGTGAAAACAGGATGAGAATGTTCCTGGCCGGCCGTCTCCAAATGTTCTTGATACATACTGTCGGTCAGCGACGGGCACTTACCCGGCCCAGATAATAATCTTGTTAGATATTCCTGAGCAGCTTTTACTGAACTTCGATTCTGAATCGTATGCGTATCGAGCACTATCGGCTTCCGTATCTTCAATTTCAACTCCTCCTCCTCAACATGCTCTCAAAAAAGGCTTTTCCAGAAAAGAGAGAAAAGCTGGGTAAAAGAAGGGGGCGCAAAGCGCAGCGCACGCACAACTAACTTTGCCCTTCGATCGCAATCACACACATTTCCCGCGAAATCTTGTAAGGTACCCATCAGTCAGGCCATCACTCGAACAAGTGCGTGTTGGGAGCCGATAACGCGGGGTGGTGCTCCTGCTCCACTTCCTTGTAAAGAAAGAGGTTTGCCTCTCTGGTCAAAGCTCAGACCATCCATGGAGTGCTAAGCTACCTAGGCGGGCCTCACCTCACTTTCTCCTTTCAAGCCATGCTGCTGCTGAGATGCAGATGAAGATGATGCACCAGCTGCACGCTCGCCCAATCCTCGATCGGCTTTGACTTTTGCAATCATTTGTTTGTCATTGCAGTGCTTTGCTTATTTCGAAAGCTGCTGTCATGACGCCCATGATTTTTGGTAATATGTTCGGTGCCACGGACTGCCAGTCAGCTTCTCATGCATCAACACACACACTACTCCGTCAGGCGCGTGCTGCTAGTAGCTAGTAGTCATCATGATTGCATCATGGCCGGCCGCAACAGCCTAGGGCTTGGAACACGTCGTCGTCGCGTTTGCATGCCCGTCCGGGTCCGGCCATAGATCCACATCGCCAGGCTTTTCGCTGTCCCCGGTCCATACCGGCATCATTAGGGCCATAATGGTGCGTGGACGAGCGCAACCCAGGTGCTGTCCCGCTCTGCTAGAGAGCAGCTTGCTTGCTTGCTCATCATCCTCCACTTGTAGCCTGACGCGGAGCAAGCCAAGCAGCCAAGCAGCCGCGCCGGTTGTAGGATAGGTAGTGCCATCATCATGGTTGTTATGATCTCGGTTTTCTTGTTCGGCTTTACTCTACTTCCGTCCCAAAATTACGCTCTATGCTTATATATTTGAATATATAAAATATTTATGCTAGGTATCACCGAAAGATTTTAAGTCTAGTTTTTTAACAAATTTATTTAAATATTTAAATGTTGCTTATTTTCTATTAAAAAGTACAAAACCAACGTACTTACTTTTTATCTATGCTTATAAAAAAATTAGAGGATCTGATTTTATACCTTTCTATAATACTAAGTACTTATTATGTTAAAATTCAATGATTTCGACCTGCCATAGAAACCAACCACACAGTTCAGTTTACAATTTTAACAACATTTGTCCAGAGTTCGATCGTGATGGAAGTGATTGCATATTTGCATGCACATGTTGCCCTAGTTGTTTTCACGATTGCTTTCGACGATTTCAGTATAGTATTCTTTGTGTGAGAGAGAATAAACCCAAGTACTACGGTTGTTAGCCGGCTTCTAATTTCAAGCGTACAGGACAGACTTCCTGCAGGGCCACCATCTAATTCGGTCTGCCCGACAGTGAGAGTCACGTGCTGAACCATGAGTCCATGCCGTTGTGTGCATCATGGAACTGTGTGTGCTGCAGATGCAAACGCATCCGATGCGGCCAAGACAAGCAGAAACGTCCGGACAACAAGCTGTCGAGATGCCGCACACGGCACTAGCGTCCGCCCGGCGACGACGACGAGCGACCTGGGCCGGGGCTGTGCTGGCTGGGGAACCAGGAACCACAGGACAAGACGAGGATGGCGCAGCGGCGAGCCAGCAGGCAGCAACGGCGAGTGGATGGATAGAGGTGGGACTGGGAGTGTGGGATGAACAGGCGCATGCATGCCGCCGTGCAGCGCACACGTCCTTTTCCTATCCATGGCCGCTCCCAATAATCCCCCCCTGGCCTGCTGGCCATGGCCATGCCGTCGCCGTGCGCCCGGATCTCCCTCCGACCTCCGTCGTCGGTGGGGACCACGCTCGCGCAGTCGCGCTCGCGAGCCCAGGCCTGGTAGTGGCACTGTGGCAGCCGTGCAGTGCAGCGGCGCGATGCGCTTGGCCGCGCGCGACACGGTCGGCCGGGGCCCCCGTGCGTGCGCTGCTGCGGTTTGCGATGCGATGATCGGCGGGCCAGGTCGTCCAAGCAGTGGAGGGCGTTGGCCGGAACCAACCGGCCGGCGCTTCCGCTCGCTCGCGAAACCCTGTGGATCCACGACATGAAGCAGCGCACGGCACGGACAGGGACCGGGGAGAGACGAGGGGGAGGGACCCTGGGCCTGGCGCTGGCGCCCCGGACCCGGCGGCAAAGGAGGAGGAGGCCAGTACAGTAGGCCACAGGGGGCGGCAGGCCGGAAGCACGCGGCGGCCGGTGGTGGAACCGGGCAATCACGGGGAAATAATTGCGGGGCCCGGCCGGGGAGCCGTGAGGGCGACCGTACAAAATGATTGCGCCTGGGGCGCTGTCGGCCCGACGCCGACCTGCGGGCCCGCGCAGGATGATTGAAGTGGAGTGCGCTCGTGCTCGGGCCGGGAAGCCAATCGGGGGCCCGGCGTTGCTGGGCTGGACGGTTCATTGCCAAGGGCGCAAGACACCGGGCTCGCTTTGTTTCTTCTGCCGACGTCCCGGCCCCGTCCGCGTGTGCCCGTGTGGTGTGAGACTGGCTACTCGTGGTGAACATGCAAGACCGTGAACGCCGTCTCCGTACATGTGGGCTCTAACTTCTTATCCTTCTGCACACACACATGGTGACATTCATCACGCTATGTGAAAGCTACTTCTTCCCAACAGAATTACGGCTAACTCATTGAAGATGAAGCGCACGAACGTCACGCTGATCACGCCACGGTGATGTACGGAGTATGAACGTACCTCTAATCCAGTAGATTCTTATGTGCGTGCTCCACGTCACCGTGCGTGGGGTTACAACATTGACATTTGCCGCCATAACTTCCCGGCAACGAACACGGCACTGAGCGCGCGTAGCGCGCGTGGATCAGATGTCAGGGACCAGTGATATTGCACACCCATGCATCCACCATTACTTCGTCGTCGACGGCCGGACCATTTGCACCTGCTCCACTCGGCTGCTCATAGCCTCATACCGCCCATCACGTACGGTAACGCAGGGCAGGGTCCCGTCTTGGCTGCCGCTGCTTGCCAAGGACAAGGCCTCAAGGGAGGGCGACTCTTGTCCGCCGTGCTATTACTCGCTTGCACGAGCATGGCGTCTGCGTGCCCCTGGCGGCAGTCCGCAGCGGTGTAAGAGCAAGTTTAATAAACTTCGCCGGCCGCTGGCCGGGACACGAGCGAGATGGTGGTGGCCCCCGCAGTCAGGTCGCTGCTCAGCGGCAAGGCGCGCAGCGCGCCGCCCGCCGGTGTCAGTCGGCGTTCTCCGCCTAATTGTCCTCCCCATCTGCCACGGTGTTAACTTGCTTTAAAGGCTGATCGCTAGCTGAAGCAGGCCCTGTGCGCGGGCCGGTCTGGCTTTACTGGTATACCGAGCTGCACCAAGGAGAAAAAGTCACGGCAGGGTGATCCCTCATCCGATCGCTCCAACTCGAGCACGTACGAACTCTGACAGTGTGCCGTTCCATCGCAGCGTACGTCAGCAGCGCACCGGCTCACTGTAGATGCGGTTGCTCGAGGCTACTGGTATGGTGTGGACGGGCATCTTGGAAACGGTTTGTCAACGCGACAAGGGGACATCATATCCGATTCCTTGCACGAAAAGAAGGATCAGAGATATTATGCACGAGGATTCTTTTGCTTCTGGACTAAACTTTCCGGATGGTCTTTCAATTTTGCGAATGTCACATTTTTTTTTATTGATGATGAGATATATGTATTGCTTGTCAACGAGATCATTATTTGTCGTCGCCAGGAAGGATCGTCGGGAATATATAAATGGGAAAAGATCAGGAATTTGTACGTACGCCATCATTGAATATGAATATAGGAAAAAAAAAATTCTGCATTAGAAAAATAGTAGAAAAATCGTAGGAAGCAAAAGGAGCTGAAATACGTGAAGGTTACATACCTTTCGACGTGGGGACTTCAATAATGCCCGAGCTCAACCCTCCCCACCCACCCAGTCCACCGCATCACCAACGGTGCCTATAGATTTCCATTCGCCCGACGGTCCGCCCGACGGCCCGGCCCGGCACGAGGATTTGGCCCGCCAAGTACGGCCTAGTCCGGAGGCAACAGGCATGGCCCGGCCCGGCACGCAGGAGCCATTACATGCTTGGGCCGACCCCCGAAGAGCGGGGAACGGCCCGCCCGGTACTTTAAGAAAGGGGAGGTCCGTGGCAAATATACCGGTGATAATATTGTACATATTTAGTATATTATTCCCTCGATATTTTATACTTGACAAAAATATTAAACATATATTTGGTATAATATTATACAAATATACCGAAATCTGTGTAAAACATGATCATGTTTGAGTGTTTTTCAAAAATCGACCCGCGGACCGGTACGACGACACGGCATGGACCGCCCGCCCGGCCCGGCGGAATCTATAATGGTGCCCCTGCCGGCGTGCCGCGTGCCGCGCCTTTTGGCAGTCCGCTGCGCGCGGCCGGGTCCGTGCATGTGCATGGCCGGTCTGGGCCCTAGCATTCCGGCCAATATTGCACTTGCAACGTTCACCTTGTTCAAACGCCCGTTCTCGACTCTTCTTGTCGTTTGTGCCTGCATTTTCGCAACCCAGCTTGTACCTTGCACGTTTCTGAGTACTCAGCACGTTTGTTTCATGGCTTCGATCGTTCAAGTTTCCATATGGACTACAGTAGTATGTTCTATCAGATCGTGCGACACGCACAGTAGTATAGAACTACGTACGTGCGCTTCACCGTCGTCTTCTACACCAAACGGTCGCACGCACTGTATATCTCGCCGGTACACGATCGAGACTCATTCACGCCGTATCGACGTATATACGTACGCTCTATCGTGGCTTTCTATGCGTCTACAGTGTAGTATATACGTGCGTCGGGCACAACCATAAACATTCGTACGTATACTCGTACTGTCGATACAAATCATGGTACGCTACTGTTGGCAGCTTGACAATAATGTACTGTCCACACCGTTTATGTAGGCATTTAGGCAGGAGTACATGCTCCTGCATTCGTGAATCATGATGATCACATTTACGTACGCGACCTGCCGTCCAGTCCGGACATACGAAATTTCGG
The DNA here is from genome assembly GCA_015847255.1 of Hyparrhenia diplandra. Classification (NCBI taxonomy): domain Eukaryota; kingdom Viridiplantae; phylum Streptophyta; class Magnoliopsida; order Poales; family Poaceae; genus Hyparrhenia; species Hyparrhenia diplandra. Next base: position 50,135 of record JADLZK010006598.1, on the reverse strand, counting down.
TTGTGTTGGTAGGCGTTGCTAAAGAAGCGTGGTTTTGACTATTGGTACAGAGTTTTCTCACCTGGTTTGCGTGTAACCGTGCGGCCGGTCCCTCCCAGGTCGCAGGTGAATAAACCGAGCCTAGCAGGAACAGGCGAAGCAGCAGACAGACTCACCAGCGAGTGAGGAGTGAAAGACTGTTTCCCACACACGTTTACACGAAGAGTTGACAGCAAAGCTCATCCATCCAGCCTTCCGTCTTCCATGGCCCATCCATCGACTAGAGCTAAAGCTGGACACGGCCACACGGTGGGCTTTGCGGCCAGCGTCGTCGCTCGGAACGTGGGTAGGGACGGGGGCAAAATAGAAGGAGGCAGTGGCAGTGGCATGCAAGGCGCCTTCCCAGACCCGTGTGCCAGTGCGGGCCTGCCCTGCGGACTCGAGCTCGAGCATGCATGCATGCGCTGCGCGCTGCGTCGTCGCGCGGTTAATGAGATGGGGACGACGACGCGGCGCGTGCTGCCATCACGCCAGGCGGGAGGCAGCATCAATTACCGCGCTGCGGCCGCCGTCCTGCACCACGGGCGACTGGGCGAGGAGGGCGCGGACGGAAGCCGATCGATCGACGCACTTGCGCGTTCCGACGGTGCCAAAGTGAGCTCGCTCTTGTTGTCAAAAAAAAAAAAAAAAAAAAGTGAGCTCGCTCTATGGGCGTGCGTGCCCGACGCACTTGAACCTTCTTAGCCAGGCCATTTCCTAACACTTCTTCCGCCCATGGATATTCCGTAGTAGATTCACATAGAATATTTTGGTCATGCATCATGGAACATCCCAGCATGCGTAGCAATCAATCAATTTATTAGTCTGTGGATAGATAGTACACCTCATCAGATTATTAATGACTCATGATAAACGTTACTAAATGCACTTCGTAGATCATCGATCATTCGGTGATTTGATCTCCAGCTGTAGTATAAATTCATATAAGTACAATCCACCAACTGTAGTATGAATTCATGGCAAGACAATACAACCCGCCTGAACGTCTGTTTTAGATCGGCTAAAACTAATTATTTATTAGCCAGGTCTAAAAAATAGCCAGCTAAAATTCACCATATGGTATTTATATTAGTTCTTGCATGCGTGGACCTCAGGCTAAAAGCTGCATATAGTATATTTAGCAATGAACTATTAACCATGGTTTGCTAGTTGTATTTGGCTAATCAACTAAACTAGCAAATAAGAGACTAGCTAAAATGTCTTCTAAAGCTAAATTTAGTTATTGTTAAAGAAAGAAAACGTCTCCAACAGACTGTAAATGACTCGCCAAAGTCGCAAGCTCTCCATACTCTATTATTTCCCCTTGTCAAATCTATTTTAAAAAATCAAATAAATCAAGAATTTGACTAGTCTTTTTTGTCTTATCTCTGGAGATGTTCTTAGTCATTGTTTAGAGCTTCTACTCCTAGTTGTTAGACAATGAAAATCCAAATAGACCATATGCCATCGAAAGATTATCGACTATTCACCATTAAATTTGTTTGAAGCTTTGAAGGGCATTCATGCCTCTACACCTCGGATTCTTGTCGTCTCATGATAACATACGCTTTTATACAACATCATTTATTGGAATGATTAAACTACCTCGATAATAATTGGACCACGCCACAATCAAAAACATACTCTTCAAGAATTGCAATGAATAGAATATATACACTCTCCATGGCAAAAAAAAAAAAAGGTCCCATTTTGTGTGAGCCCAACAATCATGAGTTTAACTCATGAAAAATGGTGGTAATAGGTGAAAGAAACGGGGGCTTGTGTCTAGCGCCCAACCGTAACTCAAAATTGTACCGTGTCGTTGAGAGAGACATATGTGCATAATAATTCCTACTTTGCACACTTGTGGAAAACAAAAGGCGTTACTTTCCGCACAGAAAGGAACCCGAGCCGGGCCTGGGGCAGGCTGCAGGCATGGTACCCTCCGCGTACAAACAGGGATGATTGCATCCTGATGTGCAAGCACCCAACCCAATCCATTCCATTCCATCCATCACGCATCACCCAACCCCAACCGCAGGCCATCCTCGCCGCCATCATGGCAATGGCAAGGACGGAGAGCAAGCGGACGACAGGCAGTCAGGGTCAGGCAGCAAGCATGCTCCCTCCCTTGCCTCGTCGCCCGCCCTCGGCCACACGCTGCAGCATGCCCCGGCCGGCCGTATGGCGCCATCATGCGGCATGATTGCGGCGAGCGAACGGCCCATCCGCCTTGTCCCCATTCCACACATCAACAGGATTGCTTCATATCACGCAGGTTGGCAGCCTCACCACACATGATGAGGATGGATGGCGGTGGATGAGGAATTGATGGCCGTAATCATGCCTGCATGCACAAGAGATCCAAGAATTCTTCTCATATCAGTCAGTCCTCTGCTCTCAAGACTTGCTCATTCCATGCAATTATACTAGGATCTGGAAACCATCATGAGCTTCCATGCAGGCCGAGAGAAATGTTGCTGCTGGTGACTGCATGCGACTAGAGTACTCCTACGTTTGATGCCAAATGCAGCACAGAACAATTCTATTCTATACGTACGTTCGATCATTATTCCACATTTCCACTTGTTCAGAAGGCTATAATTTTCTGCCCAGGAAACATGAAATGCATCATTAGTATTTACGTTATATTTTTCTTTCTAAAAATAGATGCACGCAACCATCAGCCACCTACTGCTCTTTCGACACCCAAAAGATCTACAATTCTAGCTTAACGGTAAGTCAAACTAAGTTTATTAAAGTTACAAAAAATGATATTGATATTTGGGGTGGTAACCTTAAGTACCATGAAATTGTGATTAAATTATATTTTCAAAAATGTAACAATTTCGAGTCATAAGTGCTATTTTCTTTCGCTCACTTAATAATATTCTGTTTGGTTCTCCAAAATTTAGAGGAATTGGAAAGTAATTTAGCAATTACTATTCTCCCACACGCTAGTTACAACGCCTACGACCCACAAATGCCAAAAAAAAGGCAGCAGCAGCAGCTGCTGCTGCATGGGCAGCTTTCTTGTAAAGATTGCGGGTGCCATTTACAAAAGGGTAAAGATACGTACCCAGTGATACAATAATGATTAAGCTCATTATTATCGCCTGCCCCAGCTCTTTGCTCATTTCATGAAGCCACCCCTCCAAAGCCTCCGAATTGCATGCAACTCCCCTCACCTATGCTCTCCTCTCCTTTTCTGGGTCACGTGCGGCCGTTTCAACTGGTCAAACCCGCCATTATCACTCAGGCGCCGCGGAAACGCACCGGGAAGGAGAGAGGCGTGGGCGTGGGCCGGGCCGGGCGACTCCTCCTCCTTCGGCCGCTGCTGCTGCTGCTATAAAGCCGCGCAGGCCTGGCGCGTCCCGACGGTTCCATTACTGGTCCCTGGCAAGCACTGGCAGGCAGGATGGAGCTGGGGCTCAGCTTGGGGGAGACCATGGCGGATGCCGGGAGGGACCTCGTGCTTGGGCTCGGGATGGGCGTCGTTGGGGTGCGGAGGGAGGAAGAAGCGGAGAGAGGGAGGAAGAGGGATAGGGACGCGAGGGGAGGGAGCTGGAGTTCGGGACGACGACGGGGAGGTGCCGGTCGTCGCCGGAGCCGGCGGCCGTGCGACTCACGCTCCTGCCCGGTCTGGTGCCCCGCCTCGGCCTCCCGTGGCCGCCGTCGTCCGAGACCACCAACCGTGAGTGATACCATCCGCATGCACCGTCGTCGCCTGGCCGAAGTTGTTTTTGTGCTTCCATCAATTCCTGGATGGATTCGTCTCTTTCCCTTCTGTATATTTTCCGTGCGCGCGGGGCGAGATCGATCGCTGAAATGGCGATTCGCGTTCGGCAGGGCATCATCATCTAGAGGCGTCGACGCGTGGCTTCGACGTGAACCGGGCGCCGCCGTCGCTGTCCGTGGCCGGTGCCGGTGCCGGTGCGGAGGAGGACGAGGAGGAGGAGCTGCAGGACGAGGCGGGCGCGGCCGTGGCGGCAGCGGCATCGTCGTCGCCCAACAACAGCGCGGGCTCGTTCCCGACGGACTTCTCCGCGCAGGGCGGCCACGTCGCGCCCGGCGCGGGCGACCGCGCGTGCTCCCGCGCCAGCGACGACGACGACGGCGGGTCCGCGCGCAAGAAGCTGCGCCTCTCCAAGGAGCAGTCCGCGTTCCTGGAGGAGAGCTTCAAGGAGCACGCCACGCTTAACCCGGTAAGTAAGCAACCGCCGATCCCGCAGCAAACAAGTCTTGTCTCCTCGCTCGATCCTCACGGACGTTCGTTGGTGCGTTGCCGTGGCGCGCAGAAGCAGAAGCTGGCGCTGGCGAAGCAGCTCAACCTCCGGCCGCGCCAGGTGGAGGTGGGTTCCAGAACCGCAGAGCCAGGTATGCGCGCACGCACGCACGGTTGCATCCGCCGGCAATCATCGATCGACTTGTATGTGATAAAACCCGGGCCGGCCGTGCAGGACGAAGCTGAAGCAGACGGAGGTGGACTGCGAGTACCTGAAGCGCTGCTGCGAGACGCTGACGGAGGAGAACCGGCGGCTACAGAAGGAGCTGGCCGAGCTCCGCGCGCTCAAGACGGTGCACCCGTTCTACATGCACCTCCCGGCCACCACCCTCTCCATGTGCCCGTCCTGCGAGCGCGTCGCCTCCAACTCATCCGCCCCCGTCGCCGGCGCCGCGCCGGCGCCCGCGTCGTCGCCATCCCCTGCTACTACTGGCATTGCGGCATCGTCGGCCACGGAGCAGCAGAGGCCCCTCGTCGTTCGCGGCTCTGTTCTCGTCACCCCTCAACCGCCCGATGGCCGCCCAGCCACAACCACAACAGCAACCGCAGGCGCCGCCGGCCAGCTCGTGAGGCCGGTCCTCTGCTTCACCTCCGGCAGGCGACGCGAGTGGATATGGATGGAGGACGATCTGGCTGTAAATACGCTCACCTTTTTTTTTTTTCTTCGTTTCCTTTTGTTTTTCACTTCATGTTCATGCGGTTCCTGGGGATTTTTTTTTGGATTGCCGATGAAGGGTTGGTTTTTACTACTGGTTTAGAGAGGAATCCGAGGGTGTAGCGCATCGTCTGGCCGTCGGATTGTACCGCGGACGGTCGGGGTGCAGAAAGAAAGTGCTGAAATAGAGTTCATTAACCTCAGTAGCGTCGTCGATCATGGTATTTCCTTGTTATCTTGGCCTTGAAATTTCGAAGTCGTTCTGATGACGAACACCTCTTGCCCCCTCAAAACGGGAGAGGGATAGAGAGGCGCAGAAATGGGTGGTGTCACACTTTTGACTGTTGATGAAGTAACGCTGTTGGTTCTGAGGTGGCAAACCGAACCGGTGGGAGTTTGCACACGCTGATTTGTGAAATCATGACGCCCACCACCGAGTGCTCCTATTCTTGCTGATTTCTTCGGCATACTATGACCAGCGGCTTGTTTTGTTCTGGAAAATGTGGTGGAAAGCCTATGCATATTCCTCCAAAAAAAACAAAGCATAAAACAAACAAGATGAAAACACGATGGTTGGTGTTTCTCCAACACTATCGATCGGTAGTAGTATGAATAATAAAGAAGGAAATGAATGCACCTAAATAATAAAGAAGGAAATGAGTAGTAATTGCCATGTGCCTCTTGGAGAAATGCTAGTGTAGAAGCAGCACCGACCGCGACAGTTGGCTGCGTGTGCTCGTGCTCCCTTCCGACCACTCCATCCACAATGCACAAACGGTGGACCTGTCAAGGCATGGAAACAAACGTTGTAACAGGACAACGGGTGGTGGTCCTTGTATAGCAGCACAGTAGTGCCTGCTACTAGTGCTCCATCTCATCTGCCGATCGACCCGCTAGCGGTGCTGGAGCTGGACAAAGCACGCACGTACAGTGTGATAGATAACATGATTGCACTATGAGTGCTTGACGCTCGCTTCCCAGATCTCATCTCCGCCACTCTCTCCGGTAGTACTCGCTTTCTTTCCTCGGATCTTTTTTTTCCTGGTGTGGTGTGAAGTGAAACCAATTACAACTACCATCAAAACACCTTTTACTACTCTACTAGTAGTACTGCTAGCAAAATTAATGGATGTAGTAAGAGTACGTATCTAGGTGTAGCGCTACACGGCACCAGTGACACACAGATGAATCGGTATCTTCCGAAACGGCGGCTGGATTTGAAACAGTGATTTTAGTGACCCTGCACTTGCAGTAGAGTTACAGCAGCCAGTTTTCCAAACCGCGCATGACTAGTCGTAGTCTTGGGGGAGGTCATGACTCATGAATGCTGGTGCTGGGGCACCCAATTTTCCAGCGTCCATGTCGTGACTACGAGGGCAAAGGCGGCAGAGAGGGAGCGACGGATCGGATCGTTGGCGCGGAGCCATTTACTCGTGCTTGCAGCGACGGATGGATGGATCCGAGCTCTGACCCGGCAAATCTTTTCTCCCCGGCCGGATGCGATGCGCCATCAATGCCCGCGCGCCTCGAGCTGACCCCGTCGCCAGAGCGCAGAGGTAGCCGTCGCAGCGCAGCGAGCGCAGCGCAGCCCCGCCGCGGGTGACCCGGGTGGAAGCAGGAGGCGCAGGGCAGAGACCACCGGATCGAGTAGTTATTGTGCCTGCCTGCCCACAGCACTCAGCCTGGCGGACGCGGTCGGCGTCGGCGGCCGGGCGAGCTCGCTCTCTCCGTCTCGTGATGCCGTGACGGATCCCGTTGCTTTGGGGATTGTTAAGGATTCGGCAATGATGCTGATGCAGCACCAGGTAGTCTCCGTCCCTGATGCTGACGCGGCAGCGTGGCCTTTTACTGTTCGGTGGTTTCTTTTTGACAAAAATGCCATGGACAGTAACTAACCGCGTAACCCAGCCGTGTGTGTCCAGTGTTTACACTTGCAACAGTAACTAGTACAGTTAGAGCAGGTGGATAACAGGTGAAGCCCGGGCCGGAGGTGTCATGTCATTTTGATCGCCCGGTTCCTTTCTTTCTCTCTCTAAATGTTCGCAAGCTTCACGCACCTCGCATGTTGTTGACCTTCGCACACAACCTGCCACCCAAAGTAGTTGCCTGTTGGTGTCTAAAATTGGTACGTGAGTCAAACTTCAGAACCAGTAATCGTTTGTAATCTAATCGGTAGCTTTCTTGTGAAACATCAATGGTGTAATGTCGAAAGAAAAAAACGGCAGAACATTTGCGAGAAGTACGAGCATATGACCCCAAGTCAAAGTTTAGACAATTTTGCAAAAATGACTGCCTCAGCGACCTAGTAGGATCCTCTGTCCCCCAAAAAAAAAAAAAAAAAAAAAATTCGAGCACAGTACCCGATTTTAGTACCTTAAGTTTGACCGATTATAGATAAAACAGTAGTATGATACCCAATAAAGATTATTAGATTACTTATGAAATATATTTTTTATAATAAATTACTTTATTGTGTTCTTTTTGTGATGGAGGTAGTAATATTTCTAGGATTTTTTTTATCCAGTGGTAACCAATATGCTAGTGATAGAAAATGACCCACTTAACCCAATTAAGCCGGTCTTGTCAATCTCAGTATTACTAACCTAATCTCCTCTAGCCTTCCAAGGTATATATGAGAGTCTATGTCTATGTGTACATTGGGTGGTATATATGCACACGTGTGAGATAAGGAGTCGTCGCACCATCTCTCATTTCGTACCAATGCAACGACCAAACACCGTATATCATCATGCCAACATCTTCACACGGACGGATGAGCAAAAGGAAGAAATGTGCAGTTGTGCACCAATAATCAGTGCCCCCGGCAGGGAACGGACGAGGACACGACGACATCGAGTGGCCATCTGGCCGGTTCAGTTCACTCACGAGCCGTCCCCGTCCCACCCAGGGAGGCAGCCAGGGCCAGTCTGATGGGGAAGTTGCGTCGTGTCCGGTTGCATCACCCGGCCCCGCTCGCCACCTCCTGCCTGCTGCTGCTGCCCCGCCCCACTTGCCGCTGCCTGCCTCCCAATCTGCTGCTGGAGTGCTGGTGCTGGCCTGCCTGCCACCTCCGGCCACCGTGAGTGGCTCATGCCCGACGACGACGTGACGTCCCTTTCTCACGTCCATGCATGCCGTATATCAAGCGGGGCGGTTTATCGCATCGGGCCACGATTTCTCCCTCTTTCTGCATGCGTCATACTAGACGTACGATTACTCAGCACAGCCACGGCATTAGGCGCACGCACGCGTAGGAGACACGTACGAGACTGCTGCCCGGTTGAGATGCACCAAACTTTGCAAAGTAAAATTCCCCCAGCTAAATAGTACCTTGAATTTCCCATCACATCTTTTGAATTTCCTATCATATCGAAACATTAAATGTACCAAAACCGCATGCCTAGAGACGATTCTTTTAAGCCTAGTTACCCCATGGTAAGATAATATTAACCCCAAACAAACGAAAAACGCTACAATGCCTAAATCCAAGGTACTGAACACAACCTACATAGGTAGTGTGCCTGGCTTAGTTTATAATTCTGGTATCTCCTGCCTGAACTTTGTGTCGTCACCGCTCACGTTCCATGAGAACTTAAGAGGAAACATACTACTGCTTGTGCATGCATGGGGAGTGAAGAAAAACCGGCCAGCACCGTACCTACCTCGTTCTTACCTTATTTCAACACGCTTACGTACCTCTCGGTGTATGTATATGAAAAGATATCGTTTTTTAGGCCAAAACAGAGACCGATCGATTTGTTTAATGATCGGCCGTGCAAATCCCGATCATTGCTTTGATCTGCCCGTGACTAATAAACAAGTTAGGGAGAGGCGAGGACTAGTTTAAGACCGGAGACAGCGTGCAGCCGTGCAATCAAGCCTCCACGCATAAACAACATGAGCTACCTGATGATGATGAGTACCCTCTGTCGCAGCATATATGTACTATATTATTATTCCTTTTTTTTGGCCCTAGTTCCTGTGGACCCTTATACATTTTTTTGGGGGGCTTTAGATGACCTTTTATTTCACTCGTTGATATAATAATATGGAAAAAGCTAGTAGAAAGGACGATCACGATGGAACGCAAGGAAGTCAACCTTGGCGAGCAAGCGCCGTTTCCAGGCATCCCAAGATTGAACGTCAAGCACTCAGCGGAGGGCGAGAGAAGAAAACCACATGCGTCGTCGCTTGGACAAAACTTCGTCGCCGTTCAAATGGAACGTTCTGATGGGAAATCTGCTCCATGACCACCCGGCCGGCATGCATGCATGATGACGCCAAGTCGCCAAACGCAAGTACTCCGTGACTCAGCAGTGTTTGATCGACGACTAAGATGGATCACAGAAAATGATGACGGTGATGATGCCAGTGCAAAGCATGCGAGCGTCCACTCATTGCCATGCACAGAAAAATGGCGACCTGGTTGATCGCTAGGCACCAGTTCATTACTCCCTCCATCTCATAATAACTTTTTCAACTTTAACTAGGTTTGTAGAAAATATGTACCATTTAATTCTCTAAATAAATTTATTAAAAATTAGAGTTAAAAGATCTTTCCGATGATACTAATTACTAAGCATAAATATTTATATATTTTAATATATAATTGTCGGCATTTTAAAAAGATTGATTTGTTTAGAAGCGAGAATGACATCTATTTTGAGACGGAGGGAGGAGCTCATTAGCTCGATCGCTAGGCACTCGCCACTGGACGCCACAACCGAGCGCGAAGCACAGCGTTATGGTAGGTCCAACGCATTAGCGCGACGGAAAGGTGCTCAGCAGAGATTCACGTCGCGTCAAGCAATGATCGATGCCGGCCCGCGCATGAGATCTGTCTGAAACCGAAACATTTTGCTGTGGCCATTGGTGATTGATTGCCTGATAGAGGCAGCAGTTGTTGTTTATTTGTATCTATGCAGCTGCTCCAACAGGTAGTCACGGTCTGATGAGTACTGTAGAGATGCATGCTTACTCATTGGCCCACTGCGGGGTGTGCAGGTAAGCAAAACCATAAAGCTGTCTTAAAACAGTTTTACAGGATATACTATTTGAGATTCACGATGTATGAATTCAGAAGATCGAGAACCAACCAATATGTTTTTGGCGTTCTGAGACCCTATTTGATATGCAGAAGATCGAGAATGTGACAAGTCAATCAAGTAACTGACTTGGTTGGAAGCGCTGAGAATTAGAATTTGACTGTGGTTTGAGCATTTGCGTTGCATGAGCTCAAGGGAATACAACTGGAACAGGTGCTCCCCGGCCATGATCAGGTAAGATTAAAAGCGTGCCATGTTTCTACAAATCAGTAATCATGCGTGTCCATCCAGTGCACTTAGACAGACTGGATGATCCGGTGAAAGTTGGTTTACTAGCAGGCGCGTGAAAATTGTTGAAGCTGCAGTATTATTTTATTCTCTGACGTCCATATAAGAAAACTACTGTACATATTTTCTTATAAACACCAATCCAAATCGTGCAGATTCTAGTCTCATGATTTTCGGAAACGTTGCAGAAATGTCAATTTGTCTGATAAGTATCACCTTCCATCATGAATGGAAACAGTACTGCCTGCCGGTGCCGGTGGCATATGCTGACGGATTCAACTCTTCCAAGCTTCCAATCAAGTACCCTTTTTTTTCCCCTCAATAATTTCGTTGCGTAGCTGGACTAGTCAGGTGATCCCCGCACCGCACCATCACCCACCGACCTGCCTGTCGTGGAGGGAAAAGCGTCTCTCCTGGATTCCTAATTCCATCTAGGATTGACAGCAACACGATCCTGTGCTCGTGACAGCTACGGAGACCTGTTCTACTTCAAGGAAACAGGGCAAGCAGAAGCAGCCATGGCTGTGTTTAGAGCCCCAAATTTCTCCCTAAATTCCATTATGCAAAAAGAAGATTCTTCATCACATCAAAATGCTTTGACACGCCTCGAAAGACGAAATGTAGGTAAAAAATAAACTAATTACACGGTTTAGATGTATATTACGGCATCGATTCTTTTTGGCCTAGTTACGCCATGGTAGGATAATATTTACCACTAACAAATGAAACGCGTCTTCTGCGAGATACGATGTGACATCCGTCCAAAATTTTGCACCAAATTTTGGGTGTTAAACACACCGATCACTCGGGTCAGGGAAAGGCGCTCGCTGCCGGTGCCCTCGCGGCGCGGGCTTGACTCTCTTGCCGGACTCCAGCCGCTCCCGTGCTAGTAGTTTCTTCCGTGCCGCGTCGACGACTAGCTCGTTGACCTGTCGCGTCGGAGTAGTACAGTAAGGGCTTGGTCGTTGTGGGGGCAGGGTGCTTTTCCGTGCTGGACGACAATCCATTTTCCCCGCGGCGTCGTTGTTGCCCGTGACCAGCGTTACTGGCCGCAGAATTGCAGGTGCCCATCGCATTCTTCGAAATAATGCTGGGGTTCTGGATGGTCTCTAACAGCCATATATGATGTGGATTTTTTCTATATATAAAATTACATGTGAATTGAATTTTTTTTTTTATTATGATCCAGCTTTGATAATACCTGGATTTTTTTTGTGTGAAATTCCGGTTATATTCTTGTCTACAATTTCCAATGGAGAGGCCCAAACTGACGAGATGGACCTAGGTCCACACCGGCTATCTAGACTCAAGTGGAAATGCTGGGCCGTGCTATGAACTCCATCTGGTTGGCTACTTTATTTGTTTATATGGGCCGCACTGCTGGCAGAGTTCTGGGCCAGCGAACACTTGGCGCCATTTCAAAAAAAAAAAAAAAAAAACACTTGGCGTGCAGATTCGGTCCAACAGGAAGCTATCTCAGAACTGACTTTATCAATTGCTACTAATCAATCGGTCCAAAGACAATTCTTCGAAATACAACTATTATAATTAACTTAACACAGGATTTGATGCATGGGAGTCTAAACAGCACGGTTCGATCACATCTACAGTCTCCGCGTTACAAAATTGAGTAACAACGAGAAGCGGCACTGCACTTGAAGGAAGCCAGGAACGGCTATTATTATCATCACTATCACTATTATTATTCAACTCCAGGACTGGCCCGAATTTTTGTAACAACACAATGACGCTCCAACGAATGTGCAAGAAATCTGGTGTATGAAAGATAACATCAGAACTCGAATTCATGACAGGCCCATGACCTTCCCGGTGGCAGTGTCGACATCGATCTCATAGAAGCAGGGCCTTGTGGGAAGGCCAGGCATCGTGCTCATGGTGCCAACGAGCGGGTAGATGAACCCAGCTCCGATGCTGGCCCTCACATCTCTTATTGGTAGAACAAAGCCTGTCGGGGCGCCCTTCATGGATGGGACGTGTGAGAATGAGTATTGTGTCTTCGCCATGCAGATGGGCAGGTTGGAGAACCCTTGCTTGGTGTACATCTCAATCTGCTTCTCAGCCTGTTGGGAGGTCAAGAAAAGTCAGAAGCAGAGTGAAGCAACGTTTAATTCTTTGTGCACTGTGATGTTTCTAGACGCCGAAGATTTCTGGCTTTGTTTCAGATTATGCTTTTCTGGAATGTAACTCAAGCCTCTCAGATGATCATTGACATGATTCAAATCTTAAAGTAGGTGTCTGGTAATCTTGGCTCGTGATTGTTTTGTCTTATAGGGGACGCAATGAGCGCTAAAAAGATAAAAAGATTAGACACACAACATGGTTAAAAGAAAGTACCTGTTCGGAGTATTCAACGCCACTAGCACCATAGAACTTCGCAATTGATTCAATCTTCTCCTTTATGCTAAATTTCAAAGGATACAAAAACTTCAGAGGTTCTGCCTGGCTTTCGCATGCTCGTTGAACAGCAAGTCCAAGGTCGACCTGAAATGAAAATAAGTTAAATGGTATAATAGAGTCAGACTAAATTCTTACAATTATGTTTCTTCCCACTGTTCTTATTCTAGCACTAAAGAAATAAGCAAAGAGTTCACGTGAGAAATAAGTACAGAGTTCAAGTGACCAGTGAACTAACAACAAATTCAACAGCATACCATTTCACAAACAACAAGCACTACAAATATGTCCCTGCTTATGAAACAATCATGAGCTATGGTGCTACAAAGGTACAATATCATCCTCATAATAGATTTTCAACTTAAGTTTTCCCACTAACCTATACTTTACCAAATTAAAAATTCTGAGAGGGAAAGAGAACTAACCGCTCCTTTACCACCATGGGCATGGTGTGTGCAGACGACAGCGTCAAAAGCACCAGCAGCCATAGCTGCATTACGCACTGCATTCATTTCTGCTTCAGTATCTGATGCAAACTTGTTGATTGCAACTACAACATTAACTCCATAACTCCTCGTGTTTGATATATGTTTAGCAAGATTTACACATCCAGCTTCAACAAGGGCCACATTTTCACTCACATATGCATGATCCAGAGGCTTTCCAGCTACCACCTCAGGTCCCCTCCATGCATTTTAAGAGCTCTAATTGTGGCCACAATAATAGCACACTGCGGCACCAATCCACTATACCTACATTTGATGTCCATGAACTTCTCAGTTCCAATATCAGCACCAAAACCTGCCTCAGTAACAACAAAGCCACCCTTCCCAACCAACTTCAAAGCAATCTTATCAGCAACAATTGAAGAGTTTCCATGAGCAATGTTAGCAAACGGTCCAGCATGTACTAAAACTGGTGTGCCTTCAAGAGTTTGCATGAGGGTGGGATGAATAGCATCTTTCATTAGGACTGTCAGAGCACCTCCGACACCAAGATCATCAGCAGTTATCGGTTCACCAGACTTGCTGTTCCCTATCACCATTCTTCCAAGCCTTTCTCTCATGTCAGCGAGGGAAGTTGTAAGAGCTAATACAGCCATTATTTCACTAGCTACTGATATGTCAAAGCCTGTTTCTCTCACCATACCTTTTTCTTCAGGGCCCTGTCCAACAGTGATTTTTTCTCAAGAAACGATCATTGACATCCATCACCCTTCTCCATGTAATGGACTCAGGGTCGATATCAAGCCTTGCAAAACGCTTGATTTCATCAGGTGTAAGCTCATTTGGGTCTGTCTTTGAAATGCCCAGCTTTGTCAGACGCCTGAGCATTACATCAGCAAAGCGCCTCTTGCCTTCCTTGTTTGCCGGACACAATCTGTTGAACAGTCCTTTATCTGACTGAGAATTTTCATGGAAGATCCTTGTATCAATAGCAGCAGCGAGAAGATTGTTTGAAGCCGTAATTGCATGGATATCGCCTGTCAGATGAAGATTGAACTCATCCATGGGTATAACTTGGCTGTAGCCACCTCCAGCGGCACCTCCCTTGATTCCAAAGGTAGGCCCTTGTGATGGTTGACGGAGGCAAGTGACAACCTAGAACAAAAAAAAATGCATTAACACATGAAACAACCACATGATATGGAGCAGATACTTACAAGACAGTCTGAAGTTATTTTATCACACATATGATTGCCTTTTAATACTAGAAGTATAATGGAAACACAAAAGAAACTTGCAGCTTATCAGTTGCATGAAATGTAAATAAAAAGGGTTTACACAAGAGAGATAAGCAAGCCAAACAGTACTTTATTATATACTTGTTGCTTATTCCCTCTGTCACAAAAAATAGTGCACTCCTCATTAAACAAAAAAAAAAACAAATAATTTCAAGTTTGACTAAATCTATACAAAAAGTACTAACATTTATAATACCGTATAAGTGGTATTAGATTAATCATGGAATATATTTTCATAGGAAACCTATTTGGAGACATAAGTGTTTATACTATTTTCTTTAAACTTAGTCAAACTTAAGAAAAATTGATTTAGCCCCAAACTAGAAGTCCATTTTTTTTTTTGTGAAGGAGGGAGTACAAATGATAGGTAATACAAAGAAAATGTTTTTTTTGAAGATACAGATTTCCTTGAAGGACTGAACACATCAAATAGGTTTGGAGGAAGTCAGTGAATATGACTCACGCAAGCAAATACAAATACATAAAGATGTAGTTATACTGTATAATCTCTGGAAATTGTTACAGCCTCATGAAGTACCAAGAACTTAGAAGAGCCAATTTACTTAATATTTCTCCGACGCATCTTGCTGCCATATTACCTTGATAAATTTCATAGAGTAGTGAAATCATATCTAGATCAAGAGCAATAGATTGCATACTCAATGGAATTACACCATTTGCATAACATTAATTTTACTGAATGCTACTCCATCCTGATTGCAACAGATAAATAGGTACCTAGTACTAGCATATAACTAATGTAAAGGCAAAAATCACTGCACAAGTGGCAGAAAACAAGATTGCATTCTAACGTCAAATTGCATCAAACAGTTTCAGTTTCTCACAAGACCCTTGGATCAAAACAGGTCATCACGCCTCAAGGCCGAATTATCAGCTGAGGGCGGCACTGGGACAGGAATTCAGTACTGGTAATAAACTTGGTCCGATAATAAAATGCTAATCCTCTCATCGGTGAACGGACTCTATGTCAAGCAAAATTAGCAGTAACCATCGCACCTTTTTATCGAGGAAGGCGCCGAGAGCCTGACACAGCCCGACGGTGGTGGTTGACTTGCCCTCCCCGAGGGGCGTCGGCGTGATGCCGCCCACGACAACGTAGTACCCATCCTGCTGTGCCTTGAGCTCATCAAGAACCGACAGCAAGACCTGCGAACATGAGAGAGGAAAGGAAAGTCGCTCAAGATCCGACCGAACCCACGCACCCGGCCCGCTCGCCAGGACAAAGGAAGGACCGATCAGGAACGTACCTTGGCCTTGTACTTGCCGTAGAGATCGTAGTGGTCGGGCCGGAGCCCGAGCTCCGCCGCGATGTCGGCGATCGGGAGCGGCTCGACGGAGTTGGCGATGTCGATGTCCGCCGGCACCGGCGAGGCCACGTCCAGCCTCCGGATCGTCGGGCTCGGCATCTCCGGCAGCAGCGTCGGTGGCGGCAGCGGCGGCGCGACGACGGCGCTGGATCTCGCGATGACGGCTCGCTCGCGGTCGCGGCCGAGTGCGGTGGGCCGATGCAGCGAGTGGTAGTGGTGGTGATGATTGTGATGGTCGTGGACTGATGCAGGCGATGCGATTGGACGGGAGAGCCCGCGATTGTTTATTGATGACTCCGGCCCTGGCCTCCGCGCCGCCCCCGCGTCAAGACGACGACGACGCCATAGGATAATGGAAGATAAAGTTTTGGGATAATTGGTTGGTGGGGCACGCAGATCCATGTCACACCCCTCTCCCCCAATACTGAGTGGATTCCGCAAAATATAACTAGTTTATTACCGAGCTTAATCCGAAAACTTCGGGGCTTTCAGAAATCCCAACCCCAGACCAACTAAATCAGCCAAAATCAGCTAATTCTCTCTCACGTAATACTACTAAATCAGCTGAAATCAATCGTCGGCTAAAATCAGCAGAACAGGTGCGATGCGTAGCAGCAATGTGCAGCACCAGAAAACGTTGGTGCTCCTCTAATCGCGGGATGGGATGGATGGAAGAAGGATGGCAATGGTTTCTTGCGGAGCTGTGGACGTGATGAACTCACGATGTCGTTGCATCGTTGAGGGGTTTAGCAGGTGGCGTTTGCTTGTTCGCATTGCATCAGTTCACGAGCATTCCGCGTGAAATTCAGTAGGCGCGTCCGGCGGATAACAAACTTTTGTGTTTCTGCGTGCAGAGGAATCTTTCTCGAACCAAAAGAAACTCTTTTTTTAATCTGGCCTTTTGCTGGCGGTGCAAAACGTACTGCGGTTTGGCTGCATGGCATGATGGCACGCATCATCGGCTGTTTGCTGCTGGAGGCTTGTGTTAGCCAGCTGTTAACCAAAGGGTGCTGCTATTTAGATCTTGTTTGGATTCGTTAGCAGCATTTTAGATCTTGTTTGGATTCGTTAGCAGCTGATAATTAGCTAGCTAATACTCTCCATCCATTCCAAATAGTAAGTCATTTAAAATTTTAGAGAGTCAAAGCATCTCAAGTTTAACCAATATTATTGAAAAAAAAATCGACAAAAATTTGTAACATAAAGTAGGTATATTACAAAAAAAATATTTAGTAAAAATCTAATGATATTTGGTTAGCATCATAAGTGTTATTATCTTATCATATAAATTTGGTCAAAGTTAAAATACTTTCTCTCGCATTCTTGAAATGACTAACAATTTGGGATGGAGGAGTAGGTCATAGTTAATATTAGTTATTAGATAGTTTAGTCCAACTAGTGAAATAGTAGTTATTAACTGAATATTTAGCTAACAACTAGACCTGTTTGAATCCAAATAGCTAATTATTAGCAACTAACTATTAGCTTTATGGAAGCTTTTGCTGGCTACTGCTAAACCTTGTTTGGATCCATTAGCTGCTAACAGTTTGTTAGCTAACCGTTCATAGCTAATATTAATTAGCCGCAATTAGGTAGTTTGATTCAACTAGTGAAATAGTTATTAATTGAGTATTCAACTAACACCTAGCTCAACTATTAGCTAGACATTATTAAAAGCTAACTATTAGCCTATGATTCAAATAAGGCCTTAAATTAATACTTATTCTATTTCAAATTATAAGTAATTTTTGGTTTATCTACATTTATTGATTTTACTAGATATTTAAACATAGTGTGTATCAAATGCATAGAAAAAATTTGGATATCTACAAAAGAAACAAAACGTTTTATGATTTAGAAAGGAAGGAATGATATCTTATAAAAAATGATTATTTCAAATGATTACGTAAAATGATTCTTTCAAATAAAATATGAAGTTGGACAAAAACTAGCCTTTTAATTTACTTCTCGCACAAAATCACGTGTATTTTATCTTAGAAGAAAAACAAAATAATCATTTTTAATCACGAAATCAATTCTCTAAGAGAATTTGAAACAAAAGAAACCATATCAATTGGACTCTTATTACTAATAAAATCATACCGCGACGAACTTTAAAACAGCACGTCAACCATCATCCCCTGTGATGTACAGGACTGCTGGATTTTTCCATGATGCTGTATTATAGACCTTGTATAAACAGGGAAGCCGTATAAACAAAGATTGTATTATTTTATTGGTGCTTTCTATTTAGAAGAACAAGAAGCTTACATATGTATTGTTATTATAAACTATTTATTTCTAGTGTACTGTAATTATATATTATTATAAATGTATGGGCTGAAAAAACTGTATTGCCTTTTTTTTTTTTTTTTTTGAGAATAATAAAAAAAAACTGTATTGCCTGAAAAATTTGTATTTGCTGCACTGTAACTAAATATACAGCCTGCTTAATGTTTGGGCTTGATAGTTTCTGGCCCACTAAATATACAGGCTGCAAAATAGATTAGATTTTGGCCTAGAAATTGGTACCAATTTTATTTTTGTAAATGGGCTTGGTATATATTAAATTAGGCCCACAATTATATTTAGCACAGTAATAGCCTGCTTTCGTACATGGGCCTATCCCGGCCTTAAGATATTTGAGTGACTACTCTCTTTAATCGGTCCGTCATTAAAAATTATGATAAAAAACATGAAGTCATCATTAAATAAGATTTACATGCATGATGCTTGACCAATGGTTCTTCGTCATGAACTCGTCACAAATATAAATGCTATTACAAACATACTAGAATTTACGATGATAACAGGTCGTTATAGATCCTAAGATTTCTTGTAGTGAATTTTTTTCTCTAGTAGTGCATCTTACAAAGCTTGGTAACATTGTGTCGTTGATTGTGGTGTCTAAATCTCTGTTAAACATACATATCTCGCTCTATGATGGTTGCACACACACATGGTTATGTTGAATGATGTTGCTTGTTGATTCACCTTTTGCAAAAAAAAAAAGTTTTGTTAGTTCTGTAGACTTAGGGTCTGTTTGGATCAGAACCATGTTACTATCATCTAGGTTACATGTAGGATTATGGATTATAATAATTAAAGTATTTAGCCTAATATTATTGTCGGTCAATTTGACAAATACCTATCTTCTCTTTTAGTTCGGTGCCACTTTAGATACGCTAATGGTAGGCTAGATTTTTCGGCACCCATAATCTATACCTACTAATAAAGCGAGAAAATTTTCGGTGCTCATCTTTGATTCACCCTTCTAAAAGCGTCCAGTCTTTACACGAGCCTGATTGGACACGCACAACTTATAATACAATCTTGATTGGATACGTAGAACTTATAGTTCAAGTTCAAATCATACTAGGAGGGTCCTGATTTTACACGGCACGTACAGCTTTAGTTCAAGTTCAAATCATACTAGGGGCTCGCTTAGTTGGCTAAAGTTTTGTCAAAAAGCACTGTTCAACTCCTCAGAAGACAATCAGAAGACGTTTCGCTTTGTTAGTGGTAAATATTATCTAACCATGGGGTAACTAGGCTCAAAAAGAATCGCCTCGTAATGTACATCTAAACTGTGTAATTAGTTATTTTTTACCTACATTTAATACTCCAAACATATGTTTTTGGTGTATTTAATGTGATATGATGGAGAGAGAGTCTAAAAATTTGCAAAACTTTGGCAAAACTTTAGCCAACTAAACGTGGCCTAGGAGAGTCCTGATTGGACAGGACACGTACAACTTTAGTTCAAGTTCAAGAGCTCAAGATTTTCATACTGGATGCATACCATTCGTCGTGGAAATCAAACCAGCTCGGCATCTCAACCGGCCATCCGAATGACGTAAGACTTTTTCGGAGCCGCCGTGCGAGCAGCCGGGAGGCATGCTTTACAAAGCCCGAGAGCTACGCACAGCAGCAGAACCTTCCATCTGATACTGCCAAAATCCATGGAGGACAAGTCGAAGCTGAGATGGATGGAGATAAAAATTTAGGACAGCTAGGTGGATAAGCCAACTGCAGTCTGCGCCTATGTTGCTGCTATGCTCCAACAGTGTGCTAGCTATCTTTGCATTTACGTGAGAATGCAGGATATCTTCCGTGCAAGTGCTTGTCGGTGCCCTACTACCCTATTGTCAAAGACTTAAAATTTGTTGTCATGGGATATACCAATTGTGAAGGTATGCCATGAATTAAATTCTTGCATTACTACATCGACATAGGTTATAATGGAAGATTTTCTGATCAGATAATAATTGTTGCTACAAGCATTCTCTTTTTCTTAGCTCTAAAGCATTCATTAGCCCTTTTCTCATGGCATATTTTACAAATATTATTGATGTATATAAAACAGTCTGATGGTAATCTCGAGCATTCTTTTCATATGTTATAAAAGTTTTTTAGACATAATAGTATACTTTTTTCTCCCGTTGCAACGCACGGACATATTTCCTAGTATACATAAAGCAGGAAATCTAGCGGATTATAAAATTATTTTGATCCGGTGTTTTGATTATAATAATGCATCTCATATGGTGTGTTTGGTTTGTGGTGGAGTCACCCCATGATTCATGAGGTCATGCATCAAGGGTCCATCCCATGAATTTTGGTGGAATGAACCCATTCCTCATGCACATATTAATTATTATTAGCTTGTTAGGAATAAGTTGACGATGAATAAACTAATTTCAATTCACAAACCAAATACAAAAATGAGGATTGAGAACAATATGGACGCTAGACGGCTTTATTCTTCAAGCCAAACACACCCATAGTCATCACAATGGTTCCAAACAAGCTCTTATATTATGGATTCTTGCTATTAACTATCTACATACTTTAGTATATTAATTGTTCCATTCGTTGCAATGGAAATGGCCCCTCCCTCGGTTCAAGAAAAAGTATATTAATTATTGACGGAGAGATGAAGCTCCTTTTATGAGTTAGCGATTTTTCTGATTTCTTGTGGTATTTTTATGACTTGGGATTTCTAGCCTTTGGTGTGGAATTATGGACCGTATCACGTCACATCTGGTGGCGAGGGCCCTGTTTGGGACTGCTCTCGCTCCAATTTTTGTAGCTCGCTCCTAAACTTCCATGCCAAACAGATCTAACTCCACAAACTCTACTCCGAAAAAAGGTGGAGTTGAGGCCCAACTCCACGTTTTTCCAGCTCCTCAAGGGTACTTGTCGTGGTCTAATACCACCGTCCACAAGAATGTCCGGCTATCGTGCTCTCGATGGCCTAGCTCTAGAGACAATGACACAAGATTTATACTGGTTCGGGGCAAATCGGCTCCCTAGTCCAAGTGATCACTATCCGAGCTCAAATGCTCATACCGGGGCTTAGTACAAGCAAGATCGAGAGAGGAGGGGCTCCCAAGTCTCTCGTGATTGAGGCTAGTGCCAATATCGAGTGAGTGAGAGCGGGTGCTATGTGTTGAAATCTTGAATCCCGCCTCATCCCGGAGGGTCTGCCTCCCCTTTTATAGTCGCAAGGGGCGAGGCTCGAGAGCTCTCATCGAGTTGAGGACTTAAAGAAAGTGAAAATACGTGTACAGAGTGTTGGATGCAAGAAAAGAGCTCCCGGATGAGCTCACGGCGCGGGCATTTAGAGCTTCCCTTCGAGCCCCGGTGCTTTGGATGCTGAAATTGGTCGTCCCCGCACGCGGAATCGGGGTTTGGGCGGTGGGTCGGGCGTCGCCTGCCTCTCTAATCGCAGCTTTGGAAGACGTCCTCTCGGTATGGGCGTGCCCATACCGTCGATGGGAAGGCGTACCCCCGTGTGTACCGCCGACTAATCGTGGGCGGAGCTGTTGGAGCCGATGGGGTATGGCGAGGTGGTCGAATGACCTCTCCCTCGTAGCCGAGGCCGTAGCTGTAGCTCTACGTGGCTACGGGCCCGGTCGAAAAAGTGGTTGGGGTTGTCGAGAGTTGTTGACCAACTCCCGTGCACCCGTGACTTCTTTGGGAAGGCGGGGGGTCGAGCTCTCTGCAACCGTCTGCCGGGGCGCTCGTCGCAGGGGAGCTCGAGCGAGGCGGAAAGAGGTCCCGGACGAGGCTTGGCGCGCCGAAGACGAGGGAGCTCGTCGCCCGAGACCTCGAGGCGGAGCGGAGCGATGGGTCTTCGTCCCGAGGAGCTCATTTGCGAGCCCGAGCGAGGCGGAGATCCGCCCTGCGTGGAGAGCTCATGCGCGCGGGCGGGACCTCACAAGCTACGGGGGGGCGCCCTCGTTCGTGGTTATGCTCGAGACAAGGGCTCGCCATGGGTATCCTGGATATCGATCCCCCACAAAGTACTCAAAAACTAGTGTTTTATGTGTCCTCACGGAGTTGGGAGGTAATTACCCGCAATTGCCACCGGGTTACACAAAAACGTTTCGTTCTATTCTTCCTCTCCCGTAGCTCGCTCCCCGTCGCTCTCGGGCCGCCGAGGTTACGCCCCGCTCTCCTTCCCGTCTAAACCCTAGCCGCGCGCCACGCGGCAACAAACCGGCGAAGTGATGATCGGAGAAGATAGATCCGATGATCCTGTACTCGATCCTCTCTTTTCTTACCCCCAAATCTCCTCCGTCCTCCATCCCCAAAGTTTTCCTGAAGGCGATAATTTTCCTACGAGTTTACTCCATGGAAGTTCGATGCTCATCTTCTCACGGCGCTCCGGCTATGCACCGTCACCCGCGGGTCCCCCTCCGACCACTTTCGCGATCCCTATCTGGCGCCGCCCGCGCCTCGGTCCTGGCCACCGAAGGGACCAGCAGCGCCAGCACGGCGTCGCCAGGCCCGGCCGTGAGTCCTGTGCTCGTGAGCGATAGTATAGCAGCAGGCGATACCGTGACCTTCCATGGTCGTCAATTATCTACTCCCTCCGTCCCAAATTAAACGCAGTTTTGGGTGTTCGTGCCACAAGTTTGACTCGATTTGTAGAAAATACATACAAGATTTAAATCTCCAAATAAATTTGTTAAAAAACTAGATCAAAAAATCTTTCCAATGATACTAATTATGTAATATAAATATTAATCATATTTTATTATATAATTGCCGGTAGTTTTTTCTCGAAGCGAGAACTACATTTATTCGGGGACGGAGGGAGTATCAAGCCTATTTTTTTTTTTTCTCCAATAACTAATTTTCTAATTTTCTTTCTCGTCAATTCTATCAAGCAAAGACAGAGGCGTTACACGACCTTCCATGGTCATCCAATTTTATAATTTTCTTTCCTCTACCATTTACAATTTAGGGGACAATTATTTGTATTTAAATTTAAATTATGGCCTAACATCCTTCCATTTAGGGAAACATTAGATGTGATGAGGTGAAAAATTTTACTCCTGTGAAACATTAGATGTGATGAGGTGAAAAATTTTAG
This sequence comes from Hyparrhenia diplandra, assembly GCA_015847255.1. Taxonomy (NCBI): domain Eukaryota; kingdom Viridiplantae; phylum Streptophyta; class Magnoliopsida; order Poales; family Poaceae; genus Hyparrhenia; species Hyparrhenia diplandra. The sequence continues at coordinate 26,973 of JADLZK010006598.1, read as the reverse complement.
GGGAAGAACTAGGCCTAAGTAGAAGTGAAGCAGACCTATCGACCTATCTATATAGCCATATAAAGCCCAACAAGTGGGAGAGTATACGCCTCCTCTTCGTTGCGCCCCGTCTGCGTGGCGTTGATGGGGTCGCCTCTGTTACTTTTGGTCCGTCTTGCGCCGATATCTCGCTAGCGGCGTAGTTCCGTCTCGGTACCTAGTCTCTCCGTGATTCCGGCCACCGACCGCTCTCCCCCCCTGAGTTTCCTGTGTCTCTGCGTCCCGATCCCATGCCCCGATCGACCTCTTATGCCCATGTCTCCTGTTTCAACATATCCTGCGCCCCCTCGCTATTCTCCTCAACAGCCCCCTTTGTCTAGTGCATCATGCAATGGTGCTAAGCAACCCCTGGTTCTCGGTGCTCGCAGTACGATAAACTTTTTGGCATGGAATTGCGGGGCATTGGAAGTAATTTTGGCGGTACTAAAATGTTGCACCTCACCGCATCATGACTTCTACTAAAGCACGGGTAATCTTCATTTACGAAACCGAAACTCCCAGATTCTCTAAGACTCAAATAATCAATAAATTTCATGTGGATGATGTTCATATTGTTCCAAACTCAAGGCCAATCCGAGGTCTATGGTTAATGTCTAGAAATAATGTCGCCTAGAAGTTATTGAGTCCTGTCACCACTTTATTCTAGCTCGTTGTTGTGATGTTGTCAATTCTAAAAAACTTTGGTCTCATTTGTGTCTATGGAGATCCCCATCATGTTAAGACTTCTATTATTTGGGGTCATATTCGAAACTTTGTTGCAAGACATTCGAACTTGCCCATGTTATGTATGGGTGATTTTAATGAACTTATGGATTGCAATGAAAAGCTTGGTCCTAGACCAAAGAAACTTTCGTGCTATCTCCAATTTTTGTAATTATGTAAAACAATGTGGTTTCATTGATCCGGGTTACCATGGACCTGCTCTACACGTGGACTAATAAAAGATTCAGCAAAGAACTCCAACCTTTGAAAGATCGGATGATTTCTAGGTAATGCCGAGTGGTGCAATCGTTTATCCCAATATTGTTGTATATCATCTCGCTTTATGATTCAGGGGGGACCACTGCCCTATTCTTGCTATTATCGACCCCATGAAAAGAAAAATACGTAAAGATTTTCAGGTTTGAGAACCGGTGGACACTAGACAAAGATTTCAATAAGATTGCTAAGGATAGCCGGGAGTAGATCCTTAGGTAAGCCTTTCCACCTTAAAACCGCCTACCCGGCTCAGGGACCTCCGCATATGGCAAAAAAGATAAGCCTAATAATGCTAAACTTCTTGAGCATATTGAAAATAAACTCCTTCAAATCCAAATGAATCCCTCCTCTTCTAGTGCCAGTAACTATCGAAAAGCTTATTGCTGCAAAGATGAATCTATTTTGGCTAAGGAGAGTGAATACCACCGGCAAAGATATAAGAAAAATTGGGCAGCCTATGGAGATAGAAATACCACCTTTTTCATCAATCTATTATTAAGAGGAATAGGAAAAACACTATTGCTTATCCGGTTAATCCCGATGGCTCCTTTTCTACTACTCCGGATCAACTTGCTGAAACGACTAACAATTATTTTAAAGATTTATTTAGATGTGATGACAGGGATTCTCAACCTACAGTTGGGAAATCTTGATGCACAACAGTTTACTCAAAGCATTTCTCAAGATCCTTTCACAAATTCAGTCCCATTTGACAATGAGGTATGTACTATAGTCAAGAATATGCGAAGCAATGCCTCCCCTGGTCCTGATGGTTTAAATGCTCACTTCTATAAAGTTACTTGGGACTACACAGGTAAGGATTTGTGTAAATTGGTCAAATCTTTTTACAACTCCAACTCTATGACCCCCGATATTAATAAGACTCATATAGTTCTTATTCCAAAGATCAAAAACCCTACTTCTCCCAAGGATTTTAGACCAATTAGTCTTTGCAATGTTGCATATAAAGTCATTTCAAAGTCCATAGCTGACAGGATCAAACATCACCTTCCTCATATTATTCATCCTTCTCGTGTCGCTTTTGTTCAGGCGCACATATAGCTTCAAACATCATTATTGCCCGGAGATTATTCACGCTTTCAATCTTAAATCCTAGAAGCAAAAAAAGCCTTCATGCTTAAGATTGATTTAGCTAAGGCCTTTGACAGAATTGAATGGAATTTTATTGTTATGGCCCTTAAAAGACAAGGCTTCAATGATCATTTTGTTAACCTTGTTTATACTTGTATCTCTACTACTACTTGTCTCTCGTGCTTATTAATGGTGAGCCTACTCCCCGTGTTTCATCCAAAAAGAGGTATTAGACAGGGGTTGCCCTCTTTCTCCCTATCTTTTTATTGTTGCCGTTAATGAACTATCCATTAAACTACAAGCTCGGCCGATATTGATAATATCAAGGGAGTCACCCTTGGACCTGGATGCCCCAAAATCCACTCCCTTCTTTTTTGCGATGATTTAATAATATGTGGACAGGGCTTCTAAGGAGGAGGCGAGTAAGATAAACAATTTGTTTATAAATTTTGCAAAGCCTCGTGTCGGACCCCAAATCTTGCTAAGTCTTCCATTATCTTCAAAGAAAAATGTAGACAATCAATCCAAGCTACGGGTAAAATCAATCTTCCCAGCCTCTCGACCTCAAACCAAACTCCATCTATCTTGGTCATCCTTTGATCTTCAATCATAATGACAGAAATAAAGCTTATGACTTCATTGTGCGAAGTTTAAGGGTAAGTTAAATGTTATCAAAGCAAATAAATTAAACCATGCTTTGGCGTCTTTGTTATATTAACTCGCGTTCCGAGCTCCATTCCAATTTATTACATGTTCACAATTTTATTTTCTAAATCCTTTATATCCAAAATTACTCCTATTACTAGTTCTCGTGGTCCGGGGTTAGAGAGGACAACTCCTCTTCTTCCTTTCATTTCGGATCTTGGCGGGACATTTGCGGGCCCAAGGAAGAAGGAGGTTTAGGAATTCGCAATCTATTAACAATGAAATGTAAGCCTCACCCTTCATGCTTGCTGGAATGTGGCAATTGGTAAGAACCCTTTTCTCTCCGCTATACTCAAAGCCAAATATCATAGCTCGTCCGGTTTACGGACCGCTAAAACCTCTAGATCTAATTACGCTTTTTGGGCTTCCATCATGAAGGTAAAAGATACTTTGATTCGAATTGTGCTATTCGAATTGCAAATGGCTCTTCTAGCATTTGGTCAACACCTTGGTGCTCCATTTGGAAAGAAATACACAACTACATCAAGTTTTCTATTTACGTTCCCAAACTCCCGGATAAGATCTCTGATCTTTGGCATGCCAACTCAAACTCTTGGAACTTTGATTTCATTAATGAGGTTTTTGACCACAATGTGAATATGGCTATTGCCAACACGATACAAGTTCACCAAAGAAGGTGAAGATACTATCATCTGAAACCCTCCTCCAAAGGAATTTGTTCCACTAAAGAGGCGTTTAAATTCTTTAACAAAATGATGTGGTCCACCTCCCTATGAACGGACCGAGAGCTATTACACATCAATGCGGTACATACTCATGAGGGCCTGGAAAAGCAAAACCCCCCCCAAAGTGATAAAAACCTTCATTTGGAGACTTATAAGAAGAGCTATCGCAATGGTGAGAGAGCAGGTAAGCTCAGTTCTAAAATTGATACTCGGTGTGCCAGATGTTTCCTTGATGAAAATGACAGCCACCTCTTCTTTAAATGTGATTTTGCTAGAGCTGTCTGGCTCTCCTTTTCTCCTTCTCTAAAAACTTCTTTACTTCCTGATGAGCAGGATGGCTTACAAATCATACTTTCTAATCTTATTACAAGAGCCACGCCAGACTCTATTTTCAATGCTTTCTTCACTACTCTTTTGGTATATTTGGATTGCTAGAAATGATCTCAGATTCAACAAGAAATATTGGTCTACTCTGCGAATTCATTATGCTGCAAAATCTTTTCTTAAATCTCACATTGCAGGGATGCAGACCCCTTCAGAAGACACCAACAATGCGGCTGGTCCATTTGAAAATGGACAACAAAATTCTTCTTCCAAAACCCATTCTAAAGTTGGCTGCATAGTCAACAGTCTGAGTAAGCCTTTAGCTTTGGCAAAGGCTGCAGTGCAATGCTTCACTGATGCTGCTATTACCCTAGATGATGACTTATTCACTCCAAGAATGGCGGGTGTGGGCATTGTCATTCATGACAAACACCACTCCCTGAAATTTCAGATCCTAGCTCAAATTCATAAATGCTCCTCAGTACTACAAGCTGGACTATACCTGGCTGCGATGATTTGCAAACTCCTCTCTTATGAGGGGATTGAATTCAACACTGACAGCAGTCATCTTGTGGAGTACTGCAAAGGAGCAACTCTGAAGGATTGCCCTGATTGGAGGCTTCAACTGTTCTCACCGGATCTTCGCTCTTTATGTAATGATCTTAAAGCAAAGGTCATCAAAATAGATAGAAGGAATAACTCTCTAGCTCATGACCTTGCTGCCATGGCTGTGAAGCAAACCTCATCTTGTAGTTACCCTGTTTTCTCTTGTTCTAATTCCCCTCATAAAAACAATTGTCCAACTTCTTTGTTGAGGGATGTTGTACTGCACAACAATTGTACCATTTTGGCAGTGACTTGCTGCCCATTATAATGAAATTTGGGCTACGGCCCCGTTCTCTTGTCAAAAAAAAAAAAAAAAAAAAAAAAGTGGGGGAGTATACTATGTGCTGTACATCTATGACGTGATAACGTGACGACGACATACACCCAGCCCGCAGCAGTGGGCATGAGGTCGATCGAGACGGGAAGCTGCTGCAGGCCGCAGCATGCCAGCAGCGTGTCCTCGTCATTACCACTGGAGCAGTGGACATAGTAGCCAAAGCCCAAAGTAAGGAAGTCTGGTGCGCACTGCAAGCAGGACATGGACCACCTGAACTAATCAGCGATCATTCTCGTATTAGCGCGGCCTGTCCGGCTACATATCCCTATGCACGCGCGCTCGGCCCCTCCCAGAAGCGAAAAAAGCAGGCCTTGTTGCCTGAAGCAGCTTGCATTATATTGGGATTATCCACGTCAAACCGAGATACGACCATGACACATGCCCAATTCGGTAGCCACCCAGACACATGGGACGGGCCGTTGCATGTTGGAGCACTTCATATCTGATGAAGATAGGGACCCCCGATCCCATAGTATGATCCATAGGCGTCAACTAATAAGGTACTCCCTCCATCACAAATTAAGTCATTCCAAAAATCTTAATGAGTTAAAACATTTCAATTTATAACATTTATGATGTCAACTAAGTATTTTTTAGTTTTTCATTAAGCATATTTTCATAATAATACTTATTTGATGTCATAAATCTTAAGATGATCACGAAAAAAATGTTTTGACTCTCCAAAATTCTTATATAGACTTCTAATTTGAAAGTTGACAACTAAAATTGTTCGGACCATGCATAAGTTACTTGATTGGGTTAAGCGGACGATGTTGGTCACTTGATTCGGTTGCCCCTTCATGGCAACAAGGATATCAAGAGATGGGGAAACCAAAGGCCAATATTGAGCCAAGATGGATCAACAACACGAAAGTGGATCAAATATATCCATCTCAACGACAATGAAGTTGAGCTACAAAGGAGGCGGGAGCATTTAGGAGTATGAAGCAACAACCATCAAGCGTCACGACAAAAGAGCTTCAAGCTTGTGAAGCAATTCTCAAGTCCAAAAGTGACAGGAGTAGCGAGCCTCGGGACTTCATTTTATAGTTTCTGTCTCTTACCGTTTTCTCATTTGCAATCTCTTTTATTTACTTAATTTACTCCCACATCCAATTTACTCTGATCTTAAAAAAAACCCAAAGGGGAGTGAATATGGAGTTTCTATTGATTATGGAAACTTACGAGTTGGAGAGGATATTTAACAACTTTTTATTATTTCTAAGGAGATATTTCTCTGCTTCTAGAAAATATTAAATAGGGGTTGTTTTCTAAAAATGGGTAGGAATGCTCTAAAATAAACCAAAGGAAGGTGGCAACAAATGCTCTAAAATAAGCCAAAGGAGGCGGCTCGACAGAACAGGAAAAAAGGCTCCACCATGGCCCATGGCCATGGGTCATGGAGGAGTAGTAGAAAAGGATAAGGATGGGTCATGGAGGAGGAGTAAAAAGGATAAGGATGGGTCATGGAGGAGTGCCTTGTCCGATTGCATTTTTTTTTGAGCAGAGAGTAATATTTATGATGTCAAATAGACAGAGCAATTTACCACTAAAATTGTTCGGACGATACATACAAGTTACTTGATTTGGTTAAGCAGACACATGTGTGGTCAGTTGATATACGAGAGATTGGGAAACCAAAGGCCTATACTGTGTCAAGATGAATCAACAACACAAAGTGTATCAAATCCATCTCAAGGACAATGAGGTTGAGCTACAAAGGAGGCGGGAGCATTTATGAGTATGTGAGGCAACAACCATCAAACGTAAGGACAAAAAGCTTCAAGCTTGTGAAGCAGCTCTCAAGTCCAAAAGTGACATGAGTATTTACGAGTTGGAGAGATATTTAACAACTTTTAATTATTTCTAAGGATCTTTTTTACTAATAAAGTATTGGAGAAATTTCTCGGTAGTGAAAAGGTTGTAAAAAGTTGTAAAAACTTTTTCTCCCTTTCTATCATATAATAAAATCCGCGGCAAAACTTTTGCCGTCCTTTCGAAAAAAAATTCTCTGCTTCTAGAAAATATTAAATGCGAAGTTGTTTTCTCAAAATTGGTAGGGATGATCAAAAATAAGCTAAAGGAAGCTGGTTACTACCGCAGCGAATATCGTCTCTCTCTGATCGCAGGCATACACATATGTGGGGCCTAGCTTCATCAACCCGGCCCACCACTGGAGTTCGACTCCCACGAATCCACACATGACACACCATGCGCCACAGTAGGTCGCTCCATCGATCAGGGATTCTCTTTGCCTATAAATTTCCTCATGCCCACACATAACATACGACACATTCTCTTCGCTCCTCCCTCTCGACTCCGTTCTGAAAAACCAAAGACAAAACGGAGGACGCGCACACCAAGACCAGCAAGCCATGGGCTGCCGCGCCATGGCCCTGCTTCTCCTGACCCTCGCTGTCGCCGTGGCACTGCCATCGTCCTCGGTGGCGGCGGGGGGCAGAGGAGCCAGGACCGGGAGCAGCACGGAGGCGTTCTCCGTCCAGGACACTGACGCCATGTTCTTCCCGTCCCCAGCCCACGACCAAGAGGAAGATCCCACTGGCACCACCTCGACGTTCATGTCCGCTGGAGCTGCTTCACGCGAGAGCTCCTTCATGCCAGAGGCATATCGGCCGATATGGCGCGGTAAGAGAAACCACAACCCACCACACGATAGTGTTGCTGCACAGCAGAACTCTTTCACGCCGGAGGCGTATTGGGTGTGGCACGCGAAGAGAAGCCATAACCTACCGCATGATGATGTTGCTGTACAACGAAACTCCTTCACGCCGGAGGCGTATTGGGTGTGGCACGGAAAGAGAAGCCACAACCCACCAGATGATGGTGTTGCTGCAAAACAGAACTCATTCACGCCGGAGGCATATTGGGTGTGGCACGGGAAGAGGAGCCACAACCCACCACATGATGGTGTTGCCACACAACGAAACTCCAAGAGAGACCCCAGCCAGTCCAATGGTGTGTGATGATATCTCATTCTGCACGTATAATTTTTTACAGTGCATAGTGAATTCAAATTTCTTACAAGATTTTCATCGTTGTGACGACTCACGGTACGTGCCATCAACTTTGCTGCAGCGTATGCCGCTGAGACGACGACGCTGGCTCGCGGCCATGACGACCTGCATGTCGCGACTGGGATGCTCTTCACGAGGAAGAGCATGTTTCCGGGTGCAGTCCTCCCGGAAGGCTCCAAGTTCGCCGGCAATGGCTTCCCCAGATCCCCGGAGGTTCGTCTTCCGGGAGGACGCGGACGCCATCCCCTTCAGCTACAAGCAGATCGACACCATTCTGAGGACATTTGGGATTCCTCGTGGATCCAAGAAGGCAGAGCAAGTCGCGCGCACCCTCCATACCTGCGAGGCCGAGTCCCCGGAACCTCACACTTGCGCCACCTCCGTGCAAGCGGAGCTCGATTTCGTTGCATCCTCGCTGGGGACCAGGCCCAGCGAGGTGCGCGCCGTCGTCACCATCGTCCACGGGAAGGAGGACGCGGCCAGGTACACGGTGGCACCGAACGGGGTGGCGCGCGTCGGCAACGACAAGGCAGGAGGCGCCATGGTGCCGTGCCACCTGAAGGCCTATCCGTACATGGTCCACTACTGCCACCGGATGGCGGACGTGGAAGCTATCCGCGTGGAGCTGATGGGGCTCGGAGGCGGAGACGGCCGCGCGGCGGCGGCCAGCCAGCGGCGCGACCGCGATCGCGATGTGCCACGCCAACACGACGAACTGGGACGCCCGCTACTTCCAAATGGTGAACGCGACGCGCGGGGAGGAGCTCTGCCACTTCATGCCGCGCAACTACGTGCTGTGGCTGCCTGCTGCCGCTCTGTAGAGCCACAGGCACAGGGACGAAGTGCATCCTGAGTAAACGAGAAGATTGAGTACTATACTACTACTACTAGTAGCCTGCGTTGCTTATGAGGCGACTGTATCAGGAACAAGTTTGTCCATGCATGTCTTACATCTCTGATGATCATTGAGGGGACAATCAAATAAATAAATAAATAAATAAAATAAATTATGACGAAACATCATCTGTAGAGTATTGATTGAGTTCTTTCTTGAATTTGCTACTTATAATCGGATCCCATGGTATACTCAGATACAAGTTTGGAAAATAGGGATGAACTGTCCTCTAGCAATTTTGCTGGGGCGTCATGCTCTGCAATTTCACCTGTTTTACAACATGAACATTGTTCAAGCATGAGAAGTAATAAATGTGAACATAGTTTTAGCTCATAAGTCACGGGCATACTTACCCTTATCCAGAAGCAAGACTTTGTCGCTATCAAGAACTGATGTGATACAATGAGCTATTGCAATAATTGTGCATTCGAAAAAATGTTGTTTAAAGGTTTTCTGAATCAGGCTGTCTGTAATTGGATCCACAGATGAAGTTGCCTCATCCAAAACCAAGATCTTTCTTCGTTTCAGAAACACCCTTCCCAAACACACAAGTTGGCGCTGACCTGTGCTCCAGTTTTTGCCTTTTTCTGTCACTGCATTTGGAAAATCAAAAGAACAGGTTAGGGCTTTGGCATCACAGAGCGAGAGCAGTGTCCCAAGACCTTCTGGCAGCTATCAAACCTGGCGAGTCAAGCTTAAGCTCATTCTTCCTAACTTCATCCCCAAGATGACAAGAATCCAATGCCTAGACAGCACATGTATTAGGTGCAGAATGGACCCCTTGAGAGAAACGAAATAAATTCAGTGATTGGAATGTACCTCCCAGATTTTCTCATCACTATACTCCCCAAGGGGGTCAATATTGGTTCGCAGCGTCCCCTCAAACATAACAGGATCTTGTGGAATGATGCTCAATCTTGTCCGAAGGTCATGTAGTCCAATGGTGCAAATGTCAGTGCCATCTATCAACACTTGGCCAATACATGGATCCACAATGCGAAATAGTGCCTGAATCAAGGTTGATTTGCCACCACCTGTTCTACCAACAATACCTGTCTTCTTTCCTCCTAGTAAGGTGCATGTCAGGCCTTTCAAAACAAAAGGCAGCTGTGGTGCATATCGGACCTGCATCACATAACACACTCTTAAGGGCCATTAGCTACTAAATCAGTTATCTTTTTTTATTGTTACTAAATCAGTTATCCGCTACACTTGTTTTACACCTTAAGACAAGTTTTAGGATTATATTAAGAATTCAAGGCTGTAGTTCTGTTAATAATAGGAACATAAAAAATCAAAATGACATGTTAATATTGGAATAATGCCTTATAATGAAATTGATTGTTTTACAACAGTTAGCATTTGCTACACCTAAAACTATCTAGCTTCAGAAATACTGAGAACAATAACAATTATACAGATTGGATATGCATAGTGCATAAAGTTGAAGAGACAAACATGGATGTTACGAAACTCAATTTCGCCCTTTGTTGGCCACTGTCCATTTGGTCGGCGTTCTGGTATTGTAAGTGGTGGTTCAGAAGGAATCGTCGTATACTGCAACATTCTTTCCACTGATATCATTCTATTTTCCAAACTGCAGAGGACAGCAATAGCCCACCCTTGTAGCATATTGAGACTTAGTCCATAAGTGACCGCAAGACCAGCAGTCTCTGTACAAAATATTATCAACATGTTAGTACAGTAAGAAGTAAGAACAATATTGATCTTACTAGAGAAATGATATGCTTACTTGGGTCAATTAAAGCAGTTGGTGAAGAGACCAGAAGTATCAATGTGAAGGAAAAACAAAGGATGAAAGCATATCCAAGCGAAAGCACAGCCATTCCATTGCGGCCGCATTATACAAACTTGGTCGAGATAAATTGTCCACCAAATGTCCAACATAACTGATAAATTGTCTTTCCTTTTGAAAACATCTAATTATATTTGAGCCAGCCATTGATTCAGAAAAATGTTGCAGCACGGGGGGCTCTGCAAACTCCAACCAACCTTTGCAACTCTCTAGCAGCATCTTGTAATATTGCTAAAAGTTGGGAGTGTATGATCAGGAATCAAATAATTACAAACACAAAACTGTAATTCACATAAAACTAATGAACATAAATGAAAAAATTGGCACCATCAGTTTTAAAAATAGAAAACCAATACAATTATATATAATTTACCTGATACCACAGCGATGCAATAATAATGGGGACAAAAACTAAGAAGACTTGCCATGCAACATGTGACATCAGAATAACTGTTCCTAGAATCTCAATGGCAGGAAATAGAAGATAGCCCATCAGGTCAAAAATTCGTGTATCCACTGTGCTTTGATCTGTGGAAGCCTACAGTTTGTTTCAACTTTCAGCATTAACATAATAGAAAAGCAAATAGCATTCAATGGACAGACTAATTACATATGCCCATAAAAACAATATGAATGTACTTACTCTGTTCAAGATTCTCCCACTGGGAGTGGAGTCAAAGAAAGACATTGGTGCTCGGAAAATGTTGTTGTGCATTTTCTCAAATAGAATAGCAGCAGTCTTACATCCAGTCATGACAAGAAGATGTGATCGTATGAAAACAAACAATGTGCTAACAAGTGCTAATGCAAAATACACATTTACCATCTGCAAACTACTGATTGGAGGATTCACATTTTTAGATATTGGTGCTGCACAAGCCATCCAGAAATTGCATCCAATTTGAAGAACTTGGAAAATTATCTGAGCTAACAAAATAAATGGAACAAGTGCTCCATTATACGCCATCATAATATATTTCCAGTAGACAATAAATCCAACACGGCCTTTCTCCCTCTCTTCTTCTTGTATTAGCTGACCATTTTGAATAACTCCTTCCTCGTTATCATCTGTCTTATCCCCTGCTACAAATAGGTTACTTCCGTTGCCACCAGGATGATATGTACTCTCAAAATTTTCAATAGGGCGCTCCAGCATCTCTAGAGTTGATAAGGCATCTTTATGGGATGCAACTAATTCCATGAGCTCTTCTCCAGAATTTAGAATTTCAGTGTAGTCGCCTGACTGTTTTATTTTTCCATCTCTCATGACCTGAAAGATGAAGAGAAAAATAGAAAAGTGAAAAGGTTTGTTCCATGTATCATAAAAGAAAACATATTGTTACTAGCTTACCAGGATAAGATCTGCTGAAGGTAAAAATTCCACGTGATAGCGACTCTAGTTCCTTGTCGTACACAAAAAGTCCAGGTCTTGGAGAGTAGGCACCAAAGAGGATTTTTCCCAGGAGAAGCTACCATTTCTCACCTTAATGGATACATCGGTGCTACCACTCGGAAGCTTGGTTACCACATCACTTGGTAATTCCTCAAGGCAGAGAAATGAACATATTCTGTCAAGTGATACTTTTGTCTGAATGAATGATGAGATCGCGTCTGGCAGACTCTGGATAGGACCTTGCAACTGCCTAAATGTTGCTAGAGCACATAATACTTTCCCTGTTTGTAATGGGACGCCAAAAATTATGCAAGTTCCAAAAGTGATCATAGCAACAAATGCAGGGGCACAGAAAAAGACAGATAGAAGCATTGATGAGGTGTAGACATATTTCTTTACCCAGTTCATCTCAACATTCCTTAACTCTTTAATCTTGGACAGGAAAACCAATTCCCAACCTTGAAGCTTGAGAATATGCATGTTCTGTAATATCTCAGACATAGCACTCATTCTAGCATCCTTGGCATTCATAGTTTTGTCTTGGTAATTTTGCTCAATCCTCCCCAAAGGTATGTTAGCCAACATTGTCAAAACAGAGGCAGCAAGGGCAGCGAATGCTGCCAAGCCAAGAGTAGAGTATAAGATAATCATTGCGAGACTAATATGCACCGGGAGCAGCCAAAGTTCATGCAAAGACCAATTGAAATCCCCTACTCGCTCAGCATCAATGCCCACAACATTGATCAGCTCCCCGCTTGAACTACCTTGCTTGGACTGGCTAGAGAGGGCAAGACCCTTTTGGTAAATTATTGTAATAAGAGCAGAATGCACACGCAAGCCTAATTGTTGAGATCTGAAAAGCAAATGCCTTGACGAGAGACTTTCCATCAGCTGTGCAACCACAAATGCCAACACCAAAAGGTATCCTCTTTTAGTAGATCGTGTGCTTTCATTTAAGTAGTCAACAAAGTGTTCAATGAGATAGGGACCAACATATGAAGTAACGGTACGGAGTAGGGCAAAAACTGCAGTGATAATAATTAGCTTCCACGTTGTGAGCACAAGAGATTTTACTAACTTAAGTGTTGTAACATCAGTGCATTGCCCTGTAGCACAGCTCGAGGCAATCTTTGATTTCAACTTAGGGGTGATTCCGTGGACACTGTCACTGTCATCCAGGAATGGCACATCACTAAGGTCTAGCGTTTTCTTCTTGCCAAGATCAAGTAAAGGACCCATCCAAGAAAAGGTGATATTACTCAAGAATCCAGCATTTGATAAAATTGATCTATGGCCTGTTGCCTCAGATAATGACAAAGATTCGTGGCCCAAAAGCAGTTCCTCCATGGTACTGCAATGGTTCGTGAATGAAAAATATAGAAGTTTTATTTACTTTGACATGCACAAGCATGCATAAGGGAAGGAGCTCTAAGAAAACAAATAAGAGACATCATTAGAACTTGGAGTCGACATCTGCATGGCTGGACAATTAGAAGAAGCATAAATAAACTTGAACCACAGGTACTTGCTCACACTTATATTAGAAATTTACAGTGCTAGGAAAAAAAATACGAGGCATCCACACAATTATAGATGTAATGCTAAAAATAAGGAGAAACCAATTCAGAGTTGGAACCTAAAAATTAGTGGACCAAGAACCAGCTTTGAATTATATTCAAAGGGTATAAGAGTATGTTAGCGTAGCCCGATCCACTCAAGTTCCTGGTGAGGCCCTTGATGGAGAGCGCCGATAAGCCCCTGCCACACAAAGGCAGCACGGAGCCCTTTCTGGCTGCATTTGGATCCATGCTAACTTTTTAGAAGCTAACGGTTAGATAAAATACCTAGCAAATTGCCGGTAGTGAGAAAAACAGACGACAATGTACGGACATTGGACAAAGGAAATTACGAGATGCACGATGCAGAAGTGCAGAACGACATCCTACAGCAGCCCGTCTGAACCTAGCAGCAGTGTCATCACAAGACGTGCATTATTTTATATAGTTCTACATGCGTCGCGAAACCGATTTGCATTCATTACGTCGACTACGGCCGGGTGGATCCACCCGATAAATTTACAAAAAATACAATCGAAAGTTAGTGGGTGCGAGAGCTTACTCACACCAGGGAAGGGAATAGGTAGGGCCGTACCTGGTGCTGGTGGATGTGGATGCTCGGCGCAGCGAGCGAAGGGCGCGACGAACACCTTGAGAATGGCGGCGCCGCTCGTCCAGTCCGTCGCCGTTTTCTTCCACAGCAGACTGGGAATCGATGGACTCGCCCAGTAGTCGCCGCCGCCGCCAGAAAATGAAGGCCGCGAGAGACAGAGAGGCGCGCGACTATACCGGCTCGTGACCAGGGATGGGAAACGAAAAAAGTCTCTTCACTCCAACCTATTATTAATTCAAACCATAAATTTTCCTATATAAAAAAGAAACCCCTATGTTTTATCTCCTAGGTCTAAAAATGATTGTAATCATGTCCATCTTATATATGCTTGATTTGTTTAGTGATACAACTATATAATAAAATGATGTCATGATTGATCATGACCAAGTGCAAGTATTGGACAACTTATAGACAGTTCATCCATTGTACGGGATATCTATTTACTTGTCTATGTGTGCACACGTTCAGCACATGCCATACTCCTTGGCAAAGAAAACGGGCCAACAAGGGCCTGGGCCGCCGCTGCCCCGCGCGGCGAGGCTCCAGCGGCGTGCCCTAGGCCGCGTGTCGTGAAAGGAGGGAGGGCGCCTGTGGCCGCCAACATCGGTAATCGCCAGTTCCACCGTCATTGTCATCAACTACCTTATCAAGTCCTAGTCGTTTTTAGCTAGGAAAGAGTCATTAAGATCGGAAGTTGAGTTTGTTAAGATAGAAAGGAAAATATGAGGCTATAAGGATCTTCTATTTTGCTTAGGAGTCAAAGTCCCATGAGGGCTATAAATATTTAGGATGTAGAAGAGCGAAAGCTCTTTTTCTATCTCCCTCTCCTCTCCCACCGCGTGTCATCCCTTTTTACCCCGTAGTCCCTAGAACATTGTCGGCCACCCAGGCACGCCCATAATAGTGTCATATTCAAATATTTTAAAGCTAACCTCTACTTGTAGTTTTGTACGTTATCCTAAAGGCAGGTCTAAAAACCTGGTTTCTAGTTAGTAGAGATAAATCACACTTACACAACACTACTATAGAATTCTTTTTTTGCTGATGTCTCCCAAACTTTTTCTACGTGACGGATGGTCATTTTTTTTATTTATCGTGGCGGGCAACTTTAAAATCCGTCACGGAAAAGGGCGAGGCCCATCTAGCCCAAACCAAAGCCCGAAGTTGTCTCACATATATATTGTTGCACTTAGGGTTTAGGGTTCAACTCACTCAGCCGCACTCCACTCCACTCCTTCCCTTCGCGCCGCACACGATGCTCGCCCCTCCTCACTCGCCCTCCCTCTCTCCCCCGACACCTCCCCCTCCCCGGGCGGCCCCTCCCTCCCGTGGCAGCGCGGCGGCCCTCCTCGGCGGCGGAGGCCCTCCTTGTGGATCGGCGGCGCGCAACCCCTCCCCTTCACCGGCGGACCTCCTCACGGATTCGGCGCGTGGCCCCCTCCTTCACCGACGGGCGCGGTGGCCCCCTCCCTCGGCGATGGCGGCCCTCTCTCTTCACCGGCGGCGTGAGGAGCTGCTGCGACGTGGATCCTGCGTCCTCGAGCTCTGGACAGCCTCGCACCAGGCACGAGGAGCTGCAGCCGCCATGCACGAATCCGTCTGCGGCCCGGGCGGCGGCGACACCCTACGGATCCCCCGACGGCGGTAGCGAATCCGGCTTGATGTCGAGCCTGTATGGGCTGGCATTGGGCTCAGGTTTAATTTTTTTATTAACCGTGCGGGCCTCAAGTGCCGCCCGCGATTAATCGCCCTTTTCTATGACCTTGCATGCGTGGCGGGCAGCCTTGCTTTCGCCGGTGCTAGTTTAGGTCGATGACTTTTCTTTGAACTAATCATTTATACTTGGGCCATTATATTTTTTTGAATATGTAAAAGACTTGCACATCTTTGTACTAAGTATAAAAGTTTTTTTACAAAGGCAAAGTGCCTAAATTGGGGATTGGATATTACAATTAAGATTAGCCTCCCCTCTCTTGATCTCCGAGCCGAGAACTCACGCACCGGACAACTCAATTTGTCCAACCTCGATCCACTGATCGGCGACTTGCCTCATGGTGGCTAGAACTTGGCTTAGTGTGGATTCAATATTCCAGAAGCATTTCACAATCCATTCTTTCTAAATTTTCCAATCCACGAATGTGAAAGCGTGTCAGCTCCCTTACTCCTATCTCCTTGCCACTGTTGCCTCCATCTTCCCCACCAAGAGAGAAGAGAGCCTCCTCCAACCTGTCCCGCGTTGACGTGAAGTGTGGTGAGAATGTTCCA
The DNA here is from genome assembly GCA_015847255.1 of Hyparrhenia diplandra. Classification (NCBI taxonomy): domain Eukaryota; kingdom Viridiplantae; phylum Streptophyta; class Magnoliopsida; order Poales; family Poaceae; genus Hyparrhenia; species Hyparrhenia diplandra. The sequence continues at coordinate 10,633 of JADLZK010006598.1, read as the reverse complement.
CCAGATTTGACGGGAGAAGGAACAACCCGCGATGATGTGATAGATAGTTTCTTGGTCTTGATAGCGGAGATAGCATTGGTCAGCCGCATCCAAATTGAGAAATAGGCTCACCAAATGACCCATTATATTGAGCGTATATGGGTCAAATAAGCTCACCTTAGCCCAATTAACGAGAGTCAACGTCCCACTGGCCACTGGTGATCACACACAGAGAAATGGCCCTTCGAGCCTCGAGGCATGTCGGCATTCATTCAGACTTCAGAGGAATGAACTGTAAGCATGCATGCAGAACGGCCACAACATGCTCTGAGTTGACTCGCACCAATCGACCGAAACTTGATGATATTTGGACATCCAAGCCGCTTACAGACCGAATAAAGAATCAAGGAACTGTGACAATTTAAATTGGCCTGGAAACCTACAGAAATCGAGCTATCATAGCAACAGTACTAATTCAGGCTTTGAGAGGATCTCTCCCGGCAGCCTAATTGGAGCCCGCGCATGCAACAGGCCGGCCTCAGTCCTCCTTCTGGTCGGCAGGGAGCATGGGCGACGACGACGCGGACAGCGTCCTGGCGAATGCGGCGACGGGCGAGGGCTCCCCGGCCATCGGCAGGTCGGAGAGCAGCGCGAGCATGCGGCGCGCGTTGAGACTGAGAGACCGCGCGGGACGGAGGCCGAGGCTCTTTTTGCGCGAGAACACCGTGGAGGACTGCGACAGGATGAGGTACACCAGCGCCTGCACCAGCACGAACACTCCGGCCTTGATCAGCGCCGCCTGCATCTCCGTCTCCATCTCTTCTGTGGCTACTCTTGCCTCGCGGAGCTTCTGGTCAAATTCAGAAAAGACTCTTGCCTTGCCTTGGCGTTAGCTTGTTTCGTTTCCGAGCTCGAGCGAGAAATGGGTCGCTTTGCTTGTGACTTGTGAGGCGAAGAGGAGGGAGCAAGCGAAGCGTTCTTATAGGGCAAGCACAGCGACCGGGCCGCCGGCTTGACCGTGGCCGACTGGCCGGAGAGCACGGGGCCACGGGCGTGCAGAGATGCTTAATTCGTTGCCGACTCGCCGTACTGGTCTACTGGCCAGGTTCAGTTGATATCAAATTGTTTAAGCTTAACCACTCGGTCCACTCCCAAGGTTGCTACTGAAGCTTCAGAGCTGGGTGTGTCTCAATCCGCTTGCATCGACGCTTGCGCAAAAATATGCTCGAGTCGCCGTCAGTCCATCACTGCTGAGTGCTGCCTCTGAATGTTTCGTCTGCCGACAGCCGAGCCATGACGTATGGACTATGGAGGTCAATACAACAGTTAAATTTTTGGCATTTCAAACGATACATACGGGCCATTTTTATTGACATGGACTCATTCTCGAGATATATTTTGGGGTGAAAGAAATATAGATGCAATGAACAGACTCTCCCAAATGAACCATAGGCGCGCCTCGCATCTACGCGCAGTGCCAGATTCGCCTCCACTAGCCTCCGCCGTGTCTACCGTGGCTCAGATGTGAGTCACTGTATTATTTTTGACAGTAAGTCACTGTATTATTTTAACTGCACACATGGTAAATCAGATGCCACTTGGTCTACGCTGTCAACTGTACATCCGCACAGTGTTTTGATGAACACCATTTCTACTAAATTTGTAGCATGTCTATGAGGACATCCATCTCCACTTGTCCTTGAACCAAAAAACGTCTGTAACGGCTCCAAATTTGGGATGTCTCAGATAATTCTGGGCTTCTAGAAACCAAATACATGTAGTATTTCGTATTTTTTCTATAGAACAATTCTTAGAGTCTGTCTTAAATTAAACTTTTATGTGTTAACCAAATTTATGAAATAATAAATATCTATACCGCCGAGGAAACACATTATAAGATATAGTTTAGTATTTAGTGACACTAATTTGATATCATAAATATTTTTTATAAATTCGGAAAAACTTTTAAAAAATTACTTAAAACCACTTTAGATTACTTTCTCTATCCTCGAATATATGGCATGCACGTATTTGAAATTCAAAGTTTGTTATCTTTGACTAATAATTAGCCTTTATATCAAAAGTTTGTATCACAAAATTAACTACATTATATCTATATTTTTATTTAGAAATACTTTCGAATGAACAACTATAAATTATATAATTATAAGAGAAATTATATGTTAAAATATGTTCCTTAAAATATTGTGGGGTCAAATCGTGCCTTATATAGTTATATTTCAGGTTGTGTTTAGATCCATTTTGGGTGAGTGTAAAGTGTCATATTGGATACTCCGGCACACATACTAAATGTGGACCAATTATAGAATAAATTATAGATTCTGCGTAGCGACAAGATAATTTATTAGGCATAATTTATCCATCATTGGAACATGTGTTACTATAGCAGGTTAGTGTCTAATCACTGCCTAATTATGCTTATTAGATTCGTCAAGCTAACTATGTAATGACATATTTGATGTGACACTTTTTGCAGTTTGCATTTTGGTATCTAAACAGGGCGGAAGACACGAGTAATTTACTGAGAGACCGAGTAGTAGCATAAACAAGCGTTTTAGCCAACAGCAGTTTCTGAGATGTTGAATATTCTCTGTCAAAATGTTGTTTGTATTTTTTGGCAAAATTTTAGAGTCCTTACAACTGAGCTATTAATGCCTGTTATAGGGGCAGATATTAGAGTCCTTATAACTCAGTGAAAAATTCTACTCAATTTGGGTCTTCGGTGAAAAAGTAAAAGAACATTATCGCCCCTATTAATCCTTTCGCATAAGCACAAGAAGATCCTAACCATTCCAAAAAACCGATTTGGAAGTGGTACGGTGAGATACTGTGATGGCGCGTCAGCACTCAGCAGTCACATTCAGCATGCAGTTCAATTCAATTCACAAATTCAACGAGACAACCTTTCACAGATGTCCACAGAATTGAATGGAGTACTGTGACGATGCAACACAAGCAGTAGTGACATGCGCAAAATCAAAATTCCATGAAATTTGGAAGCTCTACTTGATTACAGTTACAACCCAACCAAACATTCGGCCACAAATCGACCGATCAAGCCAAAGAATAAAAGAATATACTAGAGCTACGCGGCCGCGGCCGCACGTACGGTCGCGGGTCTCAGTCTTGCTTCCGGTGGGCGGCGGCGGCGAGCATGGGCGACGACGACGCGGACAGCGTCCGGGCAAAGGCGGCGCCGGGCGAGCAGGGCTCTCCGGCGGCGAGCGGCAGGTCGGAGAGCAGCGCGATCATGCGGCGCGCGCTGGGCGACCGCGCGGGGCGGAGGCCGAGGCTCTTGGTGCGCGAGAACACGGTGGACGACTGCGACAGGGATGAGGTACACCAGCGCCTGCACCAACACGAACACGCCGACCTTGATCAGCGCCGCCTGCATCTCCGGCTCCATGGCGGCAACAGTAACACCAGCGCTCTAGCTTGCCTTGAACGACGAGGGCGACTGGGCGAGGCTGCTCTTCAGATCAGATTCAGAGCCGAACGCTGAGTTTGAGCTAACTTAACTTGTGGCTTGTGAGTAAACGCGCGCCTTTTATAGGCCACGGACGGACGGCCACCCGCGCCGGTTTGAGCATGGCAGGAAAAGTGGCGAGGCCTGTGCGTGCGGGCTGCGGGCAGCGGAGACGCTTCGTCCGTCGCCAACTTGCGGTGGCCGGCTTGCGGCGAAACTGACTAGTGAGGCGAGTGCGTCCGAATCTGCTTGCGTCGCTGCGTGCGAGAGGCCATTTGTCGCGTTGCTGTTGGCATGGTGGATGAGCGGTCACGGCCTATGGCTGCTGGCTGCGCAAACCGCTGGATGTTTCGTGTTGCCGTGATGGCTTGCGGTCAATGAGAGCAGGTAAAGGCAAAGCCCTCGGAAACGGAGGGCCGCGAATAGGAAAAACAGCTTCTGTGTCACTTTTGTGTCAGCTCGGCCTTATCCAGAGAAGGACGATCGGATTATCGGAACAATCTTTTCAAACCCCAAACATTTGTTGGTTATATATACAATACATACGTATACCTGAAGAATGACTTGTGCGTGCTCTCGGTTTCTTGCTCGACAGTTGTGTTGAACACATGCTATCCTTCGATCGTCTGCTTTGAGGATGTTTTTTTCCTTTGAAAATAGGAAATTTGGTAAATTTTAGTTTTCTTATTAGTGTGATCACTGGTGGTTTTCTGTGCTAATTTGTTGTGATAGAAAAATTTGTACGACTAATAAGCTGTGCCGATAAGTTTAGAAATGTTAGTTTTGCGCAACGACAAGTACTTGGTCATGTTATCTCTCTGCTACCTACAGATCCAGACAAGGTTTAAGGTGGTTGCTCACTGGCCTATTTCAACCATTGTCAAGGAGTTGCATAGTTTCTTGAGATTAGCATGCTTCTACATGCGGTTTGTGTGGCATTTTGGATTGATATCTAAAGTCTAAACTATTTTAATGGCATGTTAAGTGCATCCGCGATGATAATAGCTAGTGCTAACTGTTAGCGATATTGTATATCGGCAGATAGGCTAGTCTGTTAGTTAGACTTACTCTTGTAACACAAGTAGATCATCTTGTAACACAAGTAGTTGACTTGTATCTAGGATAGATATCGGTTGTACCATTGCTTGTCTTATAAGCCACACCGGGTGCTTTTCTCATGCTCTTATAAACACGTAATTAACCGAGACCCAGGAAGGGTAACTTGTTCCCCCACTTTCACACTAACTAACTAGTCTGCTGATGTGGAGATAAAGAGACAAAGGAAAAGACTATTTTATATTACTAGACTCCTCTCACATATTTTTGGGTTATCTCATATATTTTTTTGGGTTCGTAAAGTCTACTCCTTGTAGCCCTCTCTATCCTACTTTTTCGTTACCATGTCATACTAGCTAGCCAAATAGTTAACCATGGTGGACGCTCTAAAGAGTGTTATGTTTGTTTATTTGGATCGATGCGTCGTCTTTTTTGCTCTGAAGCTTTGACATCGGCTCTGGTTCTCGCTCTCCTAGATTTCACCAAGCCATGCGTGGTTGAAAGATGCTGGCGAGCTGGGAATTGGCGCTGTCTTGTAGAACGGGCATCCAATGGCGTTTTTTTTAGCAAATCACTCGGTCCACATTCCCAGGTAATTTCATCATATAAAAGGGAGTATCTCGCGCCTGTTGCAATTGAGCATTGCTGTAGCTGTTTGCAACATGCTGAGTTCCAAGCTAGGTGAACAACGGCTTTATACTTAGATGATAAGGACATTGGTCGACTACATTTTAGCCAAAATTAGCTATAGTATATCAAAATAGGAGGGCTATAGGTAGACTAATTTTTAGCTATGTATTAGACTAATTGTTAACAACTAGTTAGCTCATACTATATAATTTTGGGCTAATTTTAACCAGCTGTTAAAACTTACCCAAACAGGCCTGAGTTACAATGATCGTTTTTATAATAAGAGACAATTCCACTCAATTTGGGCAAATGTTAAATGGGCTTATCGTCTTCTCGGTGAAAAAAAAAAAAAGGAAAGAAATGACCGTCCCTGTTAATCCTTTCGCACGAGAAGATCTAGTAGTTCTGACCGATTCAGAAGTGGTACTGTGAGATACTGAGGTGGCGGCATGGCGCATTAGCAGATTCAGCACTGAGCAGAGCAGTCACATTCAGCATGCAGTTCACTTCACAAATTGAACAGAGACACCATTGACAAATGTCCACAGAATACATGAACGATTTGAATGGACTAACGATGCGGCACAAAAAGCAGTAGTGAGATGCACATGGGCGAAACAAAGTTCCATGAAATTTTGGAAGCTGTACTTGGTTACAACCGAATAAAAGAATACTGCTAGCAACGAAGAACTGAAAAACTTAGCTAAGCGGCCACACGGTCGCGGACCTCGGCCCCTCAGTCCTGCTTCCGGTGGGCGGCGGCGGCGAGCATGGGCGACGACGACGCGGACAGCGTCCGAGCGAAGGCGGCGACAGGCGAGCAGGGCTCCCCGGCGGCAAGCGGCAGGTCGGAGAGCACCAGCGCGAGCATGCGTCGCGCGCTGAGGGACCGCGCGGGCCGGAGGCCGAGGCTCTTGGTGCGTGAGAACACGGTGGACGACTGCGACAGGATGAGGTACACCAGCGCCTGTACCAGCACGAACACGCCGACCTTGATAAGCGCCGCCTGCATCTCTGGCTCCATGGCGGCAACACGGGCTCCGGCTATCTTGCCTGAACGACGAGGGCGAGGCTCCTTCTGCTTCCGATTGAAGTCAGAACCGAACGCTGCGTTAGAGCTTCCGAGAAGAGCTCCTCACTCAGAAGTCGCTTCGATTGCACGAGGAATTTTGATGGATCGCTAGCTTGTGGCTTGTGTTGTGAGGCGGAGCGGCGGGAGCAGACGCACGCCTTTATAGGCCACGAAGGCACGAACGGACACCGGGAGCAGGTGACGATGTGTTGTGTACCTGTAGATCTGTGCGTGCGGAGACTGCGGTCCTGCGGAGATGTTTCGTCGCCACCAACTTGCCGTGGCTGGTTCGGGCCGGGCTGCGATGAAGCTGGGTGCGTCTGAATCTGCTTGCGTCGCCGCGTGCGCAAGGCCATTCGTCGCGTTGCTGTTGGCGTGGTGGATGGGCAGCGGCGGCCTACGGCTGCTAAAGCTGCCGCAAACCGCTGGATGTTTCTTGTTGCCGGATGTCTCGCGGTCAATGAGAGCAGGAAAAAAAAGGCCAAGCATTGTCGAAGTAATATTTTTCTTGAAAATAAGAAACTTGGTAAAATTTCGTTTGCTTAATAGCGTGATCAATGCAAATTAATAGGCTGTTCTTTTCCTTTTCCTTTTTTTTTTTTTTTTTTTTGGGGGAGTTAACAGGATGTTCAGCTGGTGATTTATGTGCTAATTTGTTGTGATAGAAAAACATTATACAACGTCTAATGATCCGTGTAGCTTAAGTACCTGGGCCATGTTATCTCTGCCACTAAAGTTGCTACAGATTCTAACAAGGTTTAATGCAGTTGCTCACTGGTCTATTCCAACCATTGTCAAGGAGTTGCATAGTTTCTTGAGATTAGTAGGCTACTACCTGCAGATTGTGTGGGATTTTGGATTGATATATAAAGTCTAAACTACTTAATCACATGAAGGGTGTTGTGTTTGTTTTGAATCACATGTTGAAGGGTGTTATGTTTGTTTTGGATTGATGTGCATCAATCATCTTTTTCTTTACTATAGGTAGATTAATATTTAGTTATGTATTAAACTAATTGTTAACAACTAGCTAGCTCATACTATATAATTTGGGATAATTTTGGCCGGATATTAAGGGCTTCCCAAACCCTACAGTAGTACAGTGTGTTGTACTGCCCCCCCAAAAGCCATGTCGTTTCGGGTTGTCCATGTCATCATTAGTACCACCTCTGTAGGCGTTAGAGTCTAGGAGATACTCCTACACAAAAAGCGTTGTGTGTTTAGCTTTTGTAAAGCTGGACAGAGTATTAGAAGACATGAGTGCAATACTCCCTCCGTCCCTTTAAAAGTGTAATGGCTCGGAAAGTGTGTGTTTGTGAGGGGGCTGCGGCTTTCCGCGATACTTTCAAAGGGCCGGAGGAAGTAGTCCTAATGTCGAGACCGCGGTATGCTTGCATTTGGAAAACACGCCTCCCTCCTACCTCCCCTTATTGTATGCTTGTCAAATTAGTGGTCTGAACAAATTATGTTTTTTTTTATGGCCTAACAAATTATGTTGGGAACATGAGGCTGTTAGCTTCTGTTGGCCATGCCCCAATTGGCCCTAGCAATAAACAGGCCTTCAGTTACAGTGGCGTTGTTTTTTAATAAGAGGAAATTTCACTCCAGTTTGGGGCAAATGTTAAATGGGCTTATCGTCTTGGGTGAAAAAAATGGCCCTATTAATCCTTTACCGCCCGCGAGATCTCTCGTGAGATAGTGATATGGCGTCGTCCAATGAGAAAGCGATCCGCGTGATTGCTTCGCTTTCTGGCGACGCAGCCATAATACTATCTCACAAATAGATCTCGCGGCGTAACCATTCGCTCCCGCCCCAACCCATATTTTAAAAACCTAACTACCACCGCCCCGCCGCCCGTCGGCTCAATGCCCCAACCCGCCCCAACCCGAAGTCACGAAGGAAGATGATATATGAATTTTGCGCCCGATCTATGACCATAGAGCCCCAACCCGTCCCAACCCGTTTGTGTCGCCAACCCAACCCGCCCCAACCCGTTTCCGCGTGTCATCCGTTTTCACACCGCACCAATAGTATCCGTATTAAAACCCGCCCAAAAATACCCGTTTTAACCCTGCCCCATTAGCAGGCCTACAATCACCTTTATTTATATATATATATATATATTTTTGACAACATAGCAGTCACATTCAGATGGTCACATGCAGATGCAGTTCACTTCACAAATTGTATAGAGATACCATTGACAAATGTCCACAGAATACATGAACGATTTGAATGGACTGTAACGATGCGGCACAAAAGCAGTAGTGAGATGCGCCTGCGCGAATCAAAATTCCATGAAATTTGGAAGGTGTACTTGATTTCAACCCAATCAAACCGACACAAATCAATCGATTTGAATGGACTGTAACGAAGAACTAGCAAGCAGCTACGCGGCCGCACGGTCGCGGACCTCAGCCTCAGTCCTGCTTCCGATGGGAGGCGGCGAGCATGGGCGACGACGACGCGGACAGCGTCGGGCGAAGGCGGCGACAGGCGAGCAGGGCTCCCCGGCGGCGAGCGGCAGATCGGAGAGGACCAGCGCGAGCATGCGTCGCGCGCTGAGCGACCGCGCGGGGCGGAGGCCGAGGCTCTTTGGTGCGCGAGAACACCGTGGAGGACTGCGACAGGGATGAGGTACACCAGCGCCTGCACCAGCACGAACACGCCGACCTTGATCAGCGCCGCCTGCATCTCCGGCTCCATGGCGGCAACAGCGGCTCTCTTGCCTTGAACGACGAGGACGAGGGGCGAGGACGAGGACGCTTCTGCTTCCGATCGAATTCAGAACCAAACGCTGCGTTAGAGCTTCCGAATCGCACGAGGAATGTATGTGGATGTGGATCGTGGCTTGTATGGCTTGTGAGATGTGAGGCGAAGCGGCGAAACGCAGACGCGCGCTTTTATAGGCCACGGACGGCCACCGGCCGGGCGCCGGTTTGACCGTAGCAGTGACGAGAGGTGTATCTGGGCCTGTGCGTGCGGACTGCGGAGATGCTTCGTCCGTCCGTCGCCAACTTGCGGTGGCTCGGGGCCGCCGGCTTGCGGCGAAACTGACTAGCGAGGCGAGTGCCGGGTGCATCCGAATCTGCTTGCGTCGTCCCGTGCGCGAGGCCATTTGTCGCGTTGCTGTTGGCGTGGCCGTGGCCTATATATGGCTGCTGGATGTCACCCTGTTCATGGTCCGGTTTTGCCGGTTTTGGTTTGCTTCCAAACCAACCCAAGATAAGTAACGTGGTCTGGTTTGGGCTGGTTCCTACCGGGTTACAATGGAGTTTGATTAATTTAGTTAGGTCGGGTTGGTCATGGTTTACGGTTACCGTAATTTGTAAACGCATGCCAACTAACGCAGAGTTCGCGCCGCGCCGACGGACTAGCCCGCTACGGACGCGTCCCGCGATGGCAGCGGAGGCGGGCTCGCCCGCGGCAGGAATCGCCCCGCGCGCGCTCCGCAGCCCGGACGGCGGAGCTCGCACTGCGCCGACGGACTCGTCGCGGACTCCCGCCCCGCGCACTCGCCCGCCGGACCACAGAGCTCTCATTGCGCGCCCATGGCCAGCGTGGAGCCCATGGCGGGGCTCGCGCTCGCTCCGCCTCCGTGGCCGATGGCCCGACAGACTCTCCAGCGACGGACTTGCCCGCGACCTGAGGTGCTCGGCCGGCGACGGAGAGCGTTCGCGGCGGAAGAGGCCTGTGAAACGAATCAGCTGTCCCAACGGGAGTTTCGTCCCCGCTTCCCGACATTGAAGCGCCGCTGGCTCGCGCTCGTCGCCGACGCTGCCGCGCTGGAGCTCGCGCCCCACGGATGCCGCGCTCGCCTCAGCTGCGCTCGCGCTTGTCGCCGGTGCCTTGCTCGAGCTCGCCCACCGCCGCTGCGCGCTCGGAGTCTGGTGCGCTGTCGCTCGTTGCCTCCGCAGCTGCATTTGACGCCGACAGTACCACGCTCGCCTGTGCTTGACTCCGCCATGCTCGCGCTTGTTGCCGCCCCACAGTGCCGCGCTCCTCATAGCCTACCTTTTTATTCTCGGTTTTACCCGGGTTCCATGGTTTCTAACCATGACCGGATAGAGCTGTGGAAATCTTTGCCGGGTAGATGAGTTTCAACCCAAAACCGCGCACATTAACCGTAATGTTGGTTTTTGATTGGCCTGGTTATGGGCCGGCAGCCGGTTTAACAGAACCGTTGAACAGGCTGAGCTGGATGTTTCGTGTTGCCGTGAGAGAGAGCAGGTAAAAAGGCAACGCCTTCCGCTGTGGCCGGCTGGTACTGTGGTATACATCACTGTTTTAGATAATATAAGTGTCAACAGAACGGGCGGTGCGCTCGTGTTGAAACATGGAACCTTCAAGTGTTCACAGTGCTGTGCGCGTGCGTTTCTCTGGGTCAGGTCCGGGCACCTTGGCAGAG
>JADLZK010006597.1:0-141559 GCA_015847255.1 Hyparrhenia diplandra | reverse complement strand
GGCTCAGATGGGATGAATCCCTGAAACGGGCCTGGGCCGTGCGTGACGGCGGAGACGGCGGCGCGTTTTTGGACTGGAACCACGCCACACCGTCTCTTCCAGAACCCTCTAGTTTCGTCTCCGCGTGCGGCGGCGCGATTCCTAGCTTGCTTTTCCTTTCCCTTCGAGACTTCGAGAGATCGTTGATTGTTCTCGAGTCAGATCCGGGAAACGGATTCGAGTTTGCGCCGGCCTTCTTCGGCTCCAGGTACTTCCTTCCATTCGGTAACCCTAATTCCTCGCTCCAGTTCATTGCTAGTACTAGCAAGCAGCCAAAGCCAAAGCACCTGTGTCGTTAGACTAGCAGAGTGGTAGCAAATGATGCTTGTTCTTGGTAAAACGTGTATGATTTGGTTTGCTTTACACGTTGGTAGTTGCGCACGGGAGAGAATAGTCGCTGTGATTTTCTCTTCAGGATTCTGCCGGGGGATTATTAGCCTCAAGGCTTCGGGTTGCCACTGAACCCATAAAAGCAAAAATTCAGCATCCAAATTCTATGTGGGGAATTGCAGGAAAAAAATATGTCTGGGGCTCTAGGCTAGATTGTGTTTAGGAAAGCCACCCTTGCCAACCAAACAATCGTTGAATTACGAGCACAATTAACCAAGTTGTAGGAATTCCTTAGCGCCTATGGATATTTCTATGCTTTTTTGTGCAGACCATTCATAGGAGCTCTTCACAGATATGTGAAGAACGAGCTCTACTGAGCCCCATGAAAGCTTAGTCTAGCTCCAATTTCAAGGTGGTTCACAATTGCACAAGCAGGACAGGTAGTAGAACAGTGTATTGACCAAGCCTTGCAAGATACATGCCAAAGTTTTTTTTTTTTTTCGATTGCATGCCACAGTATCCTGTTCTTAATACAGCATGCATCTGTTAACAGTGGATTATCTGATAATCTAAATCTTATTGCTGACCAGAGGGATGACCTTCCTGAACGGAGTGTAATACAAATGTCTTATCATTATTGTCATGTCTTTTTTACCTGGTTACTTATATATTGACATTGTTTTCCTTACTTTTCTGTAACTTTTTAGTTGAGTTCATAACTTCTCTAGTTCATAAAATCAACAACTTGAGTCGGAAACTATTGGCACATAGCCAAATTTGATTTGTTTGGTGACCATTTTTGCATGCCTTTGAAAAAGTATTCTATCGTTAAATGGATCCTTGTTACTGTACTACAGAGTAGGTTGGTTGTGGTGTATAAATACAGTATCCACTGAGCGTAGTCATATACAAAATTTTCTCTAGAAATGTCAATTCTGTAAAACGTATGGAATAAAGTTTCTATCCATCAAAATCTCATGTTGTTTGTGTGATCCATCCTAGGAGGAACTAGGCGGTCGTTAAGAAGAGAAATGTCATGTTAGCTGTGGAAAGCTAGTTGCTCTGGTCTAGTGTTTCCCTTTGGGAAGGGATTCTTATCCCTCCTTTGTACTATTCTTCTTTTCCTCTCTTAATGAAATGATACATAGCTCGAGAGAATTAAGAAGAGAAAATAGGCACCCAAATTCAAGCCAAGAGAGGACTTGAACCTAGATGGTTGGGTGCATGACCACATGACCACACCTCCCATCCAGTTGAAAATCTAACGTTGTGCTCAACGTGTCTTATTCATTGCTGTTTCAATTCATTCCAGATATGGGAAACACTGCATCTGTGCAAACTGAGGCTTCAGATTCAGTGCAGCAACCTGCCACGACAGTTCCTGCACCTGAGAACAAGCCCACGAAAAGAAGATCTGCTGCGCTTGCCCTGATACAAAGAAGCTGCGAGATGACTGCATCGCTCAGAATGGCGAGGATGCCTGTGGAAAGTTCATCGAAGCCCACCTGCAATGCCTGAGAGCGAAGGGTTCAGCGTCTGACGTGTTGCTCCATCATGGCAACTCCACACCTGTTTATGCAGTAATCTGATTTTGATCATGAACAGCATGATGAATAAGAACTTGGTAGAGTGATAGGAAGAGCTCACAGTTTTATTTCTAGCTGGAAGGGGGGAAATTCCCCTGAACATTGCCAGTGTGTGAGAGGGTTTGTGTCTTTTTCCAATGCATAATTATGTGCCTCACATGTCAGCAATTCTTGATGATACTTTATCGAACATTTGTATATGGGAATTGCTTTTTTTTGGTCCACTGGTTGGAGAGATTGAGCACTACACTGTATGGAACAGCTGTTGCAAAAGTTTTATACTGGCTAGAGCTTTCATTGACTTGTTCGGGTGATGTATGAATGAATGAAGAAGATATATCCTCTACACCTTCTATAGTATTGTTGTCAATGGCTGTTACCTCCATAGCTCCACGTACCAGCACCACTCTGGTGGTGGTTGGCGGTCCTCATATCCTGTGGATGCCAACATGCGTAGGTTCTGAACACAAATGCCTTCTTTTCTTGTTTCAGGGTTGCGTGGAATGTAAGCACTGACTTTGAAGCGAATCTGAAGCCCGCAGCCCTCTTTTTATCTCTTATTATCATCATCTTTTTATTTTCCAATGAGAATTTCGTGCTGGTGGGGTGGACTGCTTTCGTTTCTTTACGACATGATGATCATTTCTAGCATCATCTAAATATATACTGATCCCTTCATTGATACTCAAAACTATGTCACTATGTATTCCGTCCATTGCCATCCAAATCTATACTGACATAAGGGACAAAAGTTAGAATATATGGCATTGAAGAAACTCATAATCTTCAATTGTAATAAAGAATCAGATTTGGATGGCAATGAAGAATTTTCTTTTCCCAAAGCAGCTTCTTAGTTAAAAAAAAATGCATCTCAATCTTGCTAACGATTTTTTTGAAAGATTGTTTACATACTCAGTTGAATAAATGAACTATTATGTCGACTACATTATAAATAAACGATGATAATGTGTTGACCACATGTTGATGAATGTGAGTTTTTCTTCGGGAATCACAAGAATCTATTACTGATTTTCAGAACTATTTTTGTAAATTGTATAGAGATGATCACTACTCTCATTCTAAATTATAACTCGTTTTGATTTTTTATTCATTTGATTATATATCTAGATATTTAAACATATTATTATATCTAAATACATAACTAAATAAATAAACAAAAAGTCACGTCTAGTAGCATAACTAAATAAACAAAACAAAAAAAATTAAAGTGACTTATAATTTATAACAAAGAAATATATATAGGAGTAGGAGTATTATTTTAATAATTATATAAAAATCGTTATTAAATTCCAAATCGAGTTTTTTTTTTCTGACAACTTATTCCAACTCGAGTTGGAATTGGAATGGTGGAGCACCCGGTCACGCCGCCGCCATCCCCCTATAAATTCGCCCAACCCGAGTAGAAACCCAAGAAAAGAAGAAACTCGAAAGAATTTATTGGGCGTTCTTCGGCCTCGTTCTCACGCAGTTCGAGTTCGGCGCCGTCTAGTCCCCCTGACCCCTAGCGCAGCGAGGGAGGAAGAGGCGAGGAGAAGATGCAGATCTTCGTGAAGACCCTGACGGGGAAGACCATCACCCTCGAGGTGGAGAGCAGCGACACCATCGACAACGTCAAGGCCAAAATCCAGGTGCGTACCCCATCCATCCTTGTTCTTGTTGCTACAGGCGAGTTGTTTTGACCTATCTATGCGACGAGTCGAGGGTTCGATCGATCCAAGTTTGGCCCTAGGTGTTGTGATGTTCATCCGATGTTATTTGGATTGATCTGGTCAGATTAATGTGGAAGTTTAGTTTTCGGATTATATATCGAATATAGCATATCGGGAAGGTTGTGTTTTTCACTGGTTGAGCAAACGAAACAAAATATTATGTCCAGCACCATGTGCAATTTTGCTATTTATTCAGTATCATGTGTAATTTTGTTGCTTTAAATCAATTGTGCCTAAGTGAATCATATCTTTATATTTCTTTCACAATACAACTGAAGCACACTAGGGTTGCAGCAATTATGCCAGTCTCCTTTTGAAAGTAGGTTCATTCAATGGAATTTGATACAGCTTGTGTATAAAATAAAAATTCAGTTCACAGCAATACCAATACTTATTAAATCCGTTATAATGCGGAGAAAAGAATATATTCTCTTGTTTTATTGCTGTATATATCTGGACATTTTTAAGCTAATCTTCTAAGAAGAATAGATGCTTCCACTAATTCCATGCATATCTGTGCATGATGTTCTAGATAGAGTAAGATGCAGCCTATTATAGAGTTAAATAATTTAAACAATTAAGGGCCTAGTGTATGTGTCTTGTTAGGCATCCTTTATTTTACTCCTAGAAATTTTCTCTGTCGTTTTGCTCTCCCCAAGCCTCCTTTTTCAGTAATCTATAAATAGTGCATTCTTATAATTTCCTATTTGAAAAGTTTATATGCAACCTTGACTATGACAAGCAGGTCATTGGTTCGAAAAACTTTTCCTACCATGACCTGAATCATGCTTTGGTGATTTATGTTCTGTATATAAATTAGTGGTCACTACATCTTGCAATTGGGTACTAAAGAGTTGACATGTTATTCTGTTCACTGTCACAGGATAAGGAAGGGATTCCCCCAGATCAACAGCGGCTGATATTCGCCGGCAAGCAGCTGGAGGATGGACGCACACTGGCTGACTACAACATCCAAAAGGGAGTCAACTCTTCATTTGGTCCTCAGGCTTAGGGGTGGAACCATGATCAAGGTCAAAACTCTCACTGGGAAAGAGATCGAGATCGACATTGAACCCACTGACACGATTGACAGGATCAAGGAGCGTGTTGAAGAGAAAGAAGGCATTCCTCCCGTGCAGCAAAGGTACCGTGCTGATTTTGTTTATCTCTGTAACTGCTACTATTTATTCTACAAAACGCTTATTATTCTACTTGAAACCAATTATGCTTTCCTAATGTCTGATGCTGATGGAGTGATTTTTGTTACCTTTGCAGGCTCATCTATGCTGGTAAGCAGCTTGCTGATGACAAGACCGCAAAGGACTACAACATCGAGGGTGGTTCTGTCCTCCATCTTGTCCTTGCTCTGAGGGGTGGTTACTAGTCTAAACCTGATGCACCAGTAGTCAGATAAACTGTTATGTTGGCTGCGAAATGTGCAGGCCTGGTGATGTGGAACTTGCAAAGGGATAATAACATATATCAGCTTTGCGCTTGTGCCCAGTGGAAGGGGTTGTCTTCCATGTTATTATCTGATATCTGATTCAACGGAATTGTTCCAGACCCATTGTTATTATTATTTTTTATTTGAATCTTGTTGCTGTGTTCATCAGTCCTCATACCTTGGGTGTCCATCAGTTTTCATACCTAGGGTGTCGTTGGTCTGCTAGTACTAAAAAGCAGGTCCAGATTTGTTTAGCCACTATACAACTAAAGAGAATGTGATTGTTTTGCTCTCCCTGAATATTGTCTGAACATTTTTGTGGCCTGCAATTCCAGATTCACTTGTCCCATCTTTTGCACTGTTATTGTCTTCTTTTTTAGGATTGATTCGTGATGACAGTATTGCGTGATGTGATCCATGTCTTGCTGAGTTTAGAGATCTGATACGAGGGGTTTGTGTTGATTTTTCTTTTTACCTTTTCTACAGAAATATTTTCAAGAACGCAGGCCCTGGATTTGCTCCCAGTTGAAATTACACTACAGTAAAAGCTACAGCGTGGATGGTCACATAGAGAACAGCAGATTGATCTGCTTACAAAAAGAGGATGAGCAGCAGCTGATTACCTTCCTTCTGTACAACAACCTAAACCAGAGCTCTAAACTAGGACAGCCAAAAAGATAAACCCTACGAAACAGAGTACCTCCTGTTCCTAAGAGGGGGAAGAGGGGAGGGCTTCACTTCTGCAGGCTTTGCTGACAATGGTGGGCTCTGCGAGCTGCCAGACGTCTCCGAGCCTTTGCCGCCATGCTCACCCTGCCCCTTGTTGCTCCACAGCTTGTCGAAGATCCTCCTGGATCGCGACTGCATCAGGATGCCCCCAATCTGGTCCTTAAAGCTGTTCCTGGCACCCCTGTGCTCGCTGATCCGGTGGTGCTGGCTCTCCCTCGCACTCAGGCTTGTTACTTGCTTATTTAGTGAGTTTGGATGCTTCGGTATCCGCCTTTCGCAGGGGTCACATTGATCCTGCAAAGGCCGTGCGCAAGCATGTTCTCCATTGTCAATCAGGGCAAGTTCTTTGTTTGTGCCAGCCCTCAGCTGCTGGAAGAAGAGGACCTGAACCACCAACCGGAGAGGCAGGCGGTCGTTTTGTGTGGCGTGCATGGATGCATCTGTGCTGAGCTTCTTGACATCCACCAGGCTGCAAATCTTCTTCTTGTCAGATTTGTTTATGTCTGGGTGTTCCTGATTAGAAAGAACAAATTTATCATTCATCGTAGTATAAACAATCAAGCATGCCTAGTAACCATTGAACATCAAGCTACATGCATGAAGTGAGCCTTTTATCTTTTGAACATACCTTGAGATATGCATCGACTGCATAGTACAGACTATCATGAACAGGCCTAGCCGCTTCTGGCACGGCTGTCGCTAGTTCAACAAACATTGACAATGAAAGGTCTTGATCTGAAGCTACTTCAGACAGGTAACCATCAACAAGCTCTCCTACCGACAAAGTGGATTCTTGTTCAAAGTTGAGTTCAATCATCTTTTCATCAGACTTCTCAATGAAACCACCATTATGAGACAGCGCGCAGTTCTTGCAACAAATCTTTGGACAAGATTATGCACCAACCGAACATCATATGTACCATCATTAGGTGAAGTAGCAGGCAATAAGAGATCCTTAACAGTAGCTTTGTGCAACTGGAAGCTGATCCTTCTGATAAGCTCTTCCTTCACATGCTCCCCACCTCCGACTAGTATGGCCACTTTCAACAGTTTCAAGAGAAATCTGCAAGAACAACCTGAACTCTTATCAGATGGCAACAACCATATTATTGTCTCGACCAGACATTGATTTCTTCTCATGTAATCCTCGGCAACTAGTGCATCATAGGAGTCTGGCAGCCATCTAACTGCATAGGCTTTAAGTGCCTCTCCTATCAATTCAGGTGACATTCTCCCCTTGGATTTGATAGCAACCATGACTCTCTTGTACAGGTCAACATCCAATTCACACAAGTCCTCAACCCACCAATCTTTGGGAGCTATTGATGGTTTTCCTGCTGACTCGACTATTTCAGCACAAGTTCCTGCTTTCTTGCTATTATGACTGTATGACCAGGTTACATTGGCAGGATCCACGGATGTCTTTGAAGCGATTGCATCGATACATCTACCCACAACCTTCAGCTCTTCAGACCATGGTAATAGGGCCTTTGTACTCTGGAGAACAATGATAGAATCCTTCCAGCTACGAAGTATGCTAGAATTTATGAAGACCTCAATTTTAAATATCAAGTTCCCCTTTTCCATATCTTCAGTCATTTCAAGATACTCCGCTGCACATCTTGCTGCTACAACATTGTGTGGACTGAGTGTGACCACCATTCCGTAGCAGAACTTGGCACATATTTCAAATGATTTTGCTCCCCCAGGAAGGTCATCTATGTGAACCTCATCAGTCGCCTCCTCAGCGGCCTTAAGAACTAATCTTTGAAGCTTGCTGCTCTTGGAAAGGAGAGGAAACTGCATATGACAACCAAATGTAACATAAGGCAATCATCACTCATATATTATTAAGTATATGAATAATATCCAGCACAAAAGTAAAACATCGTAAGCGAATTGCAGATAAGATGCAGCAAGTAATTGGTGTCTGGATTATTTAGTCCCACAGCTACAAAAATTTCCTTCAGTTGAATATTCAGCTGAACTATTGTCACAGAATGTTCCTTTTTTTAAAATGTCAGCAAAAAGGAACATGGTAGATAAAGGAAAGAGATAGTCCAACAACAGTCTTAAGCGAAACATAAATGTGAGAACGTTCGATTACTAGAGTATGACATATAACCCCTCAACTTTGTATGTTAGGTCAGAAGGCCTCAGGAAATGACCAAATATGTATCTTAAATAGTGCGACTTAGAAAACCTTTGTCATTATTAAAAAAAGGATACAATTCTAAATCAGTCAAATAGCAGAAAATACTGGGCACCGACCTTGTGTAAGTAAAATTTTACATCGCCAACATGCACCACAACATCTGTTGCAAGGTCAGAGACCACATATCTGCATGCATCAGCAACAAATTGTAAGCAAAAGGCATATTACAGAATAATACACAACTATATTTCTCATAATAGTCACCGAAAAGATAAGTATTTTAGTCAGAATACAGAGTTCACTTTCAGAGTACTCACATCACTACATCAGTCATGCACAGCCTAAGATCGATGCCAAAACTTTATGAACCTAAGAGTTACCAGAGACTCCACAGTCAAATTGCGTGTCCCACCAATGCATGGCTTTTGATACACCATCAGTAGTGAGGCATATCAACAACAATGTATGCGTAAAGCTTATCGAATACTCTAAAGACCTGTCAAAGACCTGCACTACCGGCCAATAATGGAGGCAAACATGCAGTAGCTGTTCACTTAATCACTTGACTGTACAGGCCACTTTCCAGTTATTCCAGTTCAGCTAACAAAAGCAGCCAAAGGCGTCACTGTTGTTGGCCAAAGGCGTCATTAGAGTTGGTAAACAGCACACGCACGCAATGGGTTAGACACTAAGATCCAAAATCTCTCGTGTTCACTTGAGCGAGCTTAGCACCAACCGTTTCCCCCACTTACCACGAATCTGGATGGCCCAAACTGAGATCTTGTAATTCCTTGGTGCGGTTAACCAACCAACCGCAAAAGCATATCACCACAAGATCCACCAAGAAAGTGCCACTTACTACTGCCACTGCACTCATCAGTGGTGCAAAAATACTACTGGATTGTTTCAAAAGATAAGTTGGTGACGAAGCAACTTGCGGTGTACTGTATTCTTTAACTGAAGGAAAAGTGAAGTCTGATCAATGATTAGGAAGATGGTGAGATGACCATCGTTTTCTACTTTCCTTCACATTAAATTAAACTAGTCCAGCTAACTTTACCAAGTTGCCCAGATCAAACAGCAAGACGTAGTGGTATCTACCATATAATAACACAAGAGTAAAGCATAATGCTTCTACCCCTCGTCAGATCTGACCTACACTAGCCACAAAAGGGCAGATAAAGCAAGTACAAATTCAGATAAAAAAGCCTAGAACAAAGCCATACTTTCTAGCCAGGAACTAAAATAGAACAATCCGATTCAAACGCAAGCACAGCACTAACGGACACCAAGAAACCTGTGATAAACAAGGAGAGTAGTGATGAAAATAAACAAGGTTTTCAGCTCAAGGACCCAATGATGAATCGCATCTCGACGAGACTAGTTTTTTAATCAGAGGATTGCCCCATCACGGTAAAACAAATCGCTGAACAGCTAGCAAGTAGCATGGCGACAAGGGGTTGGACACAAACAACTAATCCCAAAGGGAAACAAAGAATGCCAGCTCGAAATTTTGAAGAAAAAAAATTACATAGATTCTACTGGTTCTGAAAATCGCAGCATACAACAGATAAGTAGAATGCAGAGAATACCCCCGACCCCAAAATAACGCGCGGAAACTGATAAGACAATAGAAATACAGCATTGTTATAGTCCGTTGAAGCGGCTGATTGAGATGAATGAAAAAAGGTCAAAGCTTTAGGAGGAAACGGCAAGTACGAACGAATTTGGTGGTAAGTAAAGTGTGCCTATGTAGGAGAATGTATGTAACCAAAAAAAAAAATCAAGTACAATGTGACGTCGAAATCAAGGGACGAGGCACGAAAGGACAAAAGAGTTGGTTATTCTGAAACCAAAGCAGGACAGTCCAAAGTCGAAACAAGAACATGGTGATGCGAGAAGAAGAAGGTTTCGAACCACCACCATGTTAGCACCCGCCCGCCACCTTCACCATCATCTCACAGAACAGAGAGATGTTCTCCTAGTTCCTCGAAAGGAATCCCTCCCTCCAAATGTCTACTAGTAGATGGTAAATACTCAAAGATATGAGTTTGGCGCCACCCGTAATCGAGGAAACAGTACTGTTGCATCATTCGACTTCGTTCGACCGCAGGGGTAATTAATCAGCAGGACTGGAGCGTCCCGACAGAGAAAAGCGCAGTTTTTTTTTCTACAAGATGCGGCGATCCTAGGGAGCTGTGCGTTGGGTAGACGCCATATATAGATAGAACATACTGGAAGGCAAGGCGGCAACGGCAAGCAAAGATCACCGCGCGCACTGAGTGAGGCTGAGCAGGAAGAGAGAGAGAGAGAGAGAAGGTGGGGGAGGGAGGCGTGTGTGTGTGCTCACCGGACGTCGGCGCCGTCGGACTGGAAGGCGTCGGGCTTGGAGCCCAGCTTCATGAACTTCATCCTCCCCCTCTGTTCCACCGGCCGGCTCGCCGGCTGCCTCCCGCCCCGCGCGGTTTTCTCCTTGCTTCGGTTTTCCTCTCAACAAAGCTAAAGCCGTGCTCCCATGCACCGCCCTGCTGCTGCTGCTGCTCCGACGAACGAAGAGGAGGTTGGTGAGTGGGGTTGAACGCGCGCGGCAATTAAGGGAGAACGAGGAGGAGGAACGGCGACGAACGAGCAGGGAGGAGAGGGAGGAGGAAGAGGAAGGAGGCGCGGCCAGGCCAATGATGCCGTGGCGTGTGAGTGATGGGATATTATTAAACTCCACCTCTCATCTCTGCCTCTCTGCACAGCACCCAACGCTGCTGCTGCTGCTCTCTCTCTCTGGCCTCCGCCTGCCAAAGCCGCCCTTCTCGTTGCTTGCTTGTTGCAATGTCAATACGGCATCTCCCTCCCTCTCTCTCTCTGCCCAGAGCCCCAGACTGTGGTAGTAGCCTTTTTCGCCCTCCCGATACGGCTGTGCCTCCCTCCCCTGCCTATGCGCGCCTCTTTTTCTCCACTTCAACGCTCTGCTGCTCTGAGAACAGAGGCCATTTCAACTACTGTATCGTCGCAGCATGCTATGCAGCGGGTGCTTGCTCCACAGCAGTTTATTTAGCCGGCCTAATTGCTTGCGTGCTTGCTTAATCGTTTCGTTTCGCAGTGGGAGCCTTCGCACTTGACACAGCACACGTCCCTTTCTGTGTGCGCCGCGCTACACTACACAGCAGCAGCAGGCCAGGCCAGGCCAGGAGGGCCATGTCTTTTTTTTTTTTTCTGACTGATGAAGAGTATTTTGAGGCCGAGGTAGTGACGTCGTACTCGTACAGCAATATCATCCTCTCCCCCTAACCCTTCCCTCACTCACGTAGTAGACTGGCTCTCTTCTAGAAGATTTCTTTCTCAACATTGCTAATCATTCAGAGAAGATGCGAAACCTTTTCTCCCTTTTCAAGGGAACCTTTACAATGCAAGATTCATTTTATGTTTGTTTTCTATATTTTCCTTTCCTGAGAGAATAAGTTGATTTCAGTTGTTCGTGTAACTAGTGAGTAGTCAGTTATGATCCCTAGCCTCGTCAGAGCTTAGGATCTGTCGGGGAGAAACGAACATTTGCTGCTCTTCTTAAATTAACCAAAGCCGGAACTGGATCTTTTTTTTTAAAAAAAAAGTTGATTTCTTTGATTTTGTACATGATTACTTTTGTTAAACCCTGTGTGTACTTGGTAACATCTTCAGACATTAATGAATTTCTTGATGGCCATTGTTCCTCGCGGTGCCTAGCTATATCAATGGACATATCGAGTACACTTCTTGTCAAAATCTCAGGTTTAAAATTCCGCTAGTGAAGTTGGTTGGTGAACCGATCCGTGGTGAGCCGCCGGACGACAAGTGGAGTGGGCACTGCCCAAGTGGGCAGCCATGTCAAACTGACGACCAGATTTACAAAAGCAATACTAGTACTGTGTACAAGACGACGTCACTTCCGCCAAGAACTCCATCTCTATCTTCCTGGTCAATTGTGTCGTACGTACTAGACGTACGTAGATGCAGTTCAAAACAGAGCTCTTCGCTGCAAGTAATAGTGCAGGTACGCAGTATGCTCAGAGTAGTTCATCATTTGTTTATACATATAGGTTCTTGTTTTGCCAACACAGTATACGTATACATCAAGAATTCATGCAATGCATGGAGTCAAAATAAATCCACTCTCAGCCTTTTGCCTCCTGATTAGACTTGTATAGACGGTAAAGTTTTCTGGCCACGTAAAAAGGGCTCATGCATCAGTCCTCTTTCTTTCAACCTTACTACCTTTAAAGACCAGCAGTTGATGCCAGGTTCTGCAAGGTAACCGACTTTTACTAGCGTTACAACCATTGTGACAAGTACATATTCTAGAATTCACCCCATCTCAATTCTCAAACTGCACACGAAAAGCTCTACATGGATGCCCTAGAAAGTAGAAAGCTTGCGGGTTAATCTTAATCCAATGAAGCCGGCCGGGCGGCCAGATGCATCTCACCTTTCACTTGCAAGTTCTTTTTTTTTAAGGAACCCTTTCACTGAGAAGCTAGCTCGAGGCGATCGATGCGGAGGGCACGTCACGCTCCGATGCAGGATGGGCTCTGACAAGGATACGGAGGACGAAGGGAGAGAATCGTCTGAAAACAATAGGTTAACCAAAAAGATTAAGGCCTCGTTTAGTTGGCTAAAGTTTCTAACTCTTTTTTCACTCTCTCTCCATCACATCACATTAAATACATCAAAAGACATATGTTCGGAGTATAAAATGTAGGTAAAAAAAGTAACTAATTACACAGTTTAGATGTACATTGCGAGACGATTCTTTTGAGCCTAGTTACCCCATGGTAGGATAATATTTACCACAAACAAACGAAAGTGCTTCTGAGTGCTACAGGAGTTCCAGGAGTTACTTTTGCTAAAATTCGTAACATCTAAACGAGGCCTAATTAATTAGGCGCAAAAAGGCAGCATGATCCTAGCTAGTTGATTAATTAATTATATTCTATTTGCATCGGCGACCGACCTCTTCCCGTTAGGCCCATACATGTTGGTGGCAAATGGAAGTCGGCCAAACGACCTAGCTACCTAGCTAGCTCTCGCGATCGCGCATCTCATCACGATCACGCCCCCTCACCGCCGCCGCCGCCGGCGGTGGCCACCACCTTTCTGTGCATGCGCGACGACCCTGCTGCTCTGCATGCCTTTCTCGCTCGCCGTCGACGATGGCCGCCGCGCGTGCTAGCAGTGGCGAAGCCACGTTGATCTTGCCTGGTGCCCATGCACTAGGGTAAGAAAAAAATCACCACTAGCTACATAAATTTTCATCATGTATTACTATCACATATTTTTAGCAATGCATCACCGTGAATTTAGAGTTGGCTTTGCCCTTCGTGCTAGCTAGAGCTGCCGACGCGCCGCAAGGACTTCTGCAACTGCATGCATGCATGTCGACGGGGCATGGTCCGCAGCAACAAATGCGAAACCGAGACGACGACGACGATCCGTGTGGGCACGAGGGCGAGCCGTACTATACGTGCCGATCGACGATGGCTCTGTTTTTGTCTCGTTTCCTAGCTTGGTCCATGGATCCGCCTGATGACGACGGATCGTTGGAGCGAGATTTCGCGCGTGGCCACAATCAATTAATGTGGTTGGTGATCGACGACGACGGGAGATGCTATTCACGCACGATCCGGCTCCGGCGCTGGGCACGTGTGAACAACGCGTCAGGTCGATTCGAAGTCGAACTCGAACTCGAACTCGAGGTGGACGGACGGACGGCCGGCCGGGAATGGCTCTCGCTGGCTTTGTTAATCTTAGCTATAGGCAGGCTGGCCGGGGGAGAATCTTGGTCAAACGACGAGGGACGGGCGCCGGCCGGGGGCCGGGGCTGGTGAAGACGGACTTTGTGGCTAAATTCATAAACTAATCTGCGCCGGTACCGGCTTTGCCAAAAGGTACCATTAGATGCCGATACTCTACCGCATGCAGATCGAGCTAGGTATCTATTCATGGGTGTACTGGCTGCAACACATGGGATCATACGGAGTACATGCACAACGCTGTGGTGGAGTCAACTCATGGTGCGTGCGCTCTGCTCTGGAGCTTGTACTCGCTCTATTCTTTTTTACACCTCGTATTAGCTTCGTCTTAAACGAGCCATTTACATCTTTAGCTAAAAAGTGATATAGTTTTACAGCATATACAGATATATATTACTATGAAATTATGTGGCACAGCAAACCTAAAAATGTAAATATTATGTTGTTAGCATATACTGTTTTTTAAATGATAATCAAATTTAGAAATGCTTGTCTTAGGACAAAATTAAACTAATAATACGATATATATGTAAAACAAATAGAGGGGGTATTAGAGCATCCGGCCTCAACGATAGAATCAACTTGATAGCTTATATGAACTTAAAAAAAATAAAAAAAATAACCGGACATACTCGTATAGAAAAACACATGAATCATGGGAAAATGTATAAGTAGTTTCTTAAATATTGTTAGTCAACTTTGAGCAAAAAAAAAAGTGTGTCACATGTACTAAAAATATGAAGGGAGTACATTCTAAATTACAAGTCATTCCAAGAATCTTGGAGGGTCAAAGTTTCTTAAGTTTAAACAAAAATACAATGGAAACTACAGAGATATTTGACACCTACTATGAAAAAATAATTAATGAAGAATCTATAGATGCTTAATTGACATAATAAATGTTATTATCTTATCATATACATTTGGTCAAATTTGAGATGCTTTGACTCTCGAGATGTGATTAGAAATATATTTATTAGTATATACAAGGTATTAGTGGTCAAATATCAAACCTCTAGCTAGGTCATCGTTGTGTTGATCGATGTCTTAAAATACTCCATGTGTTTTAAAAAGGGGTATGTGATCACTCTTAGGGCATCCCAACAATGATAAGTCAGCTAGCTCGTAGTATAGTTCACGTCAGGATTTTTCTTATGTGAAAGAGAGAGAAGAATGCGAAAAAGAGAAAAAAAAACTATCTTTTATCTCAACACCTATCTCGCTCAGAAACGGCAGTTTGTGGGTCTGGTCATAAAGATTGGGAGAGAAAGAAGAGAAGATGTAGAATCAAATCTCAATTACATGTGAGTTCACATGACGATGTGGCAATGACATGTTTCATATAGGTTAGCAGCTGCTTGAGATACCCCTAACACACACAATATGTCATCACCGACATTTGAAATTAAATGCAGATTATACCACTGCATGCTGAAGCATGATTTGGAAATCAGGTATTGATGATAACCAGGTGATGAGCTGGGCACACTGCATGCATTATAGTGTCGTGGAAGCAACAACACACCAATTAAGCTAGTGGTCCAAACGTCTACTCTATTGGATCGTTTCCCTTTCAAGTTTGAAAAATGTATGTATGCAGATAAAATGATTGTGGCGTGGAGAGGAGTCGGCGGGCGTTTGTAGGCCAAAGTGACCTATCACGGAGTTAATGAAGATGCTCTCCCATCATTAACTGCTAATGATTAGCTTATGAGAAAGGTAACGCCTCACTGTTGCCGCAACCAAACCAAAGATAGCTAGGTAACGTGCACCTCTCTCCGATCCCTCAGAAGCAAGCAACAAGCAAGGTTGCATGCTGTCGCTCGCCAGCAAGTAAATATATGCATGTGAGATGCCGAGCAAGGGAGCTGCATGCTGATCAAGTATAGCACCGTCCGTCGCCGTCCTACGCACACTGATGAAAGGTGATCGAAAGCCCAACCCGGCCGGCCTCTCTGATTCCCTTTGTGTAGGGCTAGCGATCGAGCTGCAAGGACCACATCGATGGACATGTTAATCGATCAGTACTTATTCGCTAGCAAATCTAAATCAATCAAGGCCGGGGAGTACGATCGATCGAGTTGCATGACACTGCAATGATGCATTTTTGGCCTAGCAAGCTTAGCTAGTGTTCGTACGATTGAAAACTAATACTATACATTTTTCTCCGCGCGCTCAAGTGCATACGTACATATATAGTTCGAATAATTCCGTCCAGATCGAGAAGATATACGTACACAGATGATACGTAAGTTGAGGGAAATAAAATCAGAAGTAGTAAGCTAGGGGTGGTACTATACTAGCTAGTTGCAAATGATGCACATAATTAATAAAGCGAGTATATATCGTGTGTGATAGGTTAAAGAGACCGAGGCTCGACAAAGCACGTTGCGAGATGCAATTCAACCGGCAGATGGCCGGGCTTCTCGTGTGCACGGCTGAGCATGTTCGCCGCGAATCAAGTGGGTGGTACTATATCCTCTAGCAAGTTGCAATTGATTTTTAAAGCGAGTTTACATCGTGTGTGATAGGTTAAAGAGACAGAGGCTCGACAAAGCACTTTGCCTTTTTCCACCGGCAGATGGCCTAATCGAAATCACGGCTGAGTTTTTCGCCGCGAATCCTTTCTTAAAAAAAAAGTAACTCGCGAAGGGAAATGGAAGACCAAATGCATGCAGCAGCGCCATGGTTGCCGGCCGTTGATGGACGATTAAACAAGGAGAGCCGCGCCGGGGCGCGCACCGACCACGCGATCGGAAAATTAATGTAAACCACTCGATACTGTATATATATAGTACGTAGTATATGACTTTTTAAGCTCTCGCTTCACACACAAATTGGTGATCGATCGACGTGCAAGCCCCGAGACACAACTGAGCCGTACGTTATATTAAGTGTGAATGATCTAATTAATCTGTAGGTAGGAGTATAGTACAAAGTGGAGTAGGTCAACGTACACAAAACACAAACCTGCATGCATGCTGACTAGGACGCACGCGACGCTGCCATAACTAGTGCCATGCCCAGCCGACCCAGAGTCAACGGGTGCATGGCAGCCAAGTTGTCAACCCTTGTCCAACGTACGCCTCCCCTTCCTGATCCCGCGTTGACGTCATGGGCCTTTGCTTGCTGCCACGCGGGCCCCGAATGTAGGAACCCCAATGTATGCCATGCATTCATGTCGATCACCACAGTGCCTCAAGCTAGATAGCCTGCATGCCGAGATCCATCCGTTTGGCATGCATCGTCATATATGCTGCATGCTAGCTGATAGCAAGCCCAGCCCGCAGAACGGGAGTAGCAGCTAGCATGCAGGCAGGTTGGCTAGCACGGGTGCACGTAAGTTGCACGGGAAGCGGCGGTGGCATCCGTGCATGCATATGCAGCGAGTGTGGAACTGAGAAAGAAATCTGATCCGAGGGCGGAGAAAGAAGCACGCGACGCCCGCAGCAGCCGGCGTGATGGCAAAGCTCATCGTCGTCCCCCCCCCTCCTCGGATTCCTGCCTCGGAGCGCTCAACAAGGTTCTGCCCGCACCAGAGTATAGTGCCTGGCGCGTCGTCGATCGAGGACAGCAGCCACCCCAGCCCGCAGGAGCAGTTTGCTTGGCGTAGACGGCAGCCAGAGCAGGCCATAAATGGCCGTACGTGCTGGAAGGTGCACGCACGCAACGCAGGCGAGGCGATCCCCAACCAACCGCAGGCTGGCTGGCTGTCTGGACTCCCCTTCCTTCCGAGCGTCTAGAAGGACGTCGCGTTTCCTCGAGACTAGTGGAGTCTGGAGACGACCGACGGGCGCCTGCCCGACCGAGCACGGGGAGCGAGGGGCAAAGGCTTGCGCGAACCGTGCGCCACGGCCCACGGGCCACAGTGGACAGGGATGGCTCATGAGCTGTGCCCGGCCAGCACGACCCAAGCCTCGAGGAAGAGCTGCAATAAGCCCACCCGTACAGTGCTGTGCTGTGCTGTCCGGGTCATGTCAGGTAGTCGCAGCTAGAATATGACAAGTCAAGCGGATCGGAAGCAAGCGCTTGGAAACTGGGCAACAACTGATTCAACTCGGACTACAAGATTAATTCATCGATTATCGACTTGCAGCGAAGAATTGCGCAGTATTACATCTGATATTACCTCTCATGCATGCATGTTTTATGTTAGCTACAAGAGCAAAGCCAGGGCCACCGTTGCAACCGAATCTTCAAGTGGCACATCAGGCCAGCTAGCTACTACTCCTCCTCCTACTAGCAAAAAGGTGCTGTGTCTCAGACATGGCGACCTAACCCTATCTATCTAGAGACCGGCCGGCGGGTGGCGGCCCGGCCTCGTGCATGTAGACGGAGAGCGACCTCACCGGGCGCCCAGTAAAATCTCTGCTCCTCTCCTCTAGCCCGGCCGGCGACGCCAGACACATCGATCCATGTCCGTCCTCCTCTCCTACTACCCTACGTGCCCGGCTTGTGTCCAACACCGCCGCTAGCTAGCTAGATCCCAGGAGTTTACAGCCGGGACAAGCAGAAGCCGACGCTGCTCGGTGGTCACGCACGCGCCCGGCCGCCGCATGATCCATGCCCATCGGAAGGAACTGTTGAATCGACATTGACGGGACCCTGCAGTCCTGCTTGATCACGCCGGCAACGCCACGCAAGCCGGCCAGGGACCTCACCTGCCACCTCTCTAGAATCTAGGCTCCGATCGATCGATTTGGACGACGTGCCAGCAGAATGTTGCCCCCCACAAGCACTGTATTGTAACTGTACATCCGCAGCGGATCGTCGTTTCTGCTTTAACGATCGAGGGCCGTTTTGTTCTGGATCGGATAAACCTTTCGAGTCTGAAAAAACAAAACGTTTTCTGCATTTTGAAAGGGGATCCAAAACGTACTCCAAACTGAAAATTACGCATTAATGCCTCCTCTTCTGATTTTAGTGCGTTGAGCTTGTAGCACAGAGTCACGGACACGGGCACCTCGACGAAGCAGTCCGTCGTTCAGCAGCAGCAGCAGCAGCAGTTTAGAGTTTTCTCATCTTTAGGTAGTGCAGCTTGATCATGCACAGTGAAATCAAAGCGTGATCAGTCGATAATGAATGAAGGAACAAACAAGGCACTTCACCTACCGTCCCTCCCCACGGTCCCAACCACACGTGTGGCGGGCGTCGCTGGGGCTGTCCGTGTCGGCGACCGGTGGAGGACTGATGGGGGTGGTGCCCGCCGCCACGGCTTGGTACATGCAGTGGGTGGGAGGTGACCGTCCGTCGCCGGCGGTGGGCGCTGTGCTCACACGTGCGGTGCGGTGTAGACTGTGGACTGTGGACCGGGCAGCCGGGGCCTGCCGGGGACGCATCGACCTCCTCTGTCGAGTCACGTGTCGAGACTAGTCCAGCACGTAGTACGTACGGGCTCATGCATGCTGTCACGCCGTGCGTGCGTCTACGTCTACTAGTACAGCCGATCGACGTGCATCGATCGATGATTCGGTGCATGGCTGTCTCGGATCGGCAGGCCTGTCTGCGTGTTTTTTTCCCCACTACACTGGACGCGCGCGCTTGGCAGCCTGCATACGGCCGCAATGGGTGGAATGGTGGATCAGCATGAACAGCAGAACATACGGGGACGGGGCAGGCGACGAAACCAAAGTCCGTGTCCCGTGCCGCATGTCACAGCGCCTGCGTCCGTCCGCATGATTTCGTCTCGCCTCCCGGAAAGGAACGGAACAGAGTCCATCCAACACCGGCCGGCCTCGCCACGCCACAGCGAATCATTGCCAGCCGGTCGCCGGGCTCCGGTCGCCGGGTGCTCAAGCAGCTAGGACTGGAACTCGACGCCAGACCGATCGATGGTCCTCGCGCGCGCGGCGGCTCATGATGGTCGTCTTCACGGGATCTATCCTCGGGCTCCTGGAAGCCTGCCGTCGCATGATGCAATCATGCACCCACTCGGATTGGATCGCCGCCTTGGAATCTCCCAAAATTTCAGTCATCATTTTGCCCTTTTCATTTGAGATTCAATCCTTCACCGTTGGGTTTGTTGTGTCCTTTAACCCTGTTATAATAAGTGAGTATTATCAGCTAGGGCTGTTTGGTTGCCGCCGTCGCTCGCCACCACTAAAGCTAGGACTGGAACACCTCCCCAGACCGATCGATTGGTTGCTCAAAGCGCGCGGCCACACTCAAAAGCCTGTGGTTTTATTATTAGCTTGTCTTTTAGTGATGACGCCGTGGCATGATGCGCCATTTTCACCGCCGCGGGATGTGGCGTTGCCATTCACGCCAAAGTTTGACAGGGCAAGATGAGGCGGTGAACCAAACAACCCAGTCTGCCGCTGGCTTTCCTTTCTCGCCATTCTGTTCGTTACACTGGTAGAGCAAATGAGCAATGGCAATGCTAGTACTACGCTACTACGCTAGTGTGACACAAACTCGAACTGCCAGCCACAACCGATCACCAGCACAGCAAGCAGTCCCACGTGCGAACTGGTTCGTTGGTACTGGTACAGACACGCGGGCCCGGCAGGCAAGGCCGGACCGAGGAGGTGCCACTGGGACTGGGACTAGGAGGGAGGGCCCTTCGTGTCAAACTCAGCCGAGCCGTGCACGATCTGCACATAATCTTTCTGGTACCCAGCAATCATGAACCTGTTGCTGTTGGTGCACCGGGGCAGAGCCGAACGCACACGCCCCACCAGGGCCACCACCGAGGCTACTGTGTCATCATCGCCATTCGCCAGGCCGGCTCGGCCAGTTCAATTTCCCCGGTGAGCTACAACGCCGTGTGCCCGTGCCGTACAGTACGAGCGGTGATCCCTGACGATGCCGCCCGCCGCGTGATCGCCCATGATTGCGCGCCGCTCGCCGCTGAAAATCTGCTGAGGATCCACAGCCCTGGCGGCCGGCCGAGCACAACAGAGCCACAGGCATGCGTTCGTGATTGCGCGCATCATGCGCGCGCGCGGTTACCGACGGCCGGCGTGGCACGCTCTGTGTTCATGTCTCTCCCACCCTGCCCTGCTCTCTTGGCCAGGGGATCATTGAGGAGGCAGACGAGAGTGAGTGATGCAGTTTCATCATCGTAATGCAGTTTCCAGGCGTGAGCGTGTCCCAAGGCGCAAAGGCTCTCTGTCTCCTTCCTCCCCAAGACTGGCAATGGGACACAACGGAGAGAATGCAGTTTCATCATCGTCGGTCAACATGGACGTGGGTTTCCGACCAGCTTTCTAATCCTACCAGATAGTCCTGTAATACCAAGACAGCTTCATAATGAACTGCAGTTTTGCTTTGCTTTGGGTATCCGGCTAAACACCCCTCCTTCCCTTCACTTCAACAAACAACAATGCCAAACAAACAATGCTGATTACTAGTCCAGAGCAGGTAAAAAAAAAAAAAAAGATGAGCGTCGAGCCAGGGTGCAAGACATATGCATAACACTAAATTTTTTTTTTTTTTTCAAATTCCAACTCATATGAACACTACTATCGTGACTCCCCACCTAGCCTATATATGTACACTGACTATGCCTGAGTAATACTATTTGAGTATTACCTAATCACACTCTTTCAATATGGTAGCTTTCTGGACTGGTAAAACTCAAGCTTAACCTGCTGGACTAGAACAAAACTCATCGATAGCATTGTACTTATCGTAGTTGTTGTTACACTATGCACTAAACAGAATGAAAAAGATACACATTGGATAGTAAAATGCACGCACATATAACTCTACTGATAGCATTGTACTCATAGCAAACTACTGCACATCAGGATTCTATTCTTTACAGTAGCGCTAGCGCTTTGGAATTGGAAGTAGCTGACACGTGGAACCGTAACCTACTGAAATAAAGACCTGAAGCGTACAAACGCAACAGCGGGTTCTTCCATTGGACCGATGACATATTTACATTTCTGCTACGTTAGCTATCAGCAATGCAAAAGATGAGGGTTTTTTCTTTTCCTAAAAAGTTAGATATGAGAAATTTATAAGCTCAGTTTAATGTGCTCTGTGATTCTTTAAGCTTCCCTCTCAACTCAAGGACTTCGCGAGCATACTGAGAAAGCTGCTTCTTCAGCATGGTGCTTGCTTCTTGGTATTTTGCATCCATGATCTTATTTTCATCTATCGCTTCTTTGAGCCGACCACGATGGGCCTCAAGTTGTGGGCGCAGCGATCGAATCTCCATGCGAAGCTTTGTCTTCTCTTTGTTATTAGCCGCAGCATCCTGCACACACGAGCATGCTATTAAATTGCACTTCCACATAACTGGCCAGTTACTGAAACTACAACACGCAGAAAAGACTTCTCAAACACACAGAAAACTGTTTTTGAAGTTTAGCAAGACGCCGCACAAAAAAAAAAAAATCAGTAGAATTATGTCACTCTATTAATAGATAGGAATCCACTGTTGGGTGTCTTTCTTGTCAAAATATAAAATGAATCCACAGTTGCGTTTTTCTTGTTGAAATATATAATGAATCGTAACTTAGATTTTTGCGCTGAACTGCTCGTGCATGCAACTCAATACAATATCAAGAGTTCAGCAGTTCTGGGCCAAAAACAATTAAATAAGTCAACAGTAGTCAACTCCTATTTCCATGTTTGAATTGTCAGCCTTCCTCATCAGCTTAAGCCAACTCCTATTCCATGTTTAAATTGGCCACCTTCCTCATCAGCTTAGGCTGTTGGGTCAAATTGATTGAGCATGCCATTCACTATTTCTAATGCATTCACTCCCTTTGAGTTAAATGCGATGCAAATTTTTTTTAGAAAATGTGACTTAAGTTCTTTTGGAAATTATACAAATAAAAAACTATATTTTAAAAAGATCTTGGTAAAACAATTTAAATTTTGATCCAAAATTAATATCTTCATGTTCAGAACTTAATGTTTGGCTAATGAAGATAGTATTTGAAGATATGTTAAAAAAACACTTGCATGCTATTATAAAAATGTGACGAGAGAAATAAAACATGGAAATGTTCTTTTTACAGGATCTCATTGAATCTTGGACATGCTATGAATTTATTGTTAAAATGCATTGCAATGATAAACACACAAAGCAACCTGCAACACTAAATGAAACCATAACTACTTATAACCTTAATTAATATTACCTTTGTTCCAAAATGTAGGACATTTTAGTTTTTCCTAAGTCAAACTTCCCTAAGTTTAGAATGGAGGGAGCAGACAACGATGAGTTAAGCAGTGCTTACATTTTTCATATTGACTTCCATGAGAGATATCCTAGATCTCAACTCATCTATTGTACCTTTGGCATGTATTAACTACATAAAGGAAAAGCAACAGAAAAAACAAGTTAGTAATACTGAGGTAACCTGTGGTTAGTAACAAATAAAGCTAACTTGCCTTTCTATCACAATTCTCTTTCAAAACCTCTGCTTCAGCAACCAAGGATTTCAGCCGCTGTGTCTCAGAGAGTAAACAATTACGCTCTTCGGTGATCATCAGTAGTTGTTTGTGAAGGTCCTGTTCAAACTGGAGTCAGTAGAAAATCTACAAAGAAACCTAGCAAAATTTGCACTCCTTGGAAAAAATAACTATAGGATTTAGTATAAAAATGCCCAATAAGTGATGTTCGAGTTGTAGAGCCAACAGTATTAGCGAGAAAATGTGGTCAATTGTTGTTAATTTGGGAATAATGAAAAAACAAAATACCACCTCAATGATTATTATTGAATCTCTCTTAATAAAATGACACACAGGAGATCGGAAAAACAAATTGGTTTTGCAGAATATATTTGGTGGAATTGTTGGTTGTATATTGCCGAGCCTCAGATGCAGATTATATAGTACATTGCTTAGGGGGAAGTAGCGTATCTTAGAGATAAGGCAAGTCAGGCTTACACCTTACAAACAATCATAATCTACCATATCTGGAGATATCCCAATATGCTCCATGTCTCATAGTGCTTGAAACTTTGAAGCCAAGCCCCAAAGAAAAGTAGAGTAAAAAAAAAAAAAAAACAGATAATATAAAACTTACATTTTCACATGCAGCACCAGATATTGTCCTTCCTTTCTCCACAATTTGGCCGGATTCTTTACAAGCCCCGCTGATGCATGAGACGTTTCTATTATAAACAAAAAGTGAAGCAATGCAAACAGACTCTTTCATCTAAAGAAACACTCTTTTCTACTAGACAAATTACGTTAAATATGCACTCCTTGTCCAGAACTAGTTATTGATTGACTAACAAAAATATTAAAGTTTCTTATAAACCCACTGATTGTTTGTCACTTCTAAAATTACCTCTAAAATCTAAACATTTTAAATAATGCCCAATAACTCAGAGAATGTCAATAAAAAATTTTACAGTTTTGATGAAAAGCGTAACCAAGTTCTTATATATTGGTCTGTTCGATTGTTTCTGCAGCTGATAAGCCGACTGTGTTGTTTTGCTGTGAGAGAAAAAACACTGTGCCATGGCTGATAAGCTGGGTTGATTTGAAACTACCTCCCATTTTTTTTTTTTTTCCCAAACAACACAGGAGAGCTGTGTGTCATTTCATTAAGAGAATATAAACAACAGAGGTGAGGCAGAACCTTTAGCTACAGCCCAACACCACAACAAACACTCTAGAACTCCCAACCTCCACCAAAAGTTGCCAAACCGGTGCTAACCCCACTCCTCTTAAGCTGGGTGATTTGGAAGCACAGAAACGAGGTGATCTTTAGGGGGGCAGCCCCCAGCATTGGCCGCCTGATGGCAGCATGCTTAGAAGAGATCAAGAACTGGAGTTGTTGCATCCCCCGCTAGAATGAAGCCATGGCTAGGCAATGGAGAAACCTACTGTCTATGTAATCTACAACTCCCTCCCATCTCTGGTTTTCTAACTTTGTAACCAAGGCCACGCCTTCCACCCACCGGCTCTGTTCGGAGTCTGTGGAATATATTTGCAGGTGGAGAAAAAACACACTTCAGAAACTACAGCTAAAACTCTTTGAACAGAATGACTAGCACCCTAAAAGACACAAGCATTCCTATGCTTCCACAAGTCAAAAGTCCCAAGCAACCATGTCTTTTGGAAGTGGAACAACCTTGATTGTTAAGCACCTACCATAAACAGGGCTTCTTTCTAAAACTTAGAAACCCTCATGGATTCATGTTAAAAACGATGAAATAAAGACATCAGAAACATCAAGGTACAAGCTCATACATAAAATGTTACTAATCCTCACTGAAAGCGCAGAGACACACAGATGCCTTGATGGAAAAAGGCTCAATGAAAAGACTAACCTGCATTTCATTCCTTTCTCATTCATGTCACTCTCCATGGAAAGCGCCAGTTTATCCTCTAGAATTTTGCACTGTTCTCTACAACACCCTAGCTCTTGCCTCACCTAGTAGTGTATTACAATGTATCGCTTAATACATAAGTTCTTTGGATTATCAGTGGCAAAATAGTATAGAATACATATATTAAACCCAAAGCACCTCCGTAGACCATATTGGCAATGCTATTATTAGTGTACATTAGGGGAACTAAAACATGCAGCCCTATCAAAGGTACCTTTATCAAATCTTCTGAAAGTTTGTGGTTCTCATCAAGGCAGATGTTCAACCTATGATTAGCTTCTAGATATTCTTTCTCCTTTGCTTTCCAAATTGATCTTTCAGATTCCATGTCCAATAGGGCATCAGTAAGTTGCTGCATTCATTTTAGAAAATGAAATTATTTCACATATAACATATAAATGGATAAAAGTATAGAATTTTACCATTCCCAAATTTTCTTTTTCCTTGATACAGAATTGAGAGAAATCTCCAAGCTATTAAGGGTAGATTCGGATGCATTTAACTTTGTGGTCTGCATTACAAAAAGATTGAAGAAGTGGATAGAAAAAACTGGATGCACAAGAACCAATAAGATCAAACATATTTGCAAAGACATGCTATCTATACCAAGAGTGTGATCTCATTGCTAAAGGAGTTCCTTTCTGATGCCGTTGAGTTCAGTTTATTCGCAAGATCTTCTATTTCAGATGTCATAAGCTCTACTTTAGATAATGCTTCGTCCTTTTCAGCAATTGAAGTGACTAGAGCTTCTTGTAAAGAAGAAATTTCCTCATCCATATCAAAAGCACGCATCTCAAGTTTTTGGTACTCCTCCTGAATATTAAAAAGAAAAAAAAAGAGAAATGAGATTCTTGGTCATAAGGGGGTACCAAACCATTGGGGAATTATCCACACAAAATATGAGCGCCTGGGTTCGAACCCAGGTAGGCACCCAACCAACTAGGCTCTACCAGCCAAACTATTGCTCGGTTGTCCAGCAGAGATTATCTCAAAGGAAAAATTACAAGTCTTAAACATCTATAGTGATATATGAAAATGCCTGTAACTGATAGCAATGCCAGACCAAGACCCCAATATGCACACCAAATTGCTGCAAACAGCAGCCCAGTAGTTCCTAGAAAAATGTGGGGTTTGCAAAGAATAACACATACCTGCATGTGATCAAAAGCACCAGGAAGTTCCTGTGGCATGGAATTCAGCTCATGCTTTTTGTCAACAGTAGCTGAATCACGTTTCCGTAGATCACGTTCAAGCAAAGTTCTCTGGCTTTGCAATTTCTTAATTTCTTTGTGGGCCTCTACTTTCTC
The DNA here is from genome assembly GCA_015847255.1 of Hyparrhenia diplandra. Classification (NCBI taxonomy): domain Eukaryota; kingdom Viridiplantae; phylum Streptophyta; class Magnoliopsida; order Poales; family Poaceae; genus Hyparrhenia; species Hyparrhenia diplandra. The sequence goes on along the minus strand of JADLZK010006597.1, from coordinate 115,159 downwards.
ACTCTGGTAAAAGAACATGTATCAACTATACGTCAGAAACAGCTGGCTTTTAGTGGCAATAAAATTTATATAATAACAGTGTCATGTTGCCTGTTGGTAACCTGAAGTTTTATTTTCTCCTGAATGGAATTCTTAAGTTTGTTCTCGGTGTCTCTTAACTTTGTTTTAGTTCTATCAAGTTCCTTTCGGATAGATTCCTTTTCTTTCATCAAAGAAGATGTTGACAAGATTGATACTTCCTTCTGGAGGTTTAGGAGCTCTAAGAGAATGCCATCCTTCTCCAGTTCATGTTGAAGAGTACAGTCCTGAGTATAAGTAAAACATTTTAGTGCACTGGTAATGAAGTTATATATCAGGTGATAGAATCTAAGAATTAAATCACTGAAAAGAACTTAGCCAGTGACGAACATCTATGGCCTTCTCACAGCTTTCCAGATTGGCCTTCAGCTTATAAATCTCATTTTGTTGATCTTGGGACTGTTCCTCCAATAGTTTCTGCGCTCAAATCAGAGTAACATTGGAAACAAAATTGAACTGCTTAGAACTTAAGCGGTTTAGGAAAAAAAAAAAACCTTCTCCAGTTCAAGTTTGTGAACTTTGTCCATCAAACAGGTTGACAGTTTCTCATAGTCCCTGATCACAGAACCGGACCATGCACTATCTTCATGAGCAGAGTGCTTTACTTCCTATGGAAACCCAAATTACAGTTCAATTATATATGTGCATTAAGATGGGAAGTTGGAAACTATGTTCAGACAGTTAAATAAATGCAGTACTACACTAAGCATATGCAATCTAGTAATCTACAATTCTACATGGTAAATAATTAGCATGACAGAGTTTTCCATTGATGGGATATTTTCACCAGACCACATGTAGTATTTTTCCAAGCTTATAAATTTAACATAGCAATGCACTTGGTTCCAGTGGCGGAACTTGAACAATATCTTAAGGGGGCTACCATTGAATTTGTGTGTGTGTGTGTGTTGGGGGGCATTAATGAAGCAGGAATCAAATTAGACATGGATTACAATTTAAGAAAAATGAAAATCCTAGGGGTGGCCATGGCCCAGGTTGGCCTGGCCTATCCTCCCCCCCTGCTTGGTTCACAACCCTCAAAGATCATGGTAGCAATAGCAATTCACACTATATTTCTTCGCAGGAGTAGGATACTAGTGTCCAGATGAAAACTAGGGGAAAGCAGGTTGAGCATTTCCACTGTTAAACCATGTCTAGTGAATCTGAGCTAATGTTTATAATGGATTAAAACAAAATGCTTGCTGACACTCAATTCTGAATATCGAATAAAACAGCCAGCTTAACTAAACAGCATGATTATTCAGATTATCTGAAGATGCTATCATGCAAAATGAGAAACCATACACGAATTCCTTGTGCCATAATGCAGAGATTCTGATAGAGTTCATCAATAAAAAGAAAGAGCACTGTCAACTGAGTTTCTCCAGTGATCCATCTCCACATTTATTCCTTGAGTCTCTGTCAATAAATTACTGAGGAATTCATAGGCTAATTCCTGGGCGTACCCAGTGCCGTAGGCTCCCGCACTGTGCGGGGTCTGGGGAGGGGTGATTAGTTCCTGGAAGATGCCAAAAAAAAAAAAGTTTATTTGTACCCAGTCACGTTAATAAATCAGGCTATAACATGAAATGGTTGCAGGAAGGTTAAAACAAACTAAATGCTAGCTATGGTTTCTTTCTTTTAGAGAGAGAGTGTGTAATGTATACTGGATGAGGGTAAGAGGGCACCTGTTTGGATTTTACAGTAGCAGATAGTGTGGACAGGTTTTCATTAGCAACTTTTGTTTGCTCTTCTGCAGCCATTGAGATCTGCTGAAGCTGCAAATAGGAAAATAACATATGGAATGTAACAACAGCTTCAAAGTGAAGAACAAATTTGCAATCTTGGAAAAATAATGAAGGTAGAATTTTCTAAAGGATTTTTTAGAGCACGACATCCTGAGTTGAATTTTGTATTAAGCACAACCCAGAGGGCATATATATAGTGCAGGAGACACACAAGAGCAAGACCTCATTAGGAGTTGAATGTGGAATACCACAAATACAGCATTAATAAAAGTGACACATTAAATCAATATGTCGTGTGGGAGCATACGGCATAGCTTGTTGATAACATATAATGCTAATGCAAGGTTGATCAATAAAATGAAGCAAGAAGATTAACACACAAACTCCAATTAAGGTCAGAATGTCAGATATCGAGTTCACATATGTATTCTAGGGCCAAACATTATAACTGTCCTTGTATACAGATTCGAATGGAAATGTGAAGGTAAATTCAACTCAGAAAAGTAATACGGAATTCAAATTAGATCGATCATAGATGATAGTGTCATTTATCCATGTTTAATCTGCTGGATCCGGGTGATGACGACTAGGATGCCAAACTAACAATCTTAGAGGTTAATTGGATCCTGGGCATAAAGAGAATCAGATACTATAACTATAGCCTAATTACCTCAAACCTTGTTTTGTACTCCTTTTGAGAGAGAGAGAGAGAGAGTTAATTTTGCATTTTAAACTCACAAATTATGAGTTGTATGATAATCTAAGCTACGTAAATTATACTTAGTCAGTCGACAAACAAATTGTGATTCAAAACAGCCATTTGATTCCTTTGCTGCAGATATTCAACCTTTTGCACAGGATGGGTAAAGATGAGGACAACTCATGGTAATTGTGTAAGAACTAAGAAGTGAAGAGGTAGCAAAAGTAAATAAATCACAGCTTTTTAAGAGGTCAACTCTTGATTTTAATCTTCTCCAGAAAAAGTAAAGAGAAACATCATAATCCCATGGAATAGACAAAATTGGTTCTTATATAAACCATAAATAGCTTCTAAATGATAACACACATCAGTCACCAAGTTGGATACTTTGTGTTTAACATAACTCACCTCTTCAATATCCTCATTAAATGAAACCTTCCGTTGAGTTGCCAACTCAAGAACAGCATCCAAATTAGTCTGGATACAACTCTTCTCAGCCTCCAACAGCTTGATCTACTTGTTATATTCAATTAGTTAACCGTTTGTTTTCCATTCCAGAATAGAATGATACTAGGGTGTGTGTGGTGATGTTGGGGTGGTTATGGTACCTGATCTTGAAGTTGTTTGATGACAAGAATGGCTTCAGATTCTCGAGCAGATAAGCTACTAACTACACAAGGAACAGTGTTTTTGTGACGTAGAGCATCATTCCCATCACAGGGGTCCTGGGGTATTAATAGTTCAAGTTCACCAGATCTCCCCCAGAATTGCTCTTGATCTGTTTTTTTCTGGCAAAAGCACATACTCAGCAGTCAGATATGTAGATAAAAGGTTGCAAAAATTTTTTTGAGAGAAACTTGGATTATCTTGCATTTATAGAAGGCCAACAACTTAACGCTAAGAAGTAACAAAATCTCACCATTCCATTTGGCTTTCTTCGGTTGGTAACATGCAGCAAAGCATGCGAGTCAGGAAGAGAGACATCTTCACTGTCTTTGGACACGTCACCAGATGAGTAATCATTAGCACAAGGCTCATCATTACTTTCTTGCATTAACTCTTCAAAAAGCGGTGGCATTCCCATATCCCGTTTATTTCTAACTGTGCTGCTGGTAGAGCCTTCCTGGACAGGTCCCAAATCCTGGGTATTATGTAGAAATACTCAGAACACATCTCATGTGCAACTTTTAGTACTTTCACAATTTGACAGAAGATATGAATACGAAAGTAAACAGAATATGAATATCTCTATATATATGGCATGTGTGCAGCAAACCATATAAACACCCTGCAAAATGAAATCACTACGCACCCACCCTAAGAGAAAGGATGAAAAGCAAAAGCACTCACAGGAGGAAGAACTTCTAGACAAATATTTTGGGTGATGAAACTTTTCTGGCTAACATTTAAATTATGATAAGGAATCAATGAAGAATGAACCAACAATGTTCCACAGCCATCCAAAAACAAATGTAGTGCTGGTATACTTTTAGAATGCCAAGTTGAATGTATTGAAAAGCATTCTTACAAATTTACAATGATACCTCAATACCAAATTGTTTTGCATTTGGTTCAGGACACCATGTTACCCTTCTTTTGTTCTGTTCAAGAAAGAAAAGAAGAAAAAAGCTATTAGTAGACTAAAAGAGTACAAACATTGTTGTCCTTCTGTTTAAAAGCACACATCTTATGGCCATTTCTGTAAAGTTCAAAGTCTAAACAGATTTTACTTCAAGATATCAACAGAAAAGAAAGTACCTATGGAGAAAAACTAGAAGAAAGAACCATTGAGCAACCATGTATTTTATATGCCTTGTACAATTGTTACATACTAACCTTACTAAAAGAAGTACTCCTGTCATCTCTGTCTGAATTTAAAACCAGAGAACGAAGATTTTCGATTTTCTTTGCCTGTTCAACCAAGCATCTGTCACGCTGCTCTTTAGCTTTCTTTTCCTCCTCCAACTCTAAAGCTATTCTTTCCTTTTCCAATTCACTCTAAAAAATAATTATCAGATTACATGATTTGCATAGTCATGAATCACTGGATAGAAATAAGAAACACTTGACAAAGCAACCTGCAGTAGTGTGTTTTCGCAGATTCAGAATTTCTTCCTCCCAATGATCACTTTGAGATTTCTAAGGACAGAAGGAATGTAAGATTCAATCCGAAAGCAGTATCGATTTATTGCTTATAAGAAATATTTTTTAACACATACTCCAAGTTTTGCACGAAGCTCTTCTATTTCTTTCCTTTGCCGTTTTAATAATGCAGCATCTGTCAAGATCTGCAAACATATATAATGTAAGGATTTATGCAATTATAGCAAGATGAATAGAAATAGTAATCTAGTGGGCAACAGAATCATGCTAATACCTCATTAACGCATGCGCAATTTGTTACACGTAATGCTCTACTCGCAAATTGCAAACTGCTTTTTGTCTCATCAGCGTGGACCTACAAAAATATAAAATAAATAGTTTATCAAAACACAAATAAGAAAAGTATTAGTTCTAAGACTATAATTTCTGTTCTTTGTTGTTGCCCAATGGCACATAGAGTGACTAATTTTATGCTTCTGTGTGGCACGTGACTTTACAAGCAATGAAACAATTGATTTGAAAGACGGAAATTCAAAAGTGTACAAAAGAAAAGATATAACACCTTTTATCTTCATTTCCACAACAAACATTAATCAGTAAGCAAAACATATTGCAAATATATGATAAAGAAGCTCAGTACTTTATAATTCAGTATATAACTTTGGAGAATAAGCGGTACAATTCTACTTCCATCATCCAATAGTCCAAACACAGCAAATAAAGAAATATGGAATACCTGTGCAAGTGTTATATTGCAGATGATAGCTGTGTTAGAATTTCCACCCAGAGCAGGCTGTAATATCCTTGTCAGTTTACTATCTCGGTATGGCACATGTCCCCTACAAATGAAATTCATTGCTAAAGTAGTAATGAAAAATATCAGAACAGGCAGAGTCACCAGTCAAAAAGTTAATAACTTACCCTTGACCCTCAATGCCTTCACTAAGTTTCTTTATGACCGTACCAAGAGTCATGAGACTTTTGTTAATATGAGAACCCTCCTTAAGTCTCACACCCTCTGCACCGGTCTTTGCAGCGCGTTCTGAGCCAGCTAAGTCAACAAGGTTCTGAAATGTACATTATTAACATAAGTAGAAGCAAAATGAAAATCTGAATCTCATACATTAATAGTTGGATAAGTACTCGCCTCACTCACAATTAAGTGACATTTTGGACAATGGTCCCTAAAAAGCAAATTTGAAGTTGAAATTTCAGGGTTTACAGAAGTGTTCATTTCAGTTGATGTTGTACCAACTCAAGGATAGACATGGTTCATTTTCCAGAATAGTTTAGGTTTTTGGAACATTTTACAAGACATCCATCTCCCTGTTCACTGATACAAGGCAGAAACTAGAAAGAGAGACAGACTTTTATGTTTGTGCTCAGCTACACATTTTATGTTTTTTTAAGTTAACCGTGAACAAGCTTAAGACATAAAATAAATATGAACATAGGAACTAAGGAGAATTTTTCAACACACATCTACAAATACCGTTACTCAATCTGAAATATTTATAACTGTTGGAGTATGAGTATTAGGCCCATGAGGCTAGGCCCATGAGGCCCATGTATGCAACTATATGACTACCCTTCTAGGGTTAGCACTATGTGAGAAATCCAATTCCAAACATGGTATCAGAGTGAGGTTCGGGTCCTCCACGTCCCGACCACCTCTCAGTTCGCCGACATCTTCACCAAGGGTCTCCCGTCCTGGACCTTCGCCGAGTTTCGCTCCAGCCTCAACATCACTAGTGGCTAGTTGTCATGGGGGCTCTGTGTTGTACTACTTTTCGGTCCAGTCTGCAAACTCCGCTGCGACGGTAGTTCAGACTGCGGGGGGGTGTTGGAGTATGAGTATTAGGCCCATGAGGCCCATGTATGCAACTATATGACTACCCTTCTAGGGTTAGCACTATGTGAGAAATCCAATTCCAAACAATAACAGTATGGGCAACCAAAATTTTAAGGATAAACTGCATGTATTCCAATAAAAAACAAATTATGATCAGCAGGAGAGGGTAGCAATTAAGAGGGGAGAACTGCACGTACCAAAACAGATACTCGTACAGCATCACAAGAATCTTCAGCTTCATTGTCGTCACTTTTTTCTCTACTCTCAATTACCTGAACATTTAGCAGCATAATAATCAGAATTGTGATCCAGTGGAAAATGATACAGAATATAAGCTTACCATACGAAATATAGTGTGAGAACGACTGCTGTAAAGATTCATGTTTGTCTCCCCAATTTGCCGGTGGGCTGCAGTTGTGCAAGAAGTTTATTAAGAATGAACTATAAAGTAACTGAGCCAGCAAACATTCCAAGAAGGCTTACATTCTCCAAAAGACATAAAATCCATGACCTGTTCCGCATGTGACAATTTCTTCTCTTAAACCAGCAACAAAGATCCCTTTCTTCAATCAAAAGTACCAGCATGTAACAATAAGACTACTATTTAAACATGGTTAGTGATCAAAATTACATGAAAAGATGGGTTGTTCACCTCAATGCTCTCATGAATCTGCAATTTTCGATGTTCTGGCACAAGAAGGTCATTAATATCTTCATTGTAAATTTCCATATAGGACATCCTCACAAGAAATTCTCTGTCCATGTGCTACACAATAGCTAAAACAAGTGAGTCAAATAGAATACACAACATGTGAATAAAAACCCCACCCAAGGTTCAATATAAAAATAATGCAGAACATAAAATGATTAAAGAAACGGTGGCCAGGACTATGCTACACAACCTTTGTAAAACACAGTGAGTCCTAATGCCATAAAGGATCAATATTCAATACATTTAAAATATTTTGCATAGTAGATAATACAATAAACAGATTAAGGAACTAAATAAGCACTGTATCATTAAGCAGCAGTTAACATCTCTGTCTCTTGATTCCTATACTGTATGCCAAAGTAAGTATAAAAAGAATGATATTGAAAATTAAGATTCGTATAATTAACCTCTTGAATACGCTGGAATAAGTCATGAACTGCAAGCGGTATTATTCCAGGTTCATTAGCCGATCCTCTCATTGTGAAGGTTTTCCCACTGTTAGTTTGACCATATGCAAAAACAGTGCCTGCCAATACGAAAAGAAATTAATTCATTCCAATGCATATACACTCAGTATAATCAAATTGCCTGAGTGATTGAGAAAACTATTTGTGCAAACTCTAAAGAAATCAACTAATTAAACCAGATACAATCACACACAAAAAAGGAAAGAAAGAAAGAAATTAATAAAAATATACAATCAACATAAATAAAAAAGAGCCTTGGACTTGCTGAACAAACAATGCTAGAATGAGTGAAAACCAGAGCATTTCCCATGCTCCTAGATATAATGACTAGTGACAGCTAGAAGCCTACAAGACTAGAACCAACCAACCTCAGTTCTTTCATTGGAAAAAACCTAGGTTCATGAAAAGGTAGCCATAATACTATTATAAAAAAAAAAAAAAAAAAAAACCCAACATGGCAATGTAATTCAAACTTGAAATAATGGCTTGCTCTTAACAAAATCGTAGAGAATATGTGGGTTTCATCCTACATAGTGCAAGTAGGTTATGGAACACAGGTGCACAGACTGCAAACTGTCAGAGGCATCATATCAATAGCAAGATTGGTCTTTGCTCTACTCCTAGTAAGGGTTTGAAACAAGTGGTCTCCTCCCCCTGTTGCTGCTCAATCTGATTGATGATAATTTGTCTGCTATGTTAAATAAAGGCAAGGGAACGGTCCTCATCAAACTGATCGTTGAACACTTAATCCCAGGGGGTGTTGCTGGTTTGGAGCATGCTGACAACCACTGATTACACTGCTGGAAGCATCATATCCTACTACAAAATAAGCACGTACTTCACCTGAGCTACGTCCTCTCATAAACCATCATAACAGTGCATGAATGTGCTTATTACAGTGCCGAAGCACTTAATTCGCGTGTTGCGTCTCCACTGATTATCCACACCAATAATCCGCGATAAAATGCCCATTAAGAATTTAGCAAACGGGGGCTGACGCAAGTAAACCAAATAGCCTGACACTGACACACACATTATACCTTCGAAATGCAAGTGGCCCCAACTTGTTTGCCCAAGGAAACGGTACCAACAACCAGAGCGAAAAGAAGAACCGAGATTACCATTGAACCCTCGCACGACGGAGTCGACGATGCGCTTGGTGCGGGCCTCGTAGACCTCGGCAGTGCGGCACTCCTCGCCGAATATCCTGTCTGCGAGAACGAGGGCGAGCGGAACAAATCAGGAACGCCCGCAATCCCAAGCAAGCAAGCGACCCGAAGGCGAAGCTAATGCGGAGGAAAGGGCGGATGCCGGAGGCTTCTTACCGAACTCGAAGCGGGTGGAGGACTGCGCGGGAGTGGGCGATGGCGTTGCCCGAGATCCTCCACGGGCTACTCCGCGCGTCCTCCGGGGGAGCGGCCGCGACCGCACCGCTACGTGGATCCGCTCCATGGACGGCCGCCACGGGTCCTAGAGGCTCAGGGGAGGAGAGGGGCAGCGGCCAGCGGCGGGGTTTGGCCGTTGTCCGGTGAGGTGAGCTGGGGTTTGGCCGTTGTCCGGCGAGGTGAGGTGGGGTTTCGATTTGTGGGTTTTCCCGCTGCTTTGAATGAAAAACCACGACAATTGGGGAATGCGAGCGTTCCGTTGCGTCCCGAAGCCGTTCGATTTAGATCATTTTTTTTAGGAGGACGCGGATCAACAGCTGTTTGCAAACCACGGTGGTGGAGGCCGTTTTGGGCCGCCTAGATCAAAAAAATTTTTAGGGGACGCGGATCAACAGGTTTGCAGCCTCAACTGCTCCAGGCTAGGCAACTGACTTGTTTGGCACCCCAAATTTACGAAATGAATAAGCCGAATTCAGAATTCAGATCGTGTTCGTGTATGCCTGTACCGAAAAAGTGTGGCTACCTTGCACACCACCAATGTGGTAGCCTTACCACGAGAGAAGGCCTCACTGGCATTTTGTCTAGCCACCTCAGCATCTGATGGCAAGCTTTCGCCATCTCCGGTGGAGGCAAGCTCCGGCCATATTGACCAGCACACTAAGATTGATGACCTACCTTCCACATTCCATAGACGGGCCTCCTCTATTGTAACCAGAAAAATATTAGTTGTGCTTTTGCCAATTAGAAAATCGCCATTTATATCTTTTGCTGCATTTCTGAATTAGAAAATCCCCAAATTTGGATGTCCATTTATCATGTTCAGCTGTTTAGGGGAAGTGATCCAGGAATCTGGAATGATTGCACTGCTTGCAAGTTGCAGCTGATCTATTCTTTGGTTGATTGTTGCGACATCGTGCCCTTACAACTGACATAACTGCGCAAGTATATAAATTACAACAATGATATCAGGTTGTCAGGATGTCCGGGAGCTTCAGTGCTTTCCTCCCCTCACCGGCGCCCTCGTGTCCGGGAAGCACCCGTCAGCCGGCAGGTCATCCACCTCGCCGGACTCCGACACGGTGATCGGGAACGGGAGCAGGTGCCCCGGCAGGTCCTCCGCCCTGTCCTGCGTGTACGAATCCCACAGCCTCTCCGCCGCTCGCCGCACGGCGCGTACGCACTCAAGCTCTCTGGCTCCAGGAACACGGCTCCGTCGTCGGCGTCCGTCACTGGCATGGCCGCCCATGATGAAATGCTCGTGCCACAGCGACATCCTGAACCCGTGCACCTGCCCTCGCGCCCGCCCGCACGGCCCGTTCAGGTGCGCCGGTTGGTAGCTACCCTGCGCGATCTCGCTGTCCCTGTTGCCGGCCAGCGACCGCTCGTTCAGGTTCGCCGAGCCGACCATGACATACTCGTCGTCCACGATCATGAGCTTGGCGTGCACGTAGATGGGGCCGCGGCGATTCACCTGCGCGCGCCAGTAGTCCGTGTCCTCCTCCGGTGCCAAAGGCGGCGAGTACTCGCCGGGGACCGGCGCCTCCCGGTTCCCGAGGCAGAAGAAGTTGAGGTAGTCGCAGGGGGTGCGCCTGTCCGCGCAACCCGGCGTCGTGGATGGCCTTGGCGACGATGCCGTACATCATCTCCACGGTGCGCCTGTGCCAGAGCAGGATGGCCTGCACGGGCTCACCCGCCGGCTGGCCCTCGGGCCACATCGGCGTCACGACGTACACCGCGAACCGCTCGCCGCGCCGGATCTTGGCGGCGACCTTGAGCGCGATCTCGACGGGCACCAGGTTGAGGCACCCGGCGTCCCTGTCCTCCGCCCACGACGCGCACCCGCCCAGGAAGTACTGGTTCTCGATGTAGATGAACCGCCGCGCGCGCCGGACGGCCTCCACGTAGCCGACCTGGATGCTGCGGTCCACCGTGACGTCCTTGCCGCTCGTCAGCCCCATCGCGGCGGCCTCGGCCGGGTCGGTGGGGAACCCCACGACGGACGCGTCGTCGATGGACCGGAACACCTGCACGTTCCACGGGTCGTCGTTGCTGACGGGGTCGGGGCACGTCGCCGGGCTCAGATCGAGCAGGCAGCCGCGCATGTCCTCCGGCGCCTGCTTCCTCCACCGCTGCTCGAAGTTGGCGAGCACGTCCCACGCCGCGGGACCTTCCAGCCTGCAGTGCACGTCGTGCCACGGCTCCCGCGGGCCGCCGCGCTCCAGGGAGCCGTGCTTGTAGTTGTTCTGCATGAAGTCGTGGAGGTACGTCGTGAGGAGGTCCCTGAACAGCGTGTGCTTCTCGTCGTCGTACCTGCTCCAACACCGCTCGCATCGTTAGCTCGACCCCTGCTGTAGCAGCTAATAGTGCATCAGTTTGTTTACCTGCCGTCGCAGAGGTCTATGCCGCCGATGAAGCTGACGACGTGGCGTTGGTCGGTGCCCGGCGTGGCCGCGTCGAGCGTGACAGTCTTCTGGTGGTGCGTGAACTCGGCGCTGGTCTCGACGTGCTGCACCACGGTCAGCGACGCGTCGGCGTGGCGCGGGCAGAGGAAGCACCTCACGTTGGTGCCCTCGAAGAACCTCCTGGTCTCCTCGTCGTGCGTCTTCATCAGCCCGGCGTTGCCGAGGAACGACACGGACGTGTTGTCCTGCCACGGCATCACCAGCACGGCCACCCCCTTCGTCGGCCTTCCGCTTCAGCAGGTCGCCCAGCGTGACGCCCTCGGCGCCGGGGACCGCCGCCCGACGGCCCGCGTCGCGCACCAGCGTGATCTCCGTGTTCACCGACCACCCCGCGACGTACACGAACCGCCGCGCGTCGCGGATGGCGGCGAACAGGTCCTCCCACAGCCGCGCCGGCCGGTACGCCAGCCCGCCGTCGAGGCGGACCCGCGGGTCGAACGCGTCGGACAGGTGCGCGTTCTGGTACAGCGTCACGCTGCAGTTGGTCCGCTCCGGGAAAAACGCGGGCTTGACGCCGGCGAACTCGGGGAAGGCGGACGCCGGCGCCCCAGAACGGGTCGCGCTCCACGTCGAAGAAGCGCAGGCGGACGCGGAGGCTGGGCGTGTGCGTCTCGTGGGCGTGCTCGCCGCCGCGGAGGTCGAGCCAGCACTCGAGCGGCTCTCCGGAGGCGACGCGCGCGGCGGGCACGGACCCGGCGCCGAGGACGCCCGCGCCGACGAGGTGCTGGTTCTTGACCGTGAAGGTGACCGCCGCGGCGGGGTAGGCGCAGTGCAGGCGGAACGACTGGTTCCAGGCCGGCCTGGTGGGGTGGAACTCCACCTCCCGGGTGCGCGCCACCCGCGCCGCGCCGACGTCGACGTCGACGTAGAGCCGGCTGTGCTGGAGGCAGTGCACGCCCAGGGACTCCTGCATCTTCTCCGTGGCCTGTCCGTCAACAGAGCACGTGCCGCCATCAGTCACTGTGCACAAGATCGATCTTCACAACACCAGTTTTCTGTTTCCTCAGTTTGCTCTGTTTCCTTTTTGGCTTCATTCACAAGAATTAAAATTTATATAAATATTGTCAAATTCAAGTCATTCATTCAGTTTATTTTAAAGAAAGCCACGGCAAAAAAAAAGTGATATTTTTCGTAAATTTTTTGAACCACATTTGAAAAGTAAGCAAATATTCTTATTTTGTTCCCCACATCTAAAAGTATTCTACCCATGTATATTCAGACCAGTCATTGCAGTGGCTTGTCATTAGGATTTTGTTAATTAATTAATTTAATTCAAGTGACGGTGCAAAATGCGTTTCAACGTTTCGTCAGCCTAACGGATAATCCAACAGTCAGTGGCAGTAGGTGACCACGAACTGCGAAAAGGGATCGCATCCTTGCCGGCCAATCCATTGGCTCTTAAGCAAGCCATGGCCGCAAAGCAAAGCACAGCTCACTGCAGACAGAAGCCAGGCTGCACTGCAGCTGTTGATCGCGGAACAGAAACGAAGAACGGAGGGCACGGGGCGTTTTGCTAATTTACCTCCATGATTCGGCTGTGGATGGCGTTGTGGAGGTGCTCGGCCTCGAACACTGTCGCTTCCAGGACGCCGTGGAGGTAGATGACCTCATCGGCGGCGGTGGCGTCTCCCTCTTGCCGAGAGCCCATGATGCCTGGCGTGCTCGGCTCGTTGCCGCCTTCTCTAGCTTCCCGCGCGCGGCTGAGCCTTTATAGCCGACTTGGCAAAGCATCGAAGGGGAGAGAGAAGCCACGTATATTGGCGCCTGATGTAGTCCCTTTCTACCATCGGTACCATTTGTTTATGCTTTTCCAGCAAAGCCAACGCCAAATTTCCCACTGGATCGACATTCGACGTACAGATTCCATGGAGTTTTGCTAGTCATCAGCGAAACACAAGGCCATGGCAGCGTGTTAGAAAAGGCACTGCGGCATGGGAGGGAGGGGCGTCTTCCCTAAATTCGTAAGCAACGGTGCCGGCACAGAAGCACAGGTTTAAATGTTGAAATGAAATCATCCATGAAACTAAGAGAAAGGATTTAGACTTTAGTTTGGTTTGAACTGGGAATTTGAATCTGAACTCAACTAAATCATGGAACGGTTCTCAGTAACCGCTCTTGACAGTCCACTAGATATGATTATGCAAGCAGAAACAATAGGGCACCTCGTCTTGTGCTAGATGCATTATGCAGACAATAGCCACCACCCACTCCTGGTCCTAGGTGGCTATATAGCTAGGTTCCATTGCAACCCCCACTGCGTAGTGCCTTTGAAAGCGGGAGCGAAGTTCATGGCAGAACTGGTGATCCCTGTGAAGTGTGAACACAATCAATCCCCTAGTTAGCTTTCGCTTATTATAAGATTTATAAGTTTGTGTGTGTATTCGGAAAAAAAATTGCAGTGATTTGATCCTTTTTTTCGTTTAATTTCAAGGTCCAACAAAAACATGTCATGCATCTCATTGAAGTCATACTTGAAGGCATAAATTGCTTTAAGATATTTTTGCGGTCAAGATCACACAGATTAATGACAAAAGCAGGTGTGCATTTTGATCGTGCGTGTCTAATCAATGTTTCCTAGTAATACTGCACCACATCTAGAGGATATCCAAATCAACCCACCCAAATGAAATAGTCACAACAGTGGAACCCACAATCCTCCACTAATCCTGATGCATCTCCATCTTAGTAGAGATATAGTCGCTGAAGTCATTATATCCTTCATTTGAAGCCCATAGTTTTCTTTTATGCTTTGTCTTTTTTCTCCGATGATGCATATTTAATCGTTTCACATTACAGCTTTGGAGATAGCCCACAACTTAAATTTGGAGACTTCATTTTGTTTTAGGCAAACAGGAGGGGGTGAAGTCAAGATAGTGTATTTTTTCAAAAAAAAAAAAAAAAAAGTCAAGATAGTGTAGGATGATATGTTGGTTTCCTCAATTCTTGGCTTGCTGGCCGTGGTGCCGTCCAGTGTTATCAGACTATAATTAAGTTCCTCCATTCTAAATTAGAAGGTGTTTTGGTTTTCCGGGAGCATCTCTCCACCAAATTTCTCATATTGCATGTCCTATAACTTGCTTTATTAAAGAGTAGCTAAAACCAATTTAAGACATATATAGGAGAGTCCGCTACAACAGATTAGGGATAGGAGAGATAGGGTTGTCTCCTTTAATTAGGAAAATAATGTTCTTTGAGGAGATCTCTTAAAAATTATAGGAAAGGAGATAAAAATAGAGATATTGTTTCAGCTCCTTAAACACTGCTTTTTAGACATGATTTTTAATATGCATCTTGACAAGGTGTATATTTAAATGCATAAAAAAAGGCAAAATGTCTTATAATTTTGGAATAAAGGTAAAATGCCTTATTATTTTGAGAATAAAATCAGGGTCTTCGTCTAATAAACAACCTTTTCCTGCCCTGTCATAATTGGCCTAACATTTTTTGGGGAAGGCATGAAGCGAGTTTAATTTAAGAACGAATTTCAATTTTTTTTTTCTACAAGTGCAAACAAATTTTTTCTTTCATGCACATACACTTCATACGGCGATACCTTAAAAAGAAAGAGCTTGGTCGGCTTTTATTGATTCTCTTTTCTCTCACGTCACGTCACAGATCATCGAAGGACAATATAGTCTCGTCTCCAAACACACCAAACGAATGAACATGATTACAATCACAAGTCTGAGACTGCACTCAACAGGTTTTCCACTTATGTACCGAACACATCAATAACAGCCAAAACTTGAAGCGCCAAGCATCCAAAGCACAAAACTTACGGCAAATCGACTAGAAACTTTTCACACACACAAAAAAAAAAAAACAAGAAAAAAAAATCGCATCATCATAGATGCTGAACTTTTCCACTGATATTTAATAATAAATACATTGTTTCCTAAAAAATACATTCCTAACAAAATAGAACAGCTTTTGAATGCTCCAATGTAACTAGAAACCTTTTTTTATATGGGCATGAAAGGAAAAAGGAAAACAAATAGTTTAGCTTAAGTGTGTAGTGTGGTTGTATGCTTCCATGTCCTTTTGAGTCATCATGTTCATCGGTTTGATTAAACCAGTTGCCGGCCCGCACCCATCCCCCGTAAAACCGTGAACGCGGTTAAGACGTGGGTTGGGTCAAAACCCGCTTCCTAGCAAAGCCACCCGTCTGGTCACGGCTATGAACCAATCCAACCCATAGAAACCCAGAAAACAAAAACTAGCCTATGACCTACACGGCGGTGGCCGACGATGCGCGGGCGCGGGGCGCGGAGTGGGCACGGCACGACGCGGCAAAGGTAGCCGTGAGCTCAAGCGTGGCGGAGGCGATCGCTCCAAATGAAGTCGCGGCATTAGCGGGCATGGCACCAGCGATCCGCGGGCGGCGGCGGCAAAGCGCAGCCCGGTGGACGTGAGCTTGAGCGACGAAGCAAGGGGCAATCCACTTTGGGGACACAGATATGAGATTAGATACGGCGGAGGAATTGTCGACGCCGGGCGGGACGAGCGGCGCCGGCTCCGCTCACACGCAAAGCCTTCTCCTTGTCTTGCTTTCCCGGACCTTGTTCATGCTCAAACTCGCAAAACCAATCGCACCAAACCAAAAAAAAAAATTATCCACCAACCCGTGAAACCCGTGAGATCAAGCCAAACCGATTTATGCTCAAGCGGCTTAGGTCCAAAACCCGCAAACCCGCAATAACCAACCCATGAACAGGTGACTTTTAAGATATCTTTTGCCTAGCGGAGATGTTCCCTAGAGGATTAAAGCTGACCTAGCGGAGATGTTCCCTAGAGGACTAAAGCTGAAGTCGGACCCCAAACGGGCGAACGACGCGACCCGATCGGTGAGGCGGTTTGAAGGTTGAAAGGACGCGGAGGCCCCCTATAGAGCGGAGAGCCACAAATAGAATATTCTGGGAATCCAAAAGGATAAGATTGTAATTTCTTACCCTTGCATGTCTCTAAACTATAAATAGATGGTACAACCCTCCTTGTTGTTGGTTGGTGAATGAAACTTATTACCATTTAATATCGTGTGTCTCACACTCGGCTCCCAAATCGCATCCTCCTCCTTGGGGCAACGCCCGATGAGGGAGGTCTTTCACCCCCTCGTTGGAGACACGAAGTCTC
The DNA here is from genome assembly GCA_015847255.1 of Hyparrhenia diplandra. NCBI lineage: Eukaryota > Viridiplantae > Streptophyta > Magnoliopsida > Poales > Poaceae > Hyparrhenia > Hyparrhenia diplandra. Next base: position 98,522 of record JADLZK010006597.1, on the reverse strand, counting down.
AACACATTGAATGATCTAGATATCATTTGTGAAAGCACATAGGTTTAGATACCAATTGACATGTGTGGATACTAATTGAAAGATATTTGCATTTGTTGTCTGCTTCTTGAATTCTTCTTTCCATATGGGTTGTTCTCGTTTACTTGAACTAGTTGATTTGCTTGATCCCTATTCTAGCTTCTTCACACACACCATGAATGGTTATATTGTTGATGGTGAGGTTGAATTTGACACTTGTTTAGCTCATCAACTTGATCAAACACTTGGGATTACAAACTCATGAACAATTCATATACTACCACAAGATCATAGAAGAAATAGTGGTAGAACATAAACTTAAATTTTTCGTTTGTTATGCATGTTCTTAACTCAAATTATGTAACCTTTTTCATTTGGACATCAAAGCAACCCCAATGACTATAAAATGGCCCCGAAACACATTTCAAGAACTAGCTTTTAGGCGCACCCAAATCTCAATGCACCTTCTCCCGTTGTCACAAAAAAATCGGTGACCCCCGAGACTCTCTTGTAGAAACACTCGGCCGGGCTTGCTCTCTTCGGTGTCTCCATAGGGCAAACCATTGGAGAGAAGGTTTTCACCGCCTCCAAATTACTTTGTTGTCTAGCACTCGACCTACTCCTCTAGAATGTAGACAAGAAACAATGCACCTTAACCTCTGGTGCTCACTCTCCTACGAGAATTGTAGTTATCCATACATCGAGACCATCAGAGTCCAGCAAATGTCAGCTCAGGCAGCGGAGGTCAGGCAACAAATCGCGCTGCTACAAGCGGATATACAGAGCATGCAGGTAATTGGCCGTACCGCCAACCCAAATACCGCCATCGCGTCCATTCCTCAGATTCGGTCGAGCGGCGGCGACTACGACTCTAGAAATCGCACCCACCCTTCTAACCGCCCACAACGCCTTTGATGAGCGGAGGTCGTTTGACCCAAAATCACCCTTGTCGAGGGGGATACAGAGGACACCGTGGCCGATAAGATACAAACCCACCCAGCCCCAAGGTTCAATGGCGTAACCGATCCTCATAAATTCATAATGAGCTATGAGGCGCCAGTGGCATCTGTAGCGAGGGCAATGAGGCGTTCTAGCGAAAAGCATTCATCATAGCCGCCGAAGGCGATGCCTTGGCGTGGTACTCCATGCTCAAACCGAGCACCATATACTCATGGGAAAAACCTCCGCGATAAAATACTGAAAAACTTCAAAGGACTTGTCGTCCAATCCCTCACATCCATGGACTTGTTCCTGTGCAAGCAAGACCAAAATGAACCTTTGAAAGATTACTTCCAGACTTTCTTACAACTCAAAGCAAAAGTCCCTGATGTCTTTGGACCAAGTAGCAATTGATGCGGCAATCGAGGTCTCCGCTTAGGGCCATTTGCCGGGGAATTGGCAAGAAACAAGCCCAAAACCATGCATGAGCTCTATGAACAATTTGAAATATGGATCCGATCGGATGGAGATTTCTAAAAGAGATTGGAAGAGCAAAACCAAGACAGGCAACAATCTAAGGGCAACAAAAGGAGCCAACAACCGGAACCTCCGCATAAACAAAGTCAGGGGCAGCAGGTCCTAGCGCTTGATCAGGTAGCGGAGGCCAATCAGCAGCAAAATTCACAGGGAGCAAGACCCCCCAACCCTCAGAAACCACACCAAGGAAAGGGGCCTGGAAAGAACTGGAACAGAAAGCCGAGAAAGCAATTCTGTGTCGTACATGGCGAAGAAAAGGGACACTTCACAAGAGATTGTCCCGTTATACAGCAAGAAAGAGACAAAGCTCAAAGGCGTGAGTAGTCAACCCCGCCAAACCCTCAACAACCAACACGGAAGTCAATGGTGCCTATACTTACCTGCGCACGTAACCTTCGCCGAACCAAACCCAACACTAGCAATATTGCCCTGCCCTGTATACCCATCTCTTACATCAAATGAAATACATTCATCCACCCTCGCAAATGCGTACTACCCCAACTTCCCCGCCAAAGATGGAGACCTTCTCCTCCACCACCGGCACCAACACAACATTATTCTTCCGAGTCCAAAGATGTCCTACCCAAACTCTAAACAACACCTTACCGATGTTGAAACAAGCCAAATATAGCATTCAAATAGGCAACCCTAACGGCCAAAATTCCAATACACACCTACCACCTCCGCCAGTCCCCCTACTCAAAAGACCCATGAAAAATGAGCCAAATCCGGAAAAATCAATATAACCCCCACATGCCATTGCCGACCATAGGGATGATAATGCACAGAGCCGAAGGATCCTCCTTGGAGCATGAAACCAAGAGGCAAAAAGAGATCATCTCCGCTTGGTCAACAACATAGCGGTTCAACCCGCGGTCGATTGGCGAGTGGTCAAAAACTCCAATCACCTTCTCGGAAGAAGACCTTAAAGCGGAAAGCTATCCCCATGTGGATGCGATGGTAATCAAGGCAAACATAGCAACCTGGGGAATGAGCGAGTACTGATCGATAGCGGAAGCTCCGCTGATATCATCTTTGCCAATGCCTTCGACAGAATGAAGTTCAACAGAAATCAACTGCAACCTTTGGACTCACCCCTCATTGGTTTCGAAGGCTAATGAAATCAAATGCCCTACAAATATATCATTGCCTTGCACATTCCAGTTGATCTGCATGTTGGTGATGGTCGTGAGCATCCAACCTCCATCTTCATCATCTTCCATATGATGAACAATGCTCGTCAAGTGTGGCCAACCACTCCACCTTGACCATTGTCCATAACATGAAGCTCCTCCATCTTCACTCCATCAAGCCACTTAATATCTTCACTTGACTTGATCTACATGAATCATATAATTATTTCCATAGCTCATAGCTTCCACATGACCTTCAAGTACCTTAGACTTGTTTGCTCTTCGTAGTTGCCTTGGTCCATCGATGCAAAAGCCCACAACTTGCACTTCACCTCTTGGACAATCCATGGTGTCTCAAACCTCTAGCCTTCCCTTCACACTTGCACATGGTCCTTCGTAGCCAAGCCCTCCTTGATCTTCACTATCTTTCCATATGAGACTATGTCATGTCCCATATTCAATATCCACACTCTCGTGGTCACCATTTGATCAAGTCATCTTCACTAGTTGAGCACTTGCATCACTTGCAAACATGCCATATCCCCCCTTACAAAGACATGTTTATCTCACATGAAACCTTATTATTCCACTTAAGATTGCCATTTAATTACCAAAACGACCCAACTAGGACTTTCACCATTACTCATGGAACCTTCAAAAGATCACCCTAGATCAAGGAGGTAGTCATTGACATCAAGGTAAGCATCGTATCAAAATGTTGCTGGTTAACCAGGTTAGGGATGAATCCCATATATCAACAAGGGTCTAGGGGATCTTGCCATTCCGCATAAGGGCAAGTAGCTTGGGTAAACCAAGGAGATGTCATTTAACAAAATTTAGTTACAAAGCAAATAAAGGTGCGAATAAGGTCTTAGTAAAGGCCCAGTTAGATGTCGAACTTAACGAAGAACATGACCCTGTCTGAGGTGCTTGAGGTTGCCTAGGTGAGGTTAAGAGAAATATTTTCAACTCAGGAGAGTGCCAACCACATCTCGTCCCTAATTGAGGGTGGTAGAAGGAGACATTGGTTGTTCGAGTTAGCACTCCCTCGGCTAACCAAGTTTGACTTAAAACTTACTTCCACAATTTTTGGATAGACTCTACGACACCAATTGAATTAACTTGATAGAAGAATAGGTTGGAATCTTCTCATGGTTCAGTAAGAGGTTTTGACAAAGCTAGGTTTGGGTCACTACAAAGAGCTACTAGTTTCTTGTGTTGGAGTGTGTGTAGGTGTGGCGTGTAGGTGGGAGGGAGTTTGGTACTTGAATGGAAGACATAATAAGTGGCTAGCTCAAGGGAAGACCAACGATAATGGCATTTGGATTCGACAACGGAGGGTATCGAGAGGCCACAATGTATCATGATGAAAATGGAAACTATTATTAATCGCCTTCCTCTGAGCAACAGCCAGGTGTGAATAAAGGATATTTGAAGGTGTTTTCTACGGAATGGCAATTGCGGGTAAATAACCCATTACTATGTGGGTAGATACATAATAAATAGGACAAAGAGACGGATTCAGGTGAGAAGTCGGGTTTTGGTCCGGATTGAAGTGAGGAGTCAGGTTTTGGTCGCTCCATGTGAAAAATAGAAAAAATATATTTTATTTTCTTATAGAGTGAAAGGTACATAGCACAATTATATTAACATGGTGATAAAGACACTGCCCAACAGATTTTAGGAGAGAATGACCAAGAATCCATACTTGATCAAAATGCAGAATAGCTATTGCATCGGAAGTCCTGACCACGAAGAAAGCTGGAATTCCATTTGTGCAAATATGCACGGGTATAATTGAAACAAACGATGGCATCTTTTTTTTTTTTATGATGTAAGCAAAATGCACGTACAGAGTGCAAATCTACGTAAGCAAACACGTTTTTTTTATATATAAAAATAAGTTTCTTTTAAGACAAGCGACTACCTTTTTTTTTTTTTTTTTTTTTTTTTTTTTTTTTTTTTTTTTTTTTTTTGCGGCTGTCGTCCCAGCAGACGTGTTCTCGAGGAAGACGAGGTTGTGTGAGAATGAAAAAGAAGGGTTCAAACAAATTTTGCGAAACCATGGCTACCAAAGAGGAAGAGAAACAGTCAGAACCAATCACCGGCGCCAAAACATGCAGCGCAGCTTCGTCATGGTCATGGGGTCCTTCCTGGATATGGCGGAGAGGAAAAACAGGTGGTGGCCGTTGCAATTGCATCCACATCCAACTCCGGCTCCAGGTCCAGCAGGTCCAGCAGCTTTGCCCTTGCCCTCCTCCTCCTCTCTCCGACTCCAACCCAACCCATCCAATGGCCCTCCTCCGCCCACCCCGTCCCCCTGCCCTGCCCTTGCCCTGACCTGCCCCAGCACGACGCGACGCGATGCTCCGCATCCGCCCCGCGTCGGATAGATGGACGATATTGCTGGGGAGCCGGGAAGGAAAGGAGACGACTCTTCCCGTGCCGTGCTGACGCCACCACCACCACCACGCGGCCCCGGTCTCCTCTCGCCCTCCTCCCTCCGTCCGGATCTGGGCTGGGGTCTATCCCCCCCCACCCTCCGCCGCCGCCGTCCTCGCCCCCTCCCGGCCTCGGCCACGAGCCAGAGCGCGGCGGGCCCCCTCGCCTCGTCGTCTCGCCTCGCCGGCGAGATGGACGGCGGCGGGGAGACGCTGCTGGTGCGGAGGAGCAAGGGCAAGAAGAAGCGACCGCAGCCGCAGCCGCCCGCGGAGAGGGGCCTCCGGCAGCGCCGACAGGTTCCGCGCGCTCAGGCGGGACTACCACGACCTGCTGCAGGTCAGTCGATTCCCACTAATCTCGTCGCCCTTTCCAATTTCCATGCCGCTCTCTACTGTTTCGACCTGTTGATCACCGCCGGCTTGATTGATTGCTGGATTCCTCGTGCTATCCCTGTTCCGGTTGCTTAGTACTCGTATTAGGTCTGCGTCTGTTTGATTCTTTGCTGCTGTAGGACGGGGATGCAAGACTTCCATCCAATAGCATGGTGGAATCTAACAGTATATTTGGATCAAGTGTATGTGTGATTAGAATTGAAGCTGATACAGCATTTGATGCAGGAGACTGAGGCGAAGAAGAAGAGGCTGGCGCCTGCACTAAGCGGAGAAGCCTCGCCTTGCTTGCTTGAAGTCAAGTATGACAGTTCTTGGGCTCTTGCTTTATGTCTCCATGATACAACTAGTATCATCTTGTTATTCTTCATGCCGGCATTATTGTTAGATTTTCAGCTTCACTAACTGTGTGGCTGCTTTCTGTTGCAAGGTTCTTGCGAAGGAAGTACCAATCGTTTGTCAAGGGTGTCTCCCAGCAGACACATTACAGGTTGAAGAAGCGGGCTCGCTACACGCCATCACCATTGGGAAGCAACAGGGCTACAGCGTTAGCCGATCATGGTGCAGCGACCGAAGTGCCCTGTACCAGCAAAGACCCAAACCTTGACTTGAATCAAGATTCTGTTCGGTAACTGATGCAGTTCATGAATTAGCATAAACTGTAAGAATAGTGTTTTATATGGTGTGGCAATTAAAAGGGCCTTCTTGTCTGCAGAATGATCGCCAGGGGCAACAGGGCCATCCAGAAGTTGAAAAGTTTGATCAGGTCAGGGTGGACGAAGATATGATGGCAGCTGATGTCAAATTATCAGTTTGTAGTAGGGATACAGGAAACTCTCCTGCAAGTGAAGGTAAGAGGGCAGTTCCATGGCAAGACCGGTTAGCGTTGAAGGCCTAGGTCCTCAGTTGATGTTGCCAAGAAATAAGCTGCTTCTCTTATAGCTGGCTTTGCAACTGTATCCCTCAGATGCTCAGTAGTGCTTTGTACAGAAACAATGGGATATGATAGTTATATGCATGTTATATTGCCTGATTGACAGACCCAGATGGTTGTACGATGCTCCTAAGCAAGTTCGACAAGAGGATTGTGATTTTATGAATGGTTCTGTTCAGATTCTGTATTGACTGCTTTGAGTATGCCTTTGTGCACAGAATGTATTTTCAGTCATCCTGACAAAACGCTTTAGATCATGAATTCTATGAATTGCAAGTTACGAGTGTTAAATTTCTGGTTTCACAGTTTAGGTTTTGTGTATATTTTAGGTTTGCTTGTTTGAAGGGGCGCATTTTATGTTAGTGTGTCACCTTTTTAGTGCACCATGGTCAATCGGCATATTAATTTCGTGTCAGAGTATTTTTGTTTTTAAAACAATAAGGGCACTCCCAACCCAAACTCTATAGTAGAGACTAAGGTCATTTATTAATTCGAATATCGTGAACTTAAGTCTAAATAAGACGAGTCTTGGTTTTTTTTCTCTTTTCCATAAATATACTGTCACATTAACAAATTATAATAAATATGAATATAATAAATACGCTTTAGACGTAGAGTCTGCGTTGTGAGTGTCCCCTAATAGGATTTATCTTTGACCTGCAAGTTTGGAGTGTTAAATAATATATCGCCTTGTTTCTAAATAGTCTCTTTAACAATGTTGGGGAGGGGGCGCATTTTAAAAACTGGAGCATACCAGATGTACACAATATTAGTTCTATAGGTATAAATTCTATATATACTCCATCTCCACATCCAAAAAAATAGTTCTATAGGTATAAATTCTATATATACTCCATCTCCACATCCAAAAAACATTGATTAAATAAAAGAGAATAGATGACACTACAGACTAGACATTCGTGCAAGCATCGCAATAAAGTAGCATATATCAAATAAGTTGTACTACTTGGTAAATGAAAAGCAAGACAATTGATGTCTCTTCTCTTCAAGATGAATGAATGGACGGTGCTGGCATTTCGCTCTACAGCACCCCCAATCAGCAGTTGTTGAGCTTTGCCAAATGTGCCTTCCCAGTACGATGGTGAGCAAGCATCTTTTCGCTGTTGCATTGCAGGTTGCAAACCTCACAAAAACTCAACGACATCCGTTTCTCCGTCTTCTCGGTGTGCTTCTTCCCCTTTCGGTGCTCAGCTAGTGTATTCTTGCTGTTGCAGTGCAAATTGCAAAGCTTGCAAAAGTATGTCACCTTATGTATCTCGGTCTCCTCAGAGCTTGCACCCTTAGCTGTCTTGAAACCACTTGAGCTTGCGATTTGGCCTCCTCCCCGTAGAGCTTCTACCTTCTGTTGGTGTCCCCTACTGCTGCAGTGATTCTCAAACTGAGATACAGAGTTACATTTGGCCTGACAGATACCGCAGAACCATTCTGACAGATATTGCTTGGCTTCCACCTGTAGAACCAGAAAATTCAGCTGGTGTCTCTTGCCTCTTAGGTGGTCGGCTAAGTTTGTCTGACAAGTACACTTTGCTTGGCAGAGGCTGCAATTCCATGTTAAAGCAGGGTTGCTGTCTTCATCCTGTGCCACAATATTAGGTTCTGAATTCAGTGACCCACAATTAACTGCCATGTTCTTGCATTCTTCAAGTAGGGATTGGATCTTCGCTTTGTGCCTTTTGCCTCTCAGGTGGTTCTCCAGGTCTGATTTGCAAGTGCAGTTGGATTGGCAGAACCTGCAGATCCAATTTAGACGTGGCGTTTGGTCATATTGCCGCACGTTTTCAGATTTCACAGCAAGTGCCTTTGCTTTCTGACTGTTGGCTTTGTTTCTTGATACCAGGCTTGCTACTTTAGACTGGTGCTTCTTCCCTGCAAAATGTTGTTGTAAGTGGCCCTCGGTGGTTGCTCCCACCTGGCAGATGTCACAGCTCCATTTCACTGAAGAAGGCGCCATCTTCTTGGGCAACGTAGTCTGTTAATTTTACACTCAGTTTGGTCAGATCATCAGAGCATTGTTTGTACAGACTGAACTGAATCAATGGCGAAATCAGGACAATCATAATTGTTATTTGCTAGTACCAAATCATTTCTCTAAGCAGTTCGATTATGAAATAGATGAAAAAGTGTGAAAAATTGTGGTCTTTTGATCTTAATTGAAAGGCCGGGGCATGTGCCCTGAACTAAAAAAGTGTGAAAAAACTAGACTGATAACTTGCTCGTAAAATCTTCATGTACGAAGATCTACAAGAACAGATAGTATTAATGCTGGATGAGGAAAGCAACTTTGCAAGTTGCTCACCTCATGGATTCTTGTTGATTTAGTGCTGTATTTTCCTGACCTACCAATAAGTTCTTTCCCTAAACAGTTTGATTATGGCATTGGATGCGAAATTAGGGAAAAGTAGACAGTAAGCATGCTAGAGAAATCGTCATATATCATAAATGTACTTCATGAATCACTGACACTGTCACTTATATATATACTTAAATTGTGGAAAAGAGTTTAGAGCATAGAAAAGAAAGAACATATTCCATGAGAGCGCTACTACAAGTCACTGACACTGTCTGGAGAGTTCGTTGTGTTGTTTCCTTTTTGTGGACTTGCCACAATCTTGCCTCTGGGCTGAGGCCGTGTTGTTGTAAAATTGTCTCGATGTAAACCCTATACGGTCGTTTGGGGCCAATGAAATATAATTCAGGTGGAAACGCCTCCCCCGTTGAAAATTCAAAAAAAAAAAAACACACACACACAGGCAAAAGAAACCGTCATATACATAAATCTATAAGCAGAACACCGGATGAGGAAAGCAACATGGCAGGATGCTTACTCCATTGGATTCTTGTTGCCTGAGTACTCTGCTGCATTTTCCTGACCTACTACTATGTACTACAGAGTTCTTTCTCTAAGCAATGTGATTACGGCTTCAGATGTGAAAGTGTGGAAAAGGCGAAAAGTAGGCAGTAAACCTGCTAGGCAAATCTTCATATAACATACTAATGAATCCTAGAAAGGTAAACAAATACTCCAGATGGCACAAACGCATAAGCAGAACAGAGTCGTAATACGCGATCAGATGGAAAGGAAAATCATCATGTTAAGCTGCTCACCTCATTGGGTTCTTGTAGTTTGCTCTCATCAAGTGCTGCATTTTGCTGACCTCCAGCGTTACCGGCACCAAAAGAAGTTTTCAGGCATTCACGGACGAGATCTTCCGTGGCAGTCTTCTGGGACTCGAGTTCTCCATCTTTCTTCATCTTCAGATTGTTGTCCACATCCGCGGCGACAATACCATGGTCTACAGCACCAACCGCCTCCCTGCTGTGCGGCATCTCCTCGAGGAAGGAGAAGGTCGCCACCGGGTTAGCACGCTCGGCGTCGGCGGCGCGCACAGCCATGGCGCGCTCAATCTTGGCGAGCTCGGCCAGGATGATCTCCTGGCGAAGTCGGTCCTTCTGGAGCTGCGACAGCAGCGCGTCCCTGATCACCAGCATCGTGCTCGAGTCTTCTTCACGAGCGTGATGCCTCGGAGGATCCGGGAAGCGGCGGTCACCGCCGCCTTCATCGCCGGACGCGGCGCTCGCTCGGCCTCTGCCGGCGAACAGCTCCATCGATCAGTCGATGGGGTCCTGAGGAGAGGAAAGCAATGGAGCACAGCAGGGCCGAGGAGATGCAGTATGGTTTTGCCGCCTCGGGAACCAGGCGGAGACGGAGAGGAGGTCGGCACTTAAGAGCAAGATTAATAATCTCGCCGGCGAGCGGGCGTATAGAGCTCCAGCTCAACTCGACTTGCCATGCACCCATCAGATTTAATGCTACCCGCTTTTCTTGCACCGTGAGCGAATGGGAGTCCAAAGAATCGTGCTCATTTAATGCACATTTGCTCGCTAATGCAGTTGAGCAATGTTACTAAAGAATGATTATGACACGCCCGCCGTGAAAATACCGAGTCGTGGCCATAAATGTGTTAGGGATATGGAGCAATGTTACTAAAGAATGGTTATGACATGCTCTGTCAGGGAAAATACCTTCTTACAACAGATAACTCAAGAAAACAAAACATGTTATACATGATTGTACACTATTCTTCGTATTCTAGTATTCAAGACAAATTTGTGCGTTGAGATGCTTATTAGTTCATGGACGTAAAAATCAATGAACCATCCCAAAGGGCGTGCATCCGTGCAGCCGCTTAAATTGACAAGGAAGATGGAAAGGTCCTTTGCTCCCCGTGTCTCTCATGCTGGATGCCCTCTAACCGACAAGAACCTAACAAAAAGAACCATTAGACTGAAAGGCTAGGAAAAGAAGAATTGGACATAACATGCCATCAAGAAGCATCACAGGTGCTTACAGCCGACAGAAAACAAAGACAGGTAGAGGTAGAACTTACATGCTGAGTAATCAATGTAATAAGTCAGAACTATTGTAACAGGAACAAAGCACATAACAGGTAGATAAATATGTACCAAATGACAGTAAGCTAACATATAGTATGCAACCCAGCTAAGTATTGGAGTATAGTATCACCACTGAACAACTCTCAATTCCCTAACATGTACTCTGCAGAAGAAGAGCTACAAATAGAGAGTTTCATTGAGCGCAAAGCAGCAAGACAGGAGAACCCATACTAAAATAGACTACAAATTTATTGGTGAAATTAAGCCGTAGAATATATGACATTCATGATGCATCAATAAACCAAGGCTAGGCATTACATCAAACAACCTGAGGGGATGCACAACATGATGCATCAATCTCGCTGGTAGGAACCTTTCAAGGAAAACCGTGGAAATTTCTGTGAAAGCATGAGAACTGACAAAAAAAGCAACAAAAACAGCAATGATCAAAGTTGAATTTTAGCTTAAAAAAGGCTAGGCCTACAAAATCTGAATAGAAAGTTCAGAAGGGAGGAGGGGAAAAAAACCAAGGTAGTAGAAAAATGTGTGAACTAAGGGAAAACCGAAAGCGGTCTTTATCTCCATGCTTATAATCAAAATTAAAAGCAGATGGTCCACAACATTTATCAAATCTGAGCTGTGCTGCCCCCTGTCCTCGTGTGCCACTCCCGCTTCAAAAATAGCCGTATGTATTTAGGAACATATCTATCAAGAAGAAAACTACTTTTTTTTTGTACGGTTGTAGGCATAAAAACCAACATTTAGCTGCTTGGCCAAAAAGCCAAAAAGCACAGTTGTTGGTAAAACATAACCATGTCAAGCACATTCCAGTCTTTTGCATAACTACAAAATGGAGGTGTCTGTGCAAGTTCTTTACCTGCCCATTGACTGCATACTCTTAATTCTCTTCCCTCGTCTGTTTTTTGTCTTCTTATAATGATGATGATGATTCAGTAAGCATTTATTTAGGTCGTTAAGGGCCATGTCTGCAAAAATAATAACATGAAACCTCTGAAATAAAGTTCTTGATTCACATTCCTAGGTTTATGAAATGAATGTGATCAATATATCAACATCATCACCAAACAAAAATTGTAGGCCCCGGAACTACATTGATAGGGACTGCGACAAACTAAATGCGCTCAAGCTTCAGTGTAGGTACTGTGAGCTCTAAAACAGAGAAAACCATGAAAGCAATTATGGAGAGGCATGCCATAGAATGCATTGACAATAATATCATCAGCGAAGCAACATCTGTAGCCATATCCAAGCTTTTCTCTCATGTGCTGTTTTTATACACTGATTTCATATTGATTAACGTGCAGGAGCTGACTTCTTCCCAATATAATCAATCTATGAAGCACATTCATGGGACAATGCATGGTGAATTTCGCTAAATAATTCTGAGCTGACCTGCTCATAGCCCTCAAAATGCACCCATGGTATGAGGTTGTCTCAAAAAAAAAAATCTTGCCATCCTGAGAAACCTGGGCAAGCATTAATAAAAATAATTTAACCCGGCATTAATAAAAATAATTCAGCTAAAACTTGATGGAATCAACTGGCTGTTGAGCAGTGAACTCCTTTTTTTTTTTGGTCTAGATGTATACAATAGTCTAAGAAAGCGAGCAGCATCATACAAATTAAGCTAAATGGAGCAAGTCCATTGAGGATGCCTTTATCAAACCGTTAGAAGAAATATGACAAAAAAGAAGGTAACAAAAACACCTTGATGTTGCCGCACCCGCGGCGCCTCAAAACTCGGCCTATGAAATGAACTCCCGCTCAAACCAAAATCACTACACAAGATCAAAAATCAATGTGAGAGAAATCAGATCGTATCATCCTTTGCGCCAACGCACCATGGCGCACAATGGAGCTCCAAAGCCACGGCCGCCGTCTCCAAGGCTTCTCGTCTGGGTGCTCTACACACATCCGTGGGGAATGGACAAATTGGAGGCTTGGATCCGCCAACTCCGGTGAAAGCCAGGCGGAGAGAGGAGCAAGAGAGAGAAAGAGAGAGAGGCCACCTTCACTTGGTCTTGCTTTGCGCCAGTGGCCATCACAAGACGGCTTTCTCTCACCGGGCGGGGACCCGCTTGACAAATTACGGATTTAACAAGGGACTCACTATAAACCTATACAAAACCCGCATCGCCAAATCCAAATGTAAAAAAACCAGAAATCACGTACCACTTCCTATTCCAAACCCAGCCATCACCACTTCCCTCGCGGTGCTTTGCACAGATCCGCAAAGAGAAGGGACCGATCCAGCCATGGGCATCGGCCAAATCCCGTGTCGAATCTCCAGCGAAAGACCGAAAGCGCGTCTGCTTAGATCGATGGCACCCTTGGAGCCGGGCGAGGGAAGGTGAGGGGATGAGCACCTCAACCTTCGTTCGCCGCAGCGAACCAACCTCACCCTCGCCGGGCGGTGGCGGCCGGCTCTGGCCCGCGCCCAACACCGCTGCGCGCCCTTGCCTAGCATGGGGCCTACCATCCTCGGGTCCGAGCGTGAGCCGCCTGCTTCCCCGCGCCCGGCAATCGGGAGAGAGAGGTAGAAAGAGGAAGGAGAGACCAGAGTACAGATTGTGCGGGTGGTGGGAAGGAGAGTGGGAAGAGAATGTGGAGAGGTGAGAGGTGCAAGTAGATATTTTTCAACTAACCAATGGGTGGCCGACAACAGCAACGCCGCATACCGCCCGAAGAAAGATTGGATGTCGTTGGATCGTCATCCAATGCGGTAAAAAATTCCTACCGTGGATGTCCTCGCCGAAAGATTCTCCACGTCCAATTTACTTCTTTAAATGCGCCGCTCAGTTAATTCCCAAGTCGCCGCTAGCTTCTTCTCTTCGCTTCTCTTTCGCCAAATGATGCGCCCGCCACGTAGTTTATTATACTTGCTCTAAAATGGCCGCGGGGGCTACGCGTAGTCCAAAACCGCTTCAGGCGTCATTCATTGTGACCGTCGCTCGGCTCCAGTGAATGAGCGGGCGCGTCTGCTCACCTTCACCTTCCCTAGGTGGGTAGGTTTCCCCATTCGTTCGCCGCGCGCGCGTTCCCACGCACACGCCAAGCCTGGAAAACCGCTGCCACCAATCCTACACTGGGCAGCCCCGTCTTCCCCGCGCCAACGGCAATGACATCCACGCGCGCCGACTACTAGCCCAATCGGAGATGGAGCTGGCACTACCGTCGGCTGCCATTGGTGCCACAGCAGCAAATCCCTCGATCCAGGGGCCGGCTGAGGTTCTGAAATCTCGGGTTAGGAAGTTGAAATCTCAGTTAATTAAAGTTTCCAAATGGTTGAGTTAATTCAAGTCAAAATTTTGAATTACACCTATAGTTTCAAATCTTTTGTATGGTTTCTTTGCAAACTGCTTCATCTAATAAGCCAGAGAAACTGCACCTTCTTTATTAAAAAAAAAGGTTTTTTCTTCTAGTCCCTCTCCAAAAATAATGATATGGCAAGGAAATTAACGAAGAAAGAAAAAAAAATGATTTTCTACACAAAAAAATAGAAGGAATTGTTATAAAAATAGATGATTAGACAAAAATCTATTTAAAAAGTGAATTGTTATAACTATTTAACAGTGGCATAGCATATAAACTTCATAAGTACGGTCCGTGTTTTAATGTACAATTTCACCATTGCTAGCCACAACTGCATTTCGTTTATTCGCATTGAGCCTTTTCTTGTGCTTGTTCCCAGAAAGATGGCCAGCAAGCATCTTTTCGCTGTTGCACTGCAAATTGCAGACCTCGCAAAAACCCAGCAACTTCTGTTTCTCCATGTGTTCCTCCCCTTCACAATGGCCTGCAAACATACTCTCGCTGCTGCACTGCAAATTGCAAATCCCGCACGACCATAATGCTGTCTGTTCCTCCACCTTCTCTGAACTTGAACTATTGCTATCAGAACCATTTTGGAGTTACTTTCTTCCCGTCGTCGGATTGCTTGATTTCACATTCACACCATCTCCTTCTAGAGCATCCATCTTCTTTTGGTGTTTCTTGCCACTGCAGTGATGAACAAATTGAGACGCAGAGTAACATTTTACCTGACAGATAACACAATCCCATTCAGAGGGCGGTTGCTGGTTCTTGGAAATTTCTGGTGGAAAATCTCTTGTTTTCTTGGCTACATGTAGGTCCTGGACATTCAGTTGGTGTATCTTGCTTCCAATTTGGTGCTCCAAGTCTAATTGGCAATCAGAATTAGCTTGAAATATGCTACAATTTGACCCTGAAGTCTGCTCAGCATTTTGCGGTGCAATGTTCGGAAGCACTGTGGCTTCTCGATTCAGAATTCCTTGACATGTTACGGATTTCGTCCAGTAGAGCTTGAAGCATAGCTAAAAGGTGTTCTCCTAACTCCAATTCATGAGGACCGTTTGCTAGGCAAATGGCAGAACTTGACATTGAACGTGGCTTCTCTAAGTGCTGTGGTGCGTTGTTTTGTGGCAGTCTGGTTCCTGCAGCTCATTATTCTTAGCCATGCCATCACCATCCATGAGTTGTGCTTCAGTGTTTTGTTGGTGTGTTCTTCCATTCAGATGCTCCTTCAGGTCTGATTCGCTTGTACCATTGACCTGGCATGTACTGCAGCTCCATTTTATTGAGGATGTTTTCTGCCCTGTGCGGGAAGAGGATTCTTCTGTTAATTGCACCTTCTGATTACTTGCTCCTTTTGATCGGTGCTTCCGCCCTGCGCAATGTTCTTGGAAGTGGTGCTCACTAGGTACTTGCACCTGGCAGATTTCACAACTCAATTTCTGGTGTCGTTTCTTAACCGGTATTGTTATTCCTGTCAGTACCCATTTCAGTGAAGGCGAAGTCGTCTTGGGCTGTATGGTCTGTTAATTTGACATGCAGCATACAGTTTGATTAGACCATTGATAGCTGAAATGGAAAAAACACTTGGTAAACTTGCTACTAAATTCTATGAACTTTAACAAGAGCACTACCAAATGGTTGCAAAGAAACCTAAACTTTCAGTAGAATTTATTCACACAAAAAAAAACTTTCAGTAGAATTTCCATACATAAATCCTACCAAGTTGTTGATGTACCACAGCTTAACATTGTTCTGAAAATAATACTAGCAAATATTTTTTTGCGGGGTTAATACTAACAAATATTGATGAAAAATAACTTTTTTTTTAGACCACGCCCACCTAAGCCGGCGCGTTTTTCATTAAGCAGAGGTGTTGACAACACAAAACCAAACACAAACTAGAGTTCTGGTAATACCCTTATTACCAAAGTAAAAGCAAGAAAGAAAGAAAGCTGAACAACAGTAACTAAGAACTTGCAGCTACAAGACCGAGCACGGCAAAAAAGGCAACAACAGCCGCAGCAAGGCTAGTCCAGGACTCTTGCAACCATCAGGCTTGAGCAGCCGCCAGAAGGAGACGCAGGATAAAACAGAAAGGATAAAACACCACCCACCTCAATGGATTCTTGTGATTTCTGCCCTTCAAGTTTTGAATTCTCCTGACCTGCCTTATCATTACAACAACAAGGTCTCAAGCATTCACCGACACTATCTTCCATGGTAGGCTTCTCAGACTTCAATGCTACACTCCTGTGCCCTCTCTCCTTTTGCTTTGGATCATGCATCTCATCCACATCAACATAACATTCTTGACTGGCTGACCATCTCCAAGGTGGCATGGACTGCTCCCTGAAGGTGACGGGAACTGACTTAGTCCATTCCACATCATCAGTTGCAATACCATGACGTGAACCGCTATGCAGGACCATGGCATGCTCTATCTTATCCAACTCTGCCTGGATGATCTCCTGGCGAAGACGATCTTTCTGAAGCTGTGACAACAGCGCTTCCCTAATCACCAGCATTGGGTCTACTGTACAAGGAACAAACATTGTGAAATCTTTGATAGTACACAATATAATATCACCAAATGAATGAACATCATCAACGTTGTCACGGCAAAAAAAAAAAAAAAAAAACACGGCTGATTCAGCAAATGACCAAATTGTGCATCTAATTGAACTAGCAAGGTGCTGTGAGCCTCTGACTATGCTAAGGCTAGACCTAAGAATGTTATTCAAAGACGAACAAGCATAGTTCTTAAGGCGTCGCCTTGGCGTCCAGGTGACCCCCCAACACCTTGCGAAATGCTCGCCTAGGCGGGCAAGGCGGGCGCCTTTGGGCAGTGGCACATTGTCATGCCTCGCCTTTACGCCTTAAGAACTATGCGAACAAGTTAAAAAATGAAATGGCCTGAAGCTTACTAAACTAGGTATTAGGAGTATTGTCTTATCAGGTGGAGTAGCAAAGTAACTGAATCTTAGAACCTTCCTATACTGGTAGTGATTATGCCAAATTGCCAAGAGCTGCAAAATAGCATAGTAACTGAATCTTAGACCTTTCCTATGCTGCCAATAGCCCAACAACCCTGCTTGAAATCTGGGGTTTGCTTTCCAAAAGGAACAGGCAGCAAGGTACCAAGATACTAGGTGCAGATTCTTGGAATTTTGTTATGGGCGAAAAGAATCGCTTGCATCCCCACGTAAGGAAACTTAGAAAGATTCCCCTCTGTGTTTTGCTGTCCCTCCCAATCTGAAAGAAGAAAGAACATGCAAGAGCGCGGAGGTCGACTACAGCGGCGGTGAGAGGTGGGCCGCGCCACTTACCGTGAGGCGGCTGAAGGTGGATGAAGCCGTGTTCGTCGTCTACGTCGTCGTCGTCGCGGCCTCGGCGGGCGAATTCCATCGACCGCAAGCAGCGCGAGGAAACGACACAGTTTTGCTGTTCCGGCGAGGGGGCGCCGAGGGAAAAGTAAGCTCAGGGAAAGCAAATAGTAGTGGGCAGAAGGAAATGAGTAGTTGACGGTGGTTGCCATTTTTTTTTTTTTTTTGTCTTGACATTTGAGTCAATTGCACCTAACCATCCAGTAAAAAATGCAATGGTATCATGAGCAATGTCATCATTATCGTGTGAACCCCATATATAAAATAATATTTTATTCTACATCCTTTCTTCTTTCTCTCACAGTCTTTATGAGCAGGTGAACCCCATATATAAATAATATTTTATTCTATATTTTTTTTTTCTTTCACTTTCCGTCTTTATGAGCAGGTTTATAGACTATCTCATTTCTCAGTGAGATTGGTGTTGAGATAGATAGTCTCCGCGGATTCATACGAGGGCGCGCACCACTAGGGGGTGCGGGGGGGCTCAACCCAGGGAGACGAGCGTGACCGGGACGGGGTTCGTGGGCGGCGGCCGGGGCTCCTTACGAGGGCCTAGAGAGACGGGAGGGACCGCTCACAATGCGGGGGTCGGGTCGCCATAAATTAATAAAATGGGGCTGCTATGAGACAACTTGAGCGAACCATGGGAAGATGCAAAATGACCAACCTAGCCTTTTTGTCCCTACGAGGAATAGAAAATCTCATTGAGGAAAGGAGAGGAAATGGGAGGAAAATCCTAAGTATAGTAAAAGAGCTCAAAAACGAGAATCCCTTTCGAATTGGTTCCAGTGGGTCACGGAGTGTGGAACTATACAGTAAAAAAACATTATTTAAAACCATGTTTAGTTCCCTCTTTAAGTGATCCCAAAAAACCGGTAAAACTCTTGCCACATCGAAAAAAAATACCGTATGGGATGAGCCATTAAATGCAGGTAAATGGCCTCGAAAAACAAATTGTTCACGGGCACAAAAGCTCACGGAGATTGGCTGTTTTAGCCTAGTTAGTCTAAATAGGACAATAATTATTCAATACAAAACGAAAAGTTTGCCTCAAGTAGGGAGCAACCCAATATATTTCAACAACTAAACACACCCTCAAACCGTAGCGGAGCTTTTTTTTTTTCTTTTACTCGTCTAATAAAAAAACCGGGAAAAACTCTTACCGTAGCGGAGGATGTGGAGCAATATGCAGCTCAGTGGCCTCGATCTACCGTGCTTCACGGGCACACAGTTGCTCATAGAGATTCCAAGAAGCTCCCTGGATTCCTGTGTCTATGTGAGCGAGCCCATACCCCTGCTTTTACTGCTTCAGGTGAAGTCTTGTCTCGCCTTTTTTTTTTTTTTGCCTGCTAGTGGTGCCGTGCTACGTCTAGTCATAGATCAGAGAGTGTGCTTTGCTTCGACCTCCTTGGAGTGTGCCCGCCTAACATTTTTGTGGTATTGTTGATACTTGATTTTGGTTAGTGCAGGTGAGTTTGATGCTCCTTGCTTTGCTTGGCTCCTGGCCTTCTATGAGCGATGCCATGGCTGCCATATTGGCATTTGCTGCCACCTGTTTCATTCAAACTCGGTTCAATCTCTCAGATGATTATGCTAAAAAGGGAAAATTGTTAGACTACCCTTGTTTTAATGTCCAATTGCTAGTTTACCCTTATTTTTTTTAATTTTATATGTTTATCCTTGTTTTTAGTCTTGCAATTGTATGATTTCTTGTTTTGAGCTCGAATTGCATGTTTTTAGGAGCAACCATGCAATTGAAAGGCTAAAAACAGAGCAAACATGCAAAGTAAAAACAAAAACAAAAACAAACAAGTAATTAGACCTCAAAACAAGAGCAGTCTTGCAAATGGCCCTAGTTGCCCTACTAAAAATGAGGATCCAGGAGACACAGTTACATGTGTGGAGAGAAAAGAAAGCACAACTGAGTTAGTAAATTGTTATGGTTACCGATTCTAAGGTGGCTTCAGGAATTTGCGGGCGTCCATATTTCTACCGTAATTTAGCAACTTCAGCCAAGAATTTCAACTATGTCTTTTCAATACAGCCAGAACCTGAATATTCTGAATAGAACCGAGTGATCCAAACTGCAGCGGTTTCTATTCATAAGAATTTTAGTTTATCCTTGTCTTTTGAAATATGGTGTGCAAGATGGATGTATATACTTGCTTCAGGATCCAAGCGGCACTTTGGTTCTCAGATATAGTATTCTGAAAATTTCAGCAATTTATCTTGCAGTTACAACATTGGTTTGATTGCCTGGACAAGTCTACCCGTATTCTCATAAATGTAGTGTCTTCAGTGAAAACTGAAATGAGTCATGAAGTAATACTATTTCTTCCTTCACGTTATCCGCTAGTTCCCTGTTATCAAATGTAGCAAGATCAACCATCTATTAAACTGAATAAAATCAAATAGCTCACGACACCATCGACATCAAGCAAATGAAAAGCTAACCTCTCTCTAGAAAAGTCCAAAACTGTATTCTTCCTTGAGGTGGAGTTGAAAGATTTTTTGCCCTTTAGAAGGAGGGAGTATTATTTATTTATTTACTTGCTTTATTGAGGTTTGTAGTTTTGTTCATATTTCAGCAAGCATAAAGCCATCATATAACCAACCGTATGTCTGGGCGGTTGAGCTTTACTTCCACTAACAATTCTGAATCGTAGGAATCCCTTCGTTCTCTTTTATCATACATATAAATAAAATATACATATAAATAAAATAAATAAATAATCACTTCGATTTTGACATAAACACATATTTGATATTTCCTCCATTCACAAAAAGTTAATAGTATAAATTCTTTACTCCACCTTGCTTCTTGAGGAGTTAAAGTATAAATATATATATCTCTGAATAAGTTTGTTATATTCTTTACTCCATCTAATGATACTGATTATATAAAATGTCCATGCGTTGCAACGGAAAGAAAAACTATATTATACTATTATACCTAAAAGCACTTATATTTATAACGTAAAAATAATCTTCGAGATTATCATCGAATTGTCACTTAGCTGAGAGAGGAGAGAGGATGAGCACGTGGTGTCGGTGTCGAGACGCGTGGAGTGTCGAAGGGCACCGACCACACGATTGCGCATAAAAGGTTGACCCGTGTCGCCGCCACGCCGCTTGCCGGAGTTCGTGTGTCATGGCTCCGTCGAGCCGCCAGCCAGTGGCGCCAGCGCCCTTTGTAGCGAAGCGGTGTCGACTCGCCATCCAGCTCGCCTCGTGAAGCCACGGAGGAGCCCCCGCGGCCGAGGGCATTCGGCCCGCGACCCGACATCACCTCGCCGTTGTGGCCGCGTGTTCATGACTTCACGGTGCCTTGTCGCCGCGACCGAGCTCGCGACTCAACGCCTCGCCGCCACGGCCCGTGCTCGCGACTGACGCCCTCGCCGTTGTTGCCCCAAGATGATTTGGGTGCGGAGTTGGCTTGTGGAATGCCGATATTCCAGATATCCTAAAAACGGGCCCAATTCAAAACATAAGCGCGGTGATAGCCGGACCCAACCCACAAGGCGAGCTCATAAGACAAACGATGGGACGAGCTCTCCCCTCGAGTACACGAGCTCGCCAGACGGACACCCTTCCGTCTCGAACGAGCCTCCCTGAAGCGAGCTCTTCACACGCGAAGTCCGAGCTCGGCTTACGAGCACTTCTCCGCCTCGACGAGCTCTCATACCCATGCGGTGCCAAAACGGACACCCGACAGAAGCCCATGCCGCGGCGCCGGCCGCCGCGCCGCGGCTACCTGTCGGGGCTACGACCGCGATGAGATATCACCAGGAGAACGAGATCTCCGTGAGGCACGCCGCAGCCGGGATCCGTCGGGCCAGCCCAAACCGCGCCAGGCATAACGGACAACAATTACAAGACAAACGCGTCCCCGACGATATTCGCCGAGCTCTCCAAATGAGCTCTCCTGTCCACATATTTTCCTCGCGACACGCCGTACCCACCTTTTTTCCCAAGCGGTGCCGCCGCAGACCGAAGCGGACAGCGGCGCGCGTGTCCGGGCGGATGATGGGACGTTTTGCCGGCCGCACGGCGCCGCGAGCCGCTGCTCCTCCTCACCCGTCCCGCCGAGCTCGAGAGCTCGGCGACATGGCGTCACGGACGTCGGGATTCGAGCGCCCCCTATGTATTCAACGAGGCTAGGCGAGCAGGCTACGCCGCGCAGACGGGACGGCGACGGCGCACGCACGCCGGGCGGTCCGACGTGCCCCCGCAACCAAGGCCCAATTGCTTTTTACCCCTTCGATCTTATACTTCTTCTCCTCCCAAGTCCTCCTCCTGATGACCTCAAGGAACCCCCTTATGACTATAAAAGGGGCCCTTGGTCATCGAGAGGAAAAAAGCTCTCAAGCTTACAAGCCTATAGCACACACGCACACTCATACTCATCACTCATAGAGACTTGGGAGCTCACCTCCCTCTCTCGACCGCTTGTACTCGCCCCGGTATGAGCATTTGAGCTCGGATAGTGATCACCACTGGACTAGGGAGCGCGATTTGCCCCCGAACCAAAGATACATCCCGTGTCATTGTGTCCAGAGCTAGGCCATCGCCGTTGCACATTAGCCGGTCCGATATCGTGACCGTGGGTATTAGACCACGGCGCTTGGCGCGCCGTAGGGGCGCCGCTAGTGTGACGATCACCACTCGATGGCCCCCTTCACCACCTCTCCGCATCCGGCGCACCGATGCGATTTGGGGGACGCTGACTTCACCGGCACCGACCCCGAGGGCTCCCTCGTCGAGCCACCTTCCCCTCGACCGTGCGTAGCACGGCAAAGACCTCGCCTGATCCGCGACGCCGACTCCATGTTGGCTTGCTCCGGCCGGGATTCGACTTCCGCGCCGCCGCCCCGCCCCGCGCGGCGGCCGACCGTTTCTTCACCGACATTGCGCCCCGGGTCCCGCACATCCTCCGGCCCCGAGCCGACTCAGGGGAGCTCTTCCGCGACGCCGCCTCCATCGCCAATGTCGCCGTGCAGCCTCGCCGGCCAGAGCCGCTCTCCACTACCGGAGTTCCGCCACCTACACCGAGATGTACCCCGACGGACAGCTCATCCTCGCCGATGCCCCAGCAATGAGCTCGGGATGGTTGGCCTCGAGGCCGCGCCGGCAGCCTTGAGCTTGGCGGGCTGACCCCACTCACGAGTGCTACATGTGCCAAACCCCGAGGGTGCGCTGCACATCGTGCATCAGCGAAGACGAAGTCCTCCCAAGACACCCCCGCACACTCGGGGCGGGCCGGCCAGATCCCTCGAATGGCGCACCGCCCAAACGGGTCCACGAACGCCCCGAGGAGCTCGAGGAGGCTGAGCGCGAGATCGCCGCAGAACGTGAAGCGCCCTGGCGGAGGGAGGGACGCCGTGGAAGGGACGCGCGCGCCGCATCGACGAGGCAGACGACCTCCCGCCCGCCTTCGGCCGGCGACCCGAGAACCTCGTCGCCGCCCGTGCCCCGCATGACCTCCCCGAGCCGAGGGCGCAGAGGCCGACGAGTCCACCGACAACAAGGGTCTCTCATCGAGAAGGCCACAGAGCAGCGGATGGAGAGCCCGGCATCCCACCGCCGGCCCCGAGAGGAGCACGAGGCTTCCTCCAACCTAAGGCCGCGACGAGACGACTCCCCACGAGTTCATGCGCGGGCGCCAAGTCGGCGAGAACCGCGACGCTGCGGACACTCTCGATGCACGGCGGCGGCGTAGCTCTGAGGAAGCAACCAGCCGCCGAGCACCGAGACCGCCGTGACGATCGGCACCACGACGACTGCCCGTGCGCTCCTATAGCAGAGGAGAGGAGGCCGCTACGACAGCCAGGGGGGACCGCAGCCGGAGCCCAACGCCGGAGGTGAGGAGGCGGCAGCGCGCTCTCCTCGAGCTCGCAACGCCCGAGCTCGAGGTGGAGCTCGCGGCAGAGTCCGACTCAGACGGGAGACGGCCCCCGGTCTTCCGCTCCGGGTCCATGACGCGACGCTCCCCAAAGAATACCGAGCTCACCTCCGTCCCGTGGTACAATGGGAAGACGGACCCCGCCGTGTGGCTCGAGGACTACCGCCTCGCGTGCCAAGCGGGAGGGGCCGATGACGAGCTCTTCATCATCCGCAACCTTCCGACGCGTACCTCCGTCACATCTTCATCGGCAACTTCCAAGGGACCTACTCCCGCCCCAAAGAACACGTGGGACCTCCGCACCTGCAGCGGGAAGAACGAGCCTGCGACTACATCCGGCCGCTTCCAAGCTCGCAACGAGCTCACCGACGCCACCGACGCTGAGATCATCACCGCCTTCACCTTCGGCATGACTTGCGAGACGCTCATCCGCGAGCTCGGCATCCGCAAGCCCAAGACGGTTAAGGAGCTCCTCGACCTCACCACGAACCACGCCGGGCAGAGGAGGCCAACTCCGCAGCCCTCCACGGCACCACCGGCAAGGGCAAGGAGAAGGCCGACGGCGAGGGTGCCGAGGGGTCGACGTCGCG
This sequence comes from Hyparrhenia diplandra, assembly GCA_015847255.1. Classification (NCBI taxonomy): domain Eukaryota; kingdom Viridiplantae; phylum Streptophyta; class Magnoliopsida; order Poales; family Poaceae; genus Hyparrhenia; species Hyparrhenia diplandra. The sequence continues at coordinate 74,500 of JADLZK010006597.1, read as the reverse complement.
GCTGAAAAAGAAGAACAAGAACAAGCGCCGTTGCAACGAGGACGACTTCGTGGTGGTGGCCGACAAGAAGAAGGCGCGCACCAAAGAGGCAAAGCCGAACGCCCGAAGGACTACTTCGATAAGATGCTCGCGCCCCCGCCCCAACCACAAAGGCCCGGTCAAGCACAAGCCGAAGGAGTGCAACCTCCCAAGAAGTTCGTGTCCGGCACAAGGCGGGGGACGACGCCACGGTCAGCGGAACGACGACGACGCCGGCGAAAGCGGGCGGGCGACAAGGTTGTTTTCTTCGAGGACGGCGCGGTCAATGTCGCTTCGGGGGGGACCGCCGGCGTACGAGTCCAAGCGCCGCCCGAAGCTCACGCGGCGCGAGGTCCTTCACCGAGCCCGCCACGCCCTCCTACCTCAAGTGGTCCGCGCCCATCACCTTTCGACAAAGAAAGACCACCCCGTACACATTCCTCATCCGGGCGGTTCCCACTCGTCGTCGACCCCATCGTCGGCACCAAGCGCCCGGCAAGGTGCTGATGGACGGAGGCAAATGGCCTCAACCTCCCCTACGCCGACACCATGGAGGCTCTCAAAGATCACGCGAGCTCGCCTCGGCCCTCGACGCACCCCATCCACGGGTCGTGCCGAAAGAGGCGGTCCCGCCGGGCGGATCGACCTCCCCGCCACCTTCGGCGATCCGAACAACTTCCGCAAGGAGGTGCTCACCTTCGAGGTGCTCCCCTTCAAGAGTGCATACCACGCACTGTTTGGCGCTTCAACGACGGCAGGCGGCAGGCAATCGCCGAGGAAATAGATAAGCTCTTAGCAGCGGGCTTTGTTAAGGAGGTGCTTCATCCCGAGTGGATAGCCAACCCTGTACTAGTTAAGAAGAAGAATGGGAAATGGAGAATGTGTGTTGATTATATGAGTCTCAACAAGGCATGCCCAAAGGATCCGTTTCCTTTGCCGCGCATCGACCAAATCGTTGATTCCACCTCCGGGTGCGAGACGCACTGTTTTCTTGACGCTACTGGCTACCACCAGATCGCGATGAACAAGCTCCATCAGCTCACAACCTCCTTCATCACTCCCTTTGGTGTGTTCTGCTACGTGACCATGCCGTTCGGGCTAAAAAACGCCGGTGCTACCTTCCAGAGGTGCATGCAGAAAGTCTTCAAAGAGCTTCTCAGGAAGCGCGTTGAAGCATACGTCGACGACATCGTAGTCAAGACGAAGCGTACGGGAGAGCTCATCCCCGACCTCGAGCAAGTCTTCAGCAAGCTCCGCGAATTCGGAGTAAAGCTCAACCCGAGAAATGCGTCTTCCGGGTCCCCGAGGGAAGCTCCTTGGCTTCATAGTGTCCGAACGCGGCATAGAAGCCAACCCCGAGAAGATCGAGGCCATTTGAAATATGGGCCCAATCAAGAACGTAAAGAGCGTGAAACGACTTACGGGGTGCCTTGCTGCGTTGAGTCGGTTCATAGCACGGCTCGGCGAGCAGAGTCTCCCGCTCTACAAGCTCCTAAAGAAGTCGGAGCGCTTCGCCTGGTCCGACGAGGCACAGGCCACTCTCGACTCCCCGAAGGAGCTCCTAACTAACCCACCCGTGCTCATGCCGCCTAAGCCAGAGGAGCCAATGCTGCTCTACATCTCGGCCACCTCATAGGTCGTCAGCACAGTGCTCGTAGTAGAGCGCGAGGAAGAAGGACACGCACTCCGCGTCACGGCGTCCGACTGCGCCGTCGGCGAGGTCCTCTCCGACACCAAGACCCGGTACCCGCAGCTCCAAGCTCGCCTATGCCCCCGCTGATCACGCGGCGCAAGCTACGCCACTACTTCGACGCGCTTCCGATCACCGTCGTCTCCAAGTTCCCACTCGGCGAGATCATCCGCAGCCCCGAGGCCACGGACGCACATCGCCAAGTGGGGCATCGAGCTCATGGGGTCCGACATCATGTACGCCCAAGGCACGCCATCAAGTCCCGTGTGCTCCCGAACTTCGTGGCCGAGTGAACCGAGACGCAGCCGCCACCAAAGCCGGACAAAGGCGAATACCGGGTCCTCTACTTCGACGGCTCCGTGAAGAAGTATGGCGCGGGGCCTGGGATCGGTCTTTGTCTCGCCGCACAACGCATGTCGCATGAGGTACTCTATCCGCCTCCACTTCACCGCGCATCAAACAACATCGCCGAGTACGAGGCCCCGGTGAACGGGCTCCGCATCGCCACCGAAGCTCGGCATCAAGCGCTCGAGGTCCGAGGAGACTCCGAGCTCATCGCCAACCAGTCATGAAGGAAGCCGACTACGCCAACCCGAGGATGGTCACGCATTACCGGAAGGTGCGCGAGCTCGAGGAACACTTTGACGGCCTCGAGCTCAAATACGCCCACCGTCAATACAACGGAGACGCCGACGTCCTCGCCAAGCTCGCGTCGAGCCGAAAACAGTTCCTCCCCGGGCGTGTTCGCCCACGACCGATACATCCCCCGATTCGACTCGAGGGCGGGAGCTCGAGCTCACACGATCCAACCAAGACGCCCTTTGTGCCGCCCCCGATAAGGCCGAGATTCCACCGAGCTCGAGCTCGCCGATGGAGGCCGACCTCGTCGGCACCGAGGTCTTCGCCGTCCCGAGAACCCGAGGCCCCTAAGCCCGACCGGCAGTCCCCATCTTGGGCTAGCTAAAGGATCTCGGCAGGGTTGCCCGCCAAGAAGGAGGAGGCTAGGCGCATTGCTCGCCGTGCTAAATCCTATGTCGCCATCGAGCATGAGCTCTCTGCACGAGGCGCTGCGTCGGGAGTACTTCAGCGCTACATCACCTTCGTGGAAGGACGAAAGCTTGTAAAGGAGATACACGCCGGGGAATGCGGGCATGATGCGGCCCCGCAAGCTCGTAGGCAAAGCCTTCAGGCGGGGTTTCTCTTGGCCGACCGCCATCGTCGACGCCAACCGGATCGTGCGCCGTTGCGAGGGGTGTCAGTTCTTTGCCAAGCAAACACACCTCCCCGCGCAAGCCCTCCAGACAATCCCCATCACCTGGCCCTTCGCGGTCTGGGGGCTCGACATGGTGGGTCCATTCACAAGGTCGCCCGGGGGCTACACGCATCTGCTCGTCGCCATCGACAAGTTTACCAAGTGGATCGAGGTCATGCCTATCTCGCGCCGCGAGGTCACAAGAGACGGTCAAGTTGTTCACGGGCATCATCCACCGATTCGGCGTCCCAAACTCGATCATCACCGACAACGGGACCAACTTCACGCAGGGCAGATCTTCCTCGACTTCTGCGATGACTACGGCATCCGCATCGACTGGGCTGCGGTCAGCCACCCCAGGACTAATGGGCAGGTTGAGCGGGCCAACGGAATGATCTTGCAAGGTCCGAAGCCGCGCGCATCTTCAAACGGCTCAAAAAGTTCGGCGGTCGATAGCTGGCCGAGCTCCCCGCCGTCGTATAGAGTCTCAGGACTATGCTGAGCAGAGCTACGGGGTGTACACCATTCTTCCTCGTCTTCGGCCCCGAGGCCGTGCTCCCCACCGACCTCGAGCACGGTGCCCCGCCGAGTTCGCGTGCGGCGACGACGGCAACCCGACTTCCCTCGAGGACGCCCGCGGATCAACTCGAAGAAGCCCGCGAGGTCGCGCTCTCACATTCCGCCAAATACTAGCAAATCACTCCGCCGCTACCACGACCGTCACGTGCGAGGTCGAGCCTTCAGTGTTGGCGACCAAGTGCTATGACGAGTGCGAGCACGAAGGACCGACATAAGCTCTCGGCACCACTGGGAGGGCCCGTTCACCATCACGCGAGTTCTACGACCGGGCTTGTACAAGATCAAGGATGCCAGGGGCTGCGAGCTCACCAATGCCTAGAACATCGAACAGCTACGTTGCTTTTCCCCTTAGATGTACCTTGTAAAATCGCTTCCACGAAGTTCAAATAAAAAGCACATTTCGATTCGATGCAAAAATTGTGCGAGCATTCGAACTTTTCGTTTCTAGGCTGTTAAGCAATGGCCGCCCTCTGCCTTTAGCAAGGCCCACCCTTGCTCGGGGGCTACAGAGGACGGGCGCACACCCCACGTTTTTACGAGCTCTTTTTTCACAAAACCGCTCTCACAAACTCGACCGGGTCACACTAGACCACTCGACCTCTCATTCGTCCTCTTCCCCGAAGTCTGCGTAACTTATCAGTTGTAAAATATCGAGATCGCCTCCAAAAGGCGCAGCGCGACTGCCTATCGACCTCCCGCGCCCCCACGGCCAGCGAGGAAGGGCCCGCTATTTCATTCTATTGAAACACGAGCTCGAAACCAAACAACTGGTTGAACACGCAGACAAGGAAAAGAAGACGACTTCTTTATGACTTAACGCGGATCAAGTTATATTTACATGTCGCCCCGACTCCGGGGACTTTATCAACAAAAGAGGCTTCGCCGACCTGTTTCTACTCTGCGCGGCGGATCACCGGCAAGCAACTCCTCGACGGGCTCTGGGACGGGCGGATCTTGAAACAGACGGGCCTCCAGCTTCCCCCTCATCGGCGGTGGGCTCAAAGACCTCGAGCTCTCCCACCGCAAGGTCGAAAAGCTTCTTCGACACCTCCTCGGCATTGGCCTCCGCGATGGCGGCCACTCAATCGAGGTCCCAAGCGGTGCTCACCTTGGGCCAGCCCTTACCCACCACCTTCGTGTCGATCTCGGGGTAGTGGGCAAGGACGACGCTAACCGCCTTGTGAAAACGGCGGGCATTCTCCGTCACCGTGCGCGGAGCAAGGAGCACCCGACGAGCGGGTTCCTCTCAGGTCCTCAATGCCAAGGGCATCGCGGGGCCGCCTCGACATTAAGGACATACTCCGTCTGCTCGCGCTTCAAGTTTCGAGCGGCGGCCTCGACCTCTATCACACACCGACGGAACCCGCGAGATCGTTCTCCTTGGTGCGGAGCTCCGCCTTCCTCTCGCTGCGGCTTCGGTTATCGCGGTCACGAGCTTCAGCCCCCTCTGCTGCAGTCGCCCCTCCTTGTTCTTCGTAGCTCGAGCGTGTGCTTCAAGGTGGCCTCCGTAGAGGCAAGAGCGCCCTCCTTCTCCCGAGGTCGCGAGCCAATCCCGCCGACTTCTCCTTCTTAGGCTGCGGAAAGCGAAAACAAATCGGGCCGTGAGTTTCAAAGCAAAAGAGAAACACCAAAAAGTCTATCCGCTTACACATTAAAGCGTGGTAAAGGTCCTCCCGGTTCAACGAACGACTGGTTCTCAAGATCGAGCCGATGCCTCTCTCGCTCCGAAGCATGGAATACACACCACAACTCGGCGGACTCGCGATCATAAACTAAAAAGCCTCACCGATAGGGTCGATTAGCCGACTCTAGGAAAGAAAGACAAATGAGAGCTCGGAAGGCACTCACATTCGAGCTCGCCGTCGCGCTCCCCGTCGTCTTCGCGATGGTCTCCTTATCTTGTTCGAGCCGGGGCTCTCGGTTGCTCGAGTCGCGAACGCCGAGCCCTTGCCCTCCAACGCCTTCCCGAAGACCCGCGAGCTCTTCCGCATTTTCATCGCCGTTGGCGGGCGCGCGAGGTCGATCTCCTCCCGACGCTATCGCCGCCGCCGCACCGGCGCGCCTTCGGCGGCGGCCTCTTCACGGACCTCGCGGGCGACGCGTTCTCTCGGGCCCCGCGGATGTGGGCGGCGATGTCCTTTAGCCGCTTCTGATATCGTCGTGGACGCGGCGCGACCGACCGGCCGCCGCTCACCGCGACAAGGTCAAAACCAGGTGTCCCATGAGCTCCTCGGCCATGAGGCCGCCGTCACCGCTTGGTTATAACCTGTGATGGCGGCCCTCAATCCTCATGAAAAAGGAAGTCAACATCGTGGTCTACGCAACATCCAAACGAAGAACGAATCGGGCTCCTCACCGAACGACCCGATGGTGGCTGTCCGCGCGACGTCTCGACGGCAGGCCAACATCTCGACCTCCGGCCGGGCGGCCGGGCCCCGGGCCACTCCCACGGTGTAATAGACGCCCGGGGAAGCACCTAGCTCAAGATCATGCGGACCGGGCGAGGTACGCCGGAAGAAGAGCCGCCTCGGCGGTCGGCGGCACGACACCGCCACGACACGCCGGCGTCGGCGGTGGCATCATCGGCGCCGACCCGCTCCCGAGATCCAACGCCGCTCCCTCCGACCCAACGGCGCCGTGCCGGGTCCCGGCCGTGAGGAACGAACTCCGCAACGACGGGATCGACCTCGACGCCGCCCACCGGCCCGGAAGCTTGTCGTCGCCGCGTCCGACCTCGATGAGCTCGGGCGGCCTTAGGCCCGAGGGCCACAACTCGCTGGCCGAGGCCGGAGCTCGGCGAAACCGCCCTCCGCCCTCCTTCGGGCCCCGAGCTCGGGAGACAACAAAATTGTCGCCGTCACCAGAGCCCGGAGCTCCGCACCGAGCTCGACACCGTCGCGCCGCTGCGCCACGGGGGACGGTGCTCGATGATGACGCCGACGCGCTTGCCGCCGGTCCGTTTCTCCTCCCCCCCTCCCGGAGACCGGGAAGCACGGGTCGGAAGGAGGCTCGTGGAAGGCGGAGAGTCAAGGCCGCCGTGCTTGCCGCTCCTCCGTTCTCGGGCTCCGGGGTTTGGGGCCCCAAAGGCTTGGCCGCTGCTCAAAAGAAGGGCCGGGCGGCGTCAAGAAATGAAAACTCAACGACAATGCCAAAAGTAAAGAGCTCGAAGACTTACTCGTCGGCCATCCGCCTCTTCTTTACCTCCACCGGCTTTCCGCTCGTGGCCCCCTCCTCCTCGGGCGCGACCGCGAGGCGCGAGACAGCATTTGTGCGAGACCGCGTCGAGGGGAGGAGGAGCCGCCTCGCCGGGCGGTGCGGCCGAGGACGACGATGTCCCCGGACCACGGAGGCTCCCCGCCATTTCCTCGCCGGCCGAGCTCTTCGCCGACGTCGCCTTGAGCTCCGGTGCTCGGACATCGGTTTGTCGAGCTCCCGCACATCGCCGTCCCCCGACGAGTCAACGCCCTCACTAGGAGCGAGTTCGGGGCGATGCCCATGACCGGCACGGTCCTCAGCGGAGGACGAGACGACGGGAGGTCCACCACCCCAACCTGCAAACCATGAGATCGGATAAGAAGTTCGCGCGAGTCAAAGTATCAAATCAAGCAAAAGGAGAAGGCGAGCTCACCAAGTCTCTCGTCCCCGCGAGAGCAAATATGGCCGGTATGGAGTTGGGTTCACCCGGAAGACTGAAGGGGGATCCGGTCACCTTGTGGACCCACCACTCGACGTCTTCTTTCCCGAGGATCGGCGCCGTCACCGTGCCCTCAAAGGGGCTCTTCTCCTCCGTCATCTCCCAGATACGGAGAGTCCGCCGCTTCGGAGGAACCACTCAGGCCCGAACCACCACGCGACGAGGAGGGGCTGTGAGAGATCGGCCTCACGGAGAAGCTTGATCTTCTCGACCACCTCCAGGATCCGCGGCTTCACGTGATCGTGGGCCCCCCTCCAGATGAGGTCCGACTTTGGGAAGACGCGCCCCGTGTAGCACGGCGGCGGATGGACATCGTCATTCTTGAGGTAGAACCATTCGTCGCGCCACCCAGTGTTGGACGAGGGAACGATGACCTTTAGGAAGTTCATCTTCATCCCCTGCCCGCAGCTCGATCGTCATGCACCCGATTGGAACAGGCGTCTTCTTGCCGTCGGAGCTGTGCTGGATCTTGGCGTAGAAGAAGTGTCGGAACAACTCCCAACTCGCCTCGATCCCAAGCCACCCTTCGCGCAGAGGAGAGTGAAAGCGGCGAGGTAGAGAACCCCCGTTCGGATTCAAGTCTTTGAGCTCGACCCCCCAAGTAGGAAAGGAGCCCGCGGAAGAGATCGGTGGAGGGACGCCAGCCCCCTCTCGTGGAAGGCCGCGAATGAGACGATGGCAACGGTTACTCCCGGTGGCGGTAACGGTAACTTTCCCAACGGCTATATCTCAACGGCTCTTTTTCACCGCAGATCAAAGCGCCCGAGCTCGTCGCCAACGGCCGCATTTTCAGAAGTATCTCACAACCGGGGCTCGACGGCGACGAACTCGGGTTCGAAGGCCGCCCCCCGGAGCACGAAGGCCGCCTGAGACAACCCGAGCAAGGAGCACGGAGGGAGGAGCGGCGCCGACGGCCCGCACCCGAGCTCGCGAAAGAGCTCGGGGCTCCCCCGGGTGCGCTTGAGTCGCCCGGAGGAGACAAGGCGACCTTAGGTCATCCTCTCTCCACGAGGAGGGCATCAAGCCCTCGAGATCCTTACGAGATCTCGAGGGAACCGTAGAGGTCAAGCCCCTAGAACATGAGGTCGGTCCACATGCCGACCACAGGACGAACGAGCTTCGGCTGCGAAAGCGAGCTCGGCCCTCACTCAAGCCGTCCCGCCCGACTCACCGGGCGCTCGATTTCAGCCATCGAGGTAAAATCGAGCACGAGCTCACCCCTTCTCCAACGAAAAGCACGGGAGCGAACAAAAGAACACGAATCGTCTCAAGCCTCTGCGAGAACTTCCCGTCCTCGTGGAGCCTCGGGGCTACACCAGCGAGTGCTTCATGCGCGTACCGACCCGAAACTCGGCTTCCGACCTCGATCTCGACACGCCAAAAGCACCTGAAGGAGAACCTCTCCCCACCCGGACGCTTCGGGGCTACTTGTGGAATACCGATATTCCGGATATCCTAAAACGGGCCCAATTCAAAACATAAGCGCGGTGATAGCCGGACCCAACCCACAAAGCGAGCTCATAAGACAAACGACGGGATGAGCTCTCCCCTCGAAGGTACTCGAGCTCGCCGGACGGACACCCTTCCGTCTCGAACGAGCTCTCCCGGAAGCGAGCTCTTCACACGCGAAGTTCGAGCTCGGCTTAAGAGCACTTCTCCGCCTCGGACGAGCTCTCATACCCATGCGGTGCCAAAACGGACACCCGACGGGGAGCCCATGCCGCGGCCCGACGCCGCGCCCACGCGGCTACACGTCGCACGCGCAGCGGGATCTGGGGTCGGTCCGGCCCAAACCGCGCTCGTGCATAACGGACAACAACTACAAGACAAACGCGGCCCTCGACGATATTCGCCGAGCTCCAAATGAGCTCTCCCGGGCCACATATTTTCCCCGCGACACGCCGTACCCACCTTTTCGCCCAGGCGGCGCCGCCGCTAATTGAAGCGGACCGCGGCGCCGTGGTCCGGCGGATGATGGGATGTTTTGCCGGCCGTTACGGCGCTCGCGAGCTCAGCCGCCCTGCTCACCCGACCGCCGAGCTCGAGAGCTCAGCGACATGGCGTCACGGGGCGCCGGGATTCGAGCCGCCCCCTACGTATTCAACGAGACTAGGCGAGCGAGCTACGCCGCATAGGACGGCGACGGGCCAAGACGCACGCCGGCGGTCCTGGCGTGCCTCGCAACCCAAGCCCAATTGCTTTTTACCCCTTCGATCTTATACTTCTTCTCCTCCCAAGTCCTCCTCCTCGATGACCTCAAGGAACCCCCTTATGACTATAAAAGGGGCCCTTGGTCATCGAGAGGAAAAAGCTCTCAAGCTTACAAGCCTATAGCACACACGCACACTCATACTCATCACTCCACGAGACTTGGGAGCTCACCTCCCTCTCGACCGCTTGTACTTCGCCCCGGTATGAGCATTTGAGCTCGGATACCGATCACCACCGGACTAGGGGCGCGATTTGCCCCGAACCAAGATACATCCCGTGTCATTGTCTCCGAGCTAGGCCATCGTTGCAACACATTAGCTGGTCGATTCTTGTGACCGTGGTATTAGACCACGACACGACATCGCTTATAGGATGATAAGTCATGGTAGGGTGAATTTCATATTGGTCTCTACGCCGATGGACAATTTCTTTTCTTTTGAAACTCCCCTTCTTTTCATATCCATATCCAACTCTATACTCCCTCCGTTTGGTATTAGAAGTCGTTTTTGGAAAAGGTTTGGGTCAAACATTGGAAATATAAATCATGAATAACATTTGAGTTGTTGAGTTTGTAAATGTGAAAATTATATGAATAGATTTGTCTTAAAAAATACTTTAATAAAAGTATACATATATCATATTTTTATAAATATTTTTATAATAACAAGAGGTCAAAGTTGTGTTTTGGAGACCGTGTTGCTGTTTCTAAACGACTTCTAATACCAAACTGGAGGGAGTACGTCGCTTGACACTCACGGATAGAATAAGAGGACGACAAGTAGAAAAAACAGGTGAAACAGAAATTTTGACTCTTTAATAATAGGTAGTCCCTCCGTTCCCACAAAACATGCAATTCTCACATCACAAGGAGTCAAACATCGCGAACTTTGACCAAGTTTATATGAAAAAATACAACATTTATAAGACAAAATAAGTAACTTTAGATTTGTTTCAAAACATAAATGTCGTAGTTTTTGCTAGAAACTTGGTCAAAGATGAAATAGTTTGACCGCCACGCTTCCCATGATTGCATGTTTTTGGAAACGAAGGGAGTATTATTATAAATATAAATATCAGTGTAGCATACACATATACTTTCTCTAACCCTTTTCGGTCATTATTTTCACCACCCGAGAGTCAAACATTTTTAACTTTGACTAAATATACAAAACAAAATATTATCTTTTTATAGTACATAAAGTATCACTATTATATAGATCGTTGAATATATAATTTTCTTTAAGGACATAAATGTTGCTAATATTTTTATAAACTTAGTTAAATTTGATAACTTAAATAGGGACAGATGGATTATATTTAATCAACTTTATAAAAGACTAGGACCTTTGGCTGTGCCAGGTATTATGCATATATGAACGTAGCTACAACCATCTATTCGAAACGCCCCATTACATATCCTAGCGTCTCTTACCAAATTTTTAATCACTTGAATCCAAAATTAAAAATAATATTAAGAAAAAGTATTATATATGTTAAACATGATTCTACCATTATGACCTACAATAAAAAATAAAAAAACTAAATTATCCACAGATGGTATTGAAAAAAATAAAAAATCGCTAAACACATGCCTCAGTTAGTAAAGAGAGGCCCATGTCCATATAATGTACAAGGGAACGAAAAAACAACAACCCAAACAAACATATTGAAAAACAAATATTAGTAAATGTCGGGACAAACTCTCTCCGACATGTTAATGCCCAAAAGAAAATTTTGTCACTATGGAATCAAAGAAAAACAAATTGAATAAAGTATTAGTGATGCCAGGACAAACTCTCTCCTACGTGTTAATGCCCATTAAAGAAAATTGTGTCACTCTAGAATTAATCAACAATCAAATTGAATAAAGTATTAGCAATGCCGGGACAAACTCCCTCCGACATGTTAATTCCAATTAAGTAAAAATTTGTCACATGGGAATCAAAGAAAAATCGTTATGGTTTTCAATTTTTTAAGTATAAAAAATAAAAAATTTATCTCATAATTAAGAATCTAACCCGTGCGGGAGATCGACTAGCGAAAGATACTGCCAATTTGCTTCCACTCGTTCGAACGGGCAGGGCACTGTTGCAACGGGACTCCTGGGTTTACTCCCACTCCATTAGTTCGAACGGAACAGTCACCCTCCTCCGTAGCTCTTTGGAACAGGTTTAAATCCTTCCACCCATTTGGACCTAACAAGATTCACAGCCAAGTTTAGAGATTCCGCATGCAGATCCCAACCGGAAAAATTGCTTTTCCACTCGTTCGAACGACCAGGTTTAAATTGCTTTTGCATGCAGCGAGCGAGGAAGGAAGGCGAGGCGTCCAGCGTTAATAGCGCGCGGCGTGCGACGGAAAGGCGAAGCGCACGCGCGGAGTAAGTCGCAATGGGACTCCTGGGTTTACTCTCACTCCACTCGTTCGAATGGAACATGCACCCTCCTCCGTAGCTCGAACAGGTTTAAATCCTTCCTTGAATCAGCTCGTCTTCGTCTCCTCCCTCCACCTCTGTATCCCTCCTCTCACTCCACCGGCCCTCGCCTTGGTGCGTTCCCTTCCCGATGGACCTGACGGAGCCGGCTGCGGCCGGCGCCGAGTGGTGCGTGGACCGGCAGCTGTGGCTGGCGTGCGCCCTGGGAAGTAGTAGACGCTGGCGTGCGGGCGCATGTGCACCGTGCCGCCGTGGGAGCCAGCGTCTACTACTTCCCACAGGGCCACGCTCGCCGGTGTGTCGGTGTGGCCGACCTCTCTCCGCCGCGTCCCGGCGGTCCCCGCCCGCGTCGCCGCGGTGCGTTACATGGCTAAACCAGACAATCGACGAGGTTCGCACGATCCGCTTCGCCCGCGTGAGGCGGGGAGGTGTGGCCTTGAGGACGATGATGCGGCGGCGGACGAGCAGGAGGAGATGCCGGCGTCGTTTGCCAAGACGCTGACCAACATCGACGCCTACAACGCCCGTGGGTTCGCCGTGCCCAAGTATGCTGTCGCGGATACCACCTTCCCGCGGGGTGGCTTGACTACGCCGCCCGACCGCCCGCGCAAAAAACGTCGTCACCAGGGCGTGCACGGGGCCGCCCGACGTTCCGCCACATACCGCCGGTGGCGGCGCTTAGCACTAGCTCACCACGGGTGGAGGACGTTCATCAGGCGTGAAGAAGCTCGTCGTCGAGGACTCCATCGTGTTCCTCCGCGGCAACGGCAAAGGGGCGACCGACACGTCGGCATCCGCCCGTCGCAGCGTGGAGTTCTGCGGAGGCGGAGGCCCCACGCCCGGGTGGGATCATTACACGAGCCTCATGCGGGGTGGTAATGTGAGCCCGCGCGCGCCGCCATGGCACGGGCAAGGTCCGACCGGAGGGCGTGGCCGCGGCGGCGAGGCCGGCGGCCACCGGGCGGTCGTTTGAGGCGGTGTACTACCCCTCGCGTCAAGACGCCCGCCAGGCGCGTTCGCGCCGCTGCGTCCGCACGGCGATGAGGGTGCAGTGGTCCCCGGGGATGCGGTTCAAGATGGCGTTCGAGATCAAGGACTCCTCCCATCACATGGTTCGAGGGCACCGCCGCCGGCGTCTAGGTCACCGACCCCATCCGGCCGCCAGAGTCACCGTGGGCGCTTTCTTCAGGTATGCTTACGCAGCAGTTGCTACTTCAGGTTTAGGGGCTGTTTAGATTGTAGGATTTTTGGAGGATTTTTGGAGGATTCCATTCCTAAGGAAAAAAAAAGCATGTGGGTGCCTTTGCTGCTTGTCACTCAACGCTAGCCTGTGAAACCGTCCTCAATACCTGAACCGATCCGTATGTTCTAATTATATGGTAAAAAAAGTAATCCGTAGACTTATACGGGGAAAAATATTTACCGTTAAGTTTTCATCTAAGAAATTGAGTTTGCAGCTAATTAACTATAAATTTCCTATACTGGTCATATTCCTAAAATATTTACTGTTAAGTTTTCATTTAAGAAATTGAGTTTACAGCTAATTAACTATAAATTTCCTATACTGGTCATATTCCTAAAATATTTACTGTTAAGTTTTCATCTAAGAAATTGAGTTTGCAGCTAACTCTAAATTTCCTATACTGGTCATATCCCTCTGTTCCAGGAAGGAAAATAATATGTTAATTAATATATTATTAAGCACTAATGAATTTTTATAACTTGCATATGTGTTGGGAGACACATGAATTGATATAATTGGTGCTTGGGGAGACACATTACCATCAAGTCTATTCCTGCAATCCAAACACCTCAAAGTATTTATTCCTGTGTTTTGGAATCCTATAGTTTTCCACTTTTCACTCTACCCTATTACTACGGTTTTTTTTTTTCCTCTGTTTTTTTACATTCCCGTGTTCCAAACATGTCCTTACTTTCTTTGTGCTTGCTTGGTGCTCACTTGTTGCATTGGCTGCAGGTGACCTGGCACTTTCGGTACCTCCCGCTCCTGCAGAACGTGAAGCAGGTGAGCCCATGGTTGGTGGAGCTGGTGTCCAACAAACCGGTCACCTCCTTATCGCCGCCGCACAAGAAGCCCAGGATCCCAGCGTGCTCGAGTCCCCTTCGAGCCTGCAGTCGAGCCTGTCCATCGGCGCCACCAACTAGCAAAAGCCCGACGCCGTCAAGCCCGCGGGGCTAGTGCTCTTCGGACGGACCATCCTAACCGAGCAGGAGGGCTCGGGCTCCGTCATCATCCAGAACAGCCCGACCAAGAACGCGTCGTCGGAGCGGCTGCCGTGGTCCAGGGACGGCAGCCAGAGCTAGTAGTGTTATTTGTAATCCTGAGTTCACTTTTAGTTCATTGCTGTCTATTTTTAGTCAGTCATGAGCTCGGCTTGGATCACATAGGATCCTCCCGAGAGCGTCCTGAATAAGCGCCACAACGTCTTCATCTAGAACGGCTATGGCGAGACGTACGCGGCACAGTTGCATGCGGGATGGCGCATGTGCTAGATCGTGGCGGGTGGCGAGGCTTAGCTCAGCCACTTGATTTTTTTTCCAAATCTCAATACGGGGATATGTTTTAATATTTTTTTTGAAATGTAAATAATGGCCTCTATAAGTATGAGCAAGATATACAGAAAACGCTGAGGCAGTTTGCCAAAAACACAAAACACTGTGTCCCTCTACTTTCTTTTGCCGGTTCACGAGTGAGAGAGAGAGAGAGGTGAACTTCACTCTGGCTGCCGGCCGGAGAGTTTCCGGCTGACAACCAGCAGGTCTCCGAGCTCCTCGGGGCTTGAGCCCGGGCAATGCAAGGTGTTCGTCGAGTCCGACAAGGTCGGCCGCAACCTCGACCTCGTGGAGCTATCCTGAGACCGGCACAGCGCCGTCCTTTTTTTCCTCCCCGTTGGAACAACCCCTTATGCCCGGAATACGTGTTTGCTGCTCCTCTAGGGTGCGTCTACCTTCATATCAGTGCACAGGAGGCCGGAATTCTCCCATAGATGGCGCACCAAACACTATTGTTGTCCATCTGATCCGAGGAAGGACGCCGATGCAGATGTACGTGCTTGAGCTGTGTTATCTTCCTCCGTACTTGCTCGGACTGGCGATCACTTGTCAGTTGGCCGGCGGCGGCCGGCGGTGCTGCGTCGAGATCCGTCTTGAGGCAATGCCCTACTTTTCCTTCCTACTTGCTATATGTCGATTAAAACATAAATAACAGATTAAAAATAGATAAATAAGTTTTGTAGAGAAAAAATCCCGTCGTGAGAAATCCATCCACCGAGGAGTACCCACGTCATAGACATTGCACTATAGGAGGAAGAAGCAAGTATTTGTGTGATATATAGGAAAAGGAATAATGTATTTATCTTTCCCTTTTTCTAGTATATATGTAGTTTTTTAAATAATTGATTTATTGTTTTGGGTATTTTTTAGAAAGTAAAAGAGATCTAATGGTTACGGATTGCCAAGCTTATTTGATGGCTCGATATTCTAAGTAACTTGGAAACTTCTAGCATTTAATTTTTTTTCCTAGCGGGCCTGGTGAGATTTTTTTTTTTTGATTACATAGTACAACGCAGACGCTCAACATGCACGCACACTCACCCCTATGAACACACGCGTCGTGTAAACCCTACCCCTATGAGCACCTTCAAAGGACTGAGCCGGCAATCTTGAAGTTCACGAAGTCACCACAGCGCCATTTGTCGGCCGGGGCTCCAACGGATCAAAGCCACATCACAATTGACTTGTTGGAAATATTAAAAGATGAAGGGTGAATAGATCCGATAAATGGTTTTTTATTATTTTATTATATTATACATATCGCACCCCATATCTTCTAATGAGATTTTTTTAATACACTAATAACTACTATGGACGTGTCAATCGTATTCTATATAAATAACCAATCCAGATTTGAAGTTCATTATATTTGAGTGAAGTAATCTAAGCAGATTAAAATTTAAATGATAGCTATATCTTGTTGTCAATAATAAGAATCATATCATGTAGGGAGTGCTGAGTCCTGAGGTCCCAGGATTGATCCCTCGTGCGCGCAATAATTTTGCACTTTTGCCTGCGTGGATGGGGAATCGAGGCAACACAGATGCAGGCACCGCTCGGAACGTCTGCATGCGCGACGGGAATTGAGGCAAACGCGGGGCTGCGGGGAACCGTAACTCAGACAGACAGGCAACACAGGGGAATCGATGCAGGCACCTATATATGGCCATGCAGCCCGTGGGCCATTGGCCCGACCAATAGCCCGGTGGCACGGCACGGCCTGATAGCGGCACGCGCCCGGTGGTCATCGGGCCGGGCGGCACGACCGATGCACCGGGCCGCGTGCACGGGCCGCCACTCAAAGCCCCGTGGCACGGCACGGGCACGGCCCGATAAATGACATGGCCCGATGGTGGCCTGGCACGCTAAAAAACAACGTCCTCACCGCCCGCTAAAGAGTAAGAAAACAGCCCACCGGCCCAATATGAAGACCGATGGCCATCGGATAGACTCCAGCCGAGTACTCCACCCACCCCTACTCCTCTTCCCGTCCCCGCACCGCCGCCTACGCGACGCCTTGGCGCGCTCCTCCCCACATCCCCCGAGTCCGCGACCCGAAGGCCGCCGCCCCTTGCTCCGCGGGGTCGCGAGCCCGCGACCCAGCGCCGCCGCCGCTCCTCCTCATGACCCGGCCGTCGGCCGCCTCCCCCCGGACTCTGAAGATGGCCCGCCGCTTCCAGCCCCGAAGTTGTGCCGCCGCCGCTCCACACGCCTGGTCCGGCGCCGCGAGCCGCCGGCCGCCGCCGCCACTGCGGGCTCCTGGCCTCACGCCCGTCTTGGCCGGCCCACCACTGCTTCGCCGCCGCCGGGCGGCGCGCCGGGCCCGCTCCTCCCTCTCCTTCCCTCTCGCAAGACGGGCCTCGGGCGCCCCGAACAAGAAAAAAGGCCGTGCCCGACGGCGGCCCGACACGAAAAACGCCCATGGGCGCAGCCTTTGGGCCGGAGGCCGCACGGCACTGCGGTACCGCGGCGACAGCACGATGGCCCTGCGGCGGCGAGGGCGAGGCGGGCGGCGACGGCCGATGGACATATATCTGAGCACCGCCGAACGCGTCTGCATCTTAGCGACGGAATTGAGGCAAACGTGGGGCAGCGGGGAACCGTACTTTCGACAGATACCGGAGCCTACACGCCTTGAGCCGGCAAAGGAGCATTAAAAAAAGGTGGACAATAAATTTCCTCTCTTTAGGGCACTCACAATGCTAAAAACTATCACATTTTTCTATAGTCTTGGGCATTGTGTTAAGAAAATATTTTCCACAATACAATTTTATATCATGATGTCACCCGCCTCCTCCTTGCCACTCTCACATATTGTCTTTGATTTACGTGAAAACTTGGTTTCTTAGTTAGACTTGGTTTCTTGTGTTTTTCCTCTCTATCATCTATAAATACAATCTTGTCAGCAAAAAGCAATAAATAGAGGAGTAATAAATGAGGATTGTGAGTGCTAGATATAGATTGGACTCCTATGTACGGACTTTTTTTTTTTTAAGAATCGAGATCAACATGCGTGTCATATCCCATCAAACATATTAATAAATGACCACCTCGGCAGTCGCCAAACCCACCATCTCGCCAGTCGCCAAACCCCAGACGGAGTCGAAACGGAATGAGATCCTCTACAGTTTGCTAGACAACCGCTCTCTACGGTTGCTGGAAATCTAGCCGTCCATGTCTATCTAGCGGTGAGCAGAGCATATACGCTGCCTCCGTCAGTTCGCTGGGCTTCGGCCCAACATCAACGTGACCTTTCAGGCTCCAACGATCCTGTCTCACAGCCAGGTCACGCAGCTCCTGTCTCTGCCAAGTGAGACCTACTTGTCAGATTCGTCTTCCACCTCGAGTGCCTAGATGGGAGACAGCCAGACAGGCAGCACCATGCGCGACGAGGCCGGACGCGGCGCGGCCAAGTGCAGGCGAGGAATGGCACGACGCAGGCAAGGACGAGCGCGGCGCGGCCGGGGGCGTCACGGCCAGGCGCAAGTGAGGACGGGCGCGAATGGGGCCATGCACGGCCAGTCCGCCGCCGGCGGCGCGGCCGGGGGCGTCACGGCCAGGCGCAGGTGAGGACGGGCGCGGATGGGGCCATGCACGGCCAGTCCGCCGCCGGCGGCGCGGCCTGCAGAGGAAACGACCGCTCCGCGCCGTGCCGCGCGCCTCGCCCGCTTCGGCCTGTAGAGGATGGATGCACCAGATCCGGTGGGAGCACCTGATGACGACGGCCGGACGGGAGCAGCGCGGAGCTCCGCTGACGCTACCAGACGGAGGAGCCGCGACGCCGTTTGGCCGTAACCACAAACTTCGGCAGATGGGAATGAGGGACAGAGAAATAACGTGATGGGCTCACATGGGCCGGTTGGAGGCCTGGTAGTTTAGTTTCTCTGAAGAGCACCCTTGGATCTGATATCAACGGCTTGGATGATGAACCGTAGAGACAAGTTCTTCTGCCGAACTGCAGAGGATCTCGTTCCGTCGAAACTTCGGGAGGTTCCTGCAGCGCCCGCTGCAGCGCCTCTCCAACTTGGCACCGCAGCGCGTTTGCTGGTAATCGATCCTACCTTGCCCTAATTGATTACTCCGTTCTCAATCGAAACCAAACATTTCTCTAGCACTGCTTTGGATTCGCTTACTTTAAACTGAAGTTTTTTTTTTTTTTGGTTTGCCGGTTCATGCATTGGTGATTGCTCAAATAGAAGATGAAAACGGATTTTATGCATTTTATTTAGAGTTAGATTTGGGAGATTTCCCCTTAGATTTATATCTTGGTGACTGGCTTTTAGTAATATTGGAGTATGGGGACTATCTAGTTCTTTTTATATCTTGGTTGGAAGGAAGTGCCTCTGTTCCAATCTGTTCATCCGTCTTTTTTTTTTTCTCTCGATTGGACTTTCCTGCTTCTCCGGCACGGGAATCCACCAGTCGATCCTAGTTGTCTAGTTTGATGACACACTTGTTGCCTGGCCTATATTTTCCTATAAAGTAAACCTTTTGGGGTTCGCCTGTTCCTGCATTGCTCATAGGAGATGAAAACGAATGTTACCTATTGACTCACCGCTTGTGTTTGATGGCATGGCACTCTTTAACTTTGTTGTGTGATTCCGAGCCAAAAAAAAAACTTTGTTGTGCGATAATATGAACCAGACTTAGTCGCAACAATATGGAACAGTCTGGTCTTGAACCACATATCTATTTAGCACTAAATTTTGAAGGAAGTTTTTTTTTTTTTTTTCGAAAGGTGTTTTTTGAAGGAAGTGCCTCTGTTCCGATTGGACTTTCTTGCTTCTCCGGCATGGGAATCCACCGGTCGATCGTAGTTCTCTAGTTTGATGAATTGATGACACACTTGTTGCTTGGCCTATATTTTCCTACAAGTAAACCTTTTGGGGTTTGCCTGTTCCTTCCTGCATTGCTCATAGAGGATGAAAACGAATATTACCTATTGACTCACCGCTTGTGTTAGTATTGGCATTTGCCTTATGTGTATATAAGGAGCTTATGCTGCAGGAAGCTAAATCTACTTCCTCCATGAATATGTCACCAGAGAATTTCAATCATAGTGGAGGTGTATTATTGAAAGCATTGTCTTGATTATAATCTGTATCAAGTAAACTAATTAAACAGTATTAGCTCAGTATGCTTATATGTGAAATACTCTTTAACTTTGTTGTGCGATAATATGAACCAGTCTTGAACCACATACTCCCTCCGTCCCCTAAATAGATGTCATTCTCGCTTCCCGGAAGTCAACGTTTTCAAACTGCGGCAATTATATATTAAAATATATAAATATTTATGCTAAGTAATTAGTATCATTGAAAAGATCTTTACGTCTAGTTTTTTTAATAAATTTATCTGGAGATATAAATGTTGCACGTATTTTTCTACAAACCTAGTCAAAGTTGAGAAAGTTTGACCGCACGCACCCCAAAAAACGACTTCTATTTTTAGGGACGGAGGGAGTATCTATTTAGCACTAAATTTGTATTCATCAACTTAAAAAAGAAAAAAGACTCTGAACTTGGAATAGTAGCATTTTATATCAAAAATCAAGATGTGGTTCACTATTAAAATAGTGGAAATGTTCAACCTTCTGTACTTTGCAGTCCTTTAAGAAAGCAAGTGTAAAATCTAGGTTTCAGGCTTTTTTGGCTGATTTCTAGTTTAACTTTGAGGCTCGGAGTCCTGGTAATTTTCCTGTCCTCTGGAGACTTCTTACTTCACGTATATTATTGTGCCATCCACTTTCCAGTTTCTTTAGAATAAGGCTGGTGGATTAATAATCTATATGAGGGCAGAAAAGGGCAGTACCACAAAATCGAATAGAGTCACAACTTAATGTAGAACAATAAAGCTATCAACCCTTTATATACCTTTAAAATGATATCACTTTGTGCTGTTGAGTGAAAGTGTTACATGTGGACAAATTATGGTGATCAAATAGCGTGGGAAGCTTGTTCATTTAAGTCTGCATTCTTGCATACAAAAGATTCTAGCTAAAAAGCTTTATGGTAATGATAGAAACCAATTACAGCTCAAGGCTCAAGTACTAATTTATCTTAGCTACATGTTTTTGTGCACTTGCACGATTCAGATTCATGTCTTGCAATGCTTCCCAGTTCCCAATATATATGATATTTATTTTCATGCATAAGCTGATACTCCGTTTGCACTTATCTGGTTGTTCAGATGGCGGCTATTATTAAGTTTGATGGTGCTTCAAAAGGGAACCCTGGAAAAGCAGGTGCTGGAGCTGTGATTATGACTGAAGATGGTAGAGTGGTATGATGAAATACTTGCTGCACTTGAAGAATTTATTGTTTGTGGTAGTCCATCTATCACTGGGTTCACTGATGTTATCACATAACCATGAAGGTATCTCGGATTAGTGAGGGTCTTGGTGTCACTACTAATAATGTTGCCGAGTATCGGGGTCTGATCTTAGGGCTGAAACATGCGGTTAAGCATGGATTCAAGAGAATTGAAGTACATGGGGACTCTCAACTTGTTCACAATCAGGTATGGCTTTTTTCACTATATGTAATCAAAGCTTCATCCCTTACTTGGTTGTGTAGCTTCTTTGTTTTATTTGCTTGTGTAGCTTCTCTGTTTTGTCATGATAGACATGTCATCTTACTTAAAGAGAGAGGGCATAGGCAATTGGAAAAAATAGCAGAAGACAACATGTACAGATGTGCTTTTTCTTTACATACTATTATACCTAAAAAATAAAAACAGTGTGTGCAGAAATATAGTAACGAGCAAAGCTATTTTAGCTTTGTTAGTGTTTCCTTAGCAGTATTCTCTGTGCAATTTTATATTCTGAAAGTAAGGAACGTGCACACAAGTACTCTCAGATTTAGATCGTCAAACATTTATTCCTTTTCTTGAGAACTACATTCATTGTGCAATCGATAAAAGCATAAGCTTTGGGAAATGTCCCTCTCGAATGAAATATTTGACCAGAGAATTATGGTATCAAGAAAATGTTGTTGTTGCTTCTGCTTACGTTCTTCTCTATCCTAAATAGGTGAATGGTGTCTGGCAAACGAAGAACCAGAACATGAGGGAGCTGTGCAATGAAGTGAGACAGCTAAAAGAGAACTTTGATTCCTTTGAGATGATCCATGTTCAACGGGTATGCAATGCAGTTATACTTTTATGTAAACTTGCAGACTCTTTGGTTTTGCATCATAGACATTTGGTCAAATAAGATATTCTTAGCACCATGATCGATGTTATTTGCATGTGCTGGCCACTTCTATATGCTTTTGTTAAGCAAGCTACCACAACAATAGTTGCCTTCATCAGATTGAAAGAAAATAATAATAAAAAAGAAGCATTAGTTTCTATTGTACCGCTAAGTGCTCTACTGAGTTTACGCCTTTCCTACTTTTGAATGAAGGAGTCGAATGCGAGGCGGATCGCCCGGGGCAAACATCGGTACCACGCTTGCAAGTACAAAACATACAACATCCCTCAATTCCAGTTTCCATTTCTTGTTTTCATAAGAATTAATGACATCTTGTAACACCCTAAAATTTGCATGTTTTCAAATAGCTTAATTTGATCTATTTATGCATTTTTGTGAACATGCAAACTTAGCAAAGAATATCTTGAAAGTTCGCATTTTTGTGAGCATGCAAACTTAGCTACATGTTTGTGCATACATGTTGCTTGCATTAATATTTTTGCGTGAACTTGTTTTTACCAAAACTTAAAAGTATTTCAAAATTCCTTTGAAAAGCAATTTGAAATATCTTGAAAGTAAAAAGAAAAAAAGAAAACCCTTTTCTCCCCTCCCTCCTTCCTATTTGGCCCACTTTCGGCCTGCTCTCCCTCGCTCTTTCTTTCTAGCTCGAGTGGTTGTTTCCCTCCCTTGGCTGCGCCTCATGGCCGCAGCCCGGCCTTGCCGTTGCTTCTCTCCATGCGGCCTGCTCACCATCCCTCTTTCTCCCTCTTGGGCGATAGGCCAAAAGCCCGTGCTAGGGCTTTGCCCGCATAGCGCGCTTCGCTTATTAGCAGCCCAGTCCTGCACGCCCGGTGGCGTCTTCCTCCTCTCGCTTGTGCCATAGCCGGACTTGATCGAGCATATCTGATCCGATTTGATCCGTTCAAGTTGTGTTAGGTTCGTAATTGCGTAATCTATGTGTTAGTGCTACTATTAATCATGTTTTCAACCTGTCAAAATTTAAAATTAGATTTAAGCTATCATTTTATAAAAGGAAATTTTGTTTAATTCATAACTTCATCATTCTATCTCCATTTTCAATGATTTTCACGTGTGTGTGTGATCGTAGCAACGCGTTGGTTTGTTTTATAAACTATCCAATCTGTTTTATCTTTGATGGTGTACTATTCTAATTATACTTTTCGTGTTTTTGCAACGTGTATGATTTTGTGGATGCTTGTATGTTACTTTGTGTGACGATCGAGTATAGGCGGTGAGGAGTTCGTGGAAGATCGAGGAATTTTTTTTCGACGACCGGGATCATGATGAGTTCTTTGAGCAAGGCAAGTATAGCATGATATCTGCCTTGTCCTATACACCTTTAATCATAACTCATACGAACTTTTTGATCTATTTTATCTTTGATGGTATATTGTTCTAATTATACTTTCTTGTTTGTATCGTGTATGATTGTGTGGATGCTTGTATGTTGTTGTGTGATTATCGAGTATAGATGGTGAGCAGCTTGTGGAAGACCAGGAATTACTCGACGACCAGGATCCTCAGGAGTTCTTTGAGCAAGGCAAGCATAGCATGTGATCATTCTTGTTGTCCTATGCACCTTTAACCATAACTCATATAAACTTTTTAATCTATTTTATCTCTGACGGTGTACTATTCTAATTATACTTTCTTGTTTGTATCATGTATGACCGTGTGGATGCTTGTATGTTGTTGTCGATTATCGAAAGTATAGATGGTGAGCAGCTTGTGGAAAACCGGGGAATTACTCGGCGACCGGGATCCACGGGAGTTCTTTGAGCAAGGCAAGTATAGCATGTGATCATTCTTGTTGTCCTATGCACCTTTAATCATAACTCATAAACTTTTCAATTTATTTTATCTCGATAGTCTACTGTTTCTAATTATACTTTCTTGTTTGCATCGCGTTTGATTGTGTGGATGCTTGTATGTTCTTTGTGTGATGATCGAGTATTAGACGGTGGGCAGCTTGTGGAAGATCGAGAATTCTACGGCGATCAGGATCCTCAAGAGTTCATTGAGCAAGGCAAGTATCATGAGATCGTCCTTGTTGTCATATACACCTTTAATCATAACTTGTATAAAATTTTAAATCTGTTTTATCTCTAATGGTGTACTTGTTCTAATTATACTTTCTTGTTTGCATCTTGTATGATTGTGTGGATGCTTGTATGTTGTTGTGTAATGATTGAGTATAGATGGTGAGCAGTTCATGGAAAATCGGGAAATCTTTGACGATCGGGATCCTCGGGGGTTCTGTGGGCAAGGCAAGTATAACATGAGATCATCCTTGTTGTCTTATACACCTTAATCATAACTCATCTTGCATGTGTCTAATTTGATGATCCTAAGGATTGACCTAGTGCTTGATTATCTTTATACATTGTTACCTCTGAGTTTTACTTGCATGTGTGTATTGTTTGCTAGCGCTCAACTTAAACAAACATGATTTAATGTTGACTAATTGTAATATGCAATGAAGAATAAAAATTTCTTTTTAGCAACATGGTTATAGGGTGAGACTCTCTTGTTTTTACATGATGTTCTTGACCCTTTGTAACAAGCCTAAAAATTTGAAACACCAAAAAAATCTCAACCACCAATTTTTTTTTTTTAATTAAACCCATGCAAGGCGAGTGACATGATAGGAAACCCTCTTGTAGTTGCACAAGTAGATTCTACATTAGCACGGTTGAGAATTGCATCTATATACCAACTTTGGTTTGACTCTTTTTGATTTTTATTATGTATTGATAATATAATAACATCAAATAACCTTTGTTTAACAAATAATGTGTGTTTCCAACCCTTGGAATTGGAACCCCATAACCTAAGTGACCCTAGAAGTCTCCCCTTAAGAGGTGTACATGCTTGGCAACACATGTATGCCATCATAGGGACCGATGGCATGGAGTAGAATAGAAAAGATATAGAAAATAGTTTAGAAAGGAAGGAAGGAAAAAAAGGAAAGGCCAATCGGCCCGAGCACCATAGCCAACCCAACCCACAACTTGCGTTGGCCTCATCCGTAATGGCCCGGTGACCAACCGCCCAACAAATATGGCTAGCTCGGCAAAGAAGCACATCCGCTTACCCTCCCCGGTGCGGTGACCGACGAGGCCGATGGGGAACCATGGCCATGTCTTTATGCGCCCCAATTGCCCATCTCGCTACCTACCGCGTCAAGGGCTTGGATGGGCGGCATGCGGACGATCTGTGGCCCCCGCATGGATGCTTTTCACGCGGCCATGGCTTTGTCCCCCCCCTTTTTACGGAGAGAATTTGAATTTTGAATTCCTGTGGGCACCGATCGTAGAAAAACACCTGCCTTTGACGCTAGATGCGCCAATAGCCACACTTATCGTGGCTTTCTTTGCCGCTCCGCTAACTAACCCGAACCCTTACGACTTTAAACCCTATCCGTGCTTGTTGAGTGCTTGGAAGGCTGATGCGCCCATCCCGAGCCATGTTGGTGCACCGCCGCTACCTCGCCATTGCAGCCACGCTACCCCCGCTGTCGTCGTCTCAGCCGGCCATTGGGAGCATTGAGCCACCGTGTTGATCGCACCATTGTGTTTGCCACACCTTTGCGTATCCATATGAACCCTTAGCTGCCCCGTTGAGCCACCAAAGCCGGTGCGAGCATGCTCACCATCGGAGAGACAAGCCACCGTGGGGAGATAGGGGAGAAAGGAGGGAAAGCATAGCCACGGTATCGTACACCTGGTGCACCATGAGTTGAAGGGAGAAAAGAAGGGGATGAGCCTGGTCCACCACGAACCAGATCTACGGTCCATGGACTGGTGCGGCCAAGTCCACCATGAACTGGCCCTTGTGAGCCAAACCTGTTGAGAGCCCAAAGCCGCCACGTGGATGTCCTAGACTTCGACACATGTTGGGGCGGGCCAACCCAACTCGACCCATAACCCAAATTACACCGAGCCCGGTCCAAAGGTCATCGTTGATCGTTGACTAGACCCACCTATCAACCGCTTTACCTGCCAAACCCGCCTGCCAATGACTGTTGCCGCCTTGCCCATTCCTATGCTGCCACGTGTTGAGCCTAGATTTAATTCCTTCTATCTCTTTTTAAAATAAGTTTTAAACTTATAAAATTCATATGATTTCAGAACAATATGAAACTGATGTCCAATTTTTTTTTTTCTAAAATCAAGCTCTACATCATAGGTCGTCATAGGCCTATGAATGAGCGCATTTGGGATCTTTTGTTTTTCCATTGGTTCTTTGTGATTATTTATAGGGGTTGCTTATCGCGGCCGTATGTACCGTTTCGCAGACCAGGAGGGGGAGATGCCTGACGAGGAGGACCCAGAGTACTTGGAGGAGTCGGGAGACGACCTGTCAGGTGCCATGTCCCACCCAACCTCATAGAATCCTATTAGGCATGCAATGAGTAGATGTTAGCGCTTTACTTTTATGCAAATGATATATGATAGATTGTATGGTAGAATGCTTGTGATCCATTAGCTTATCACAATGTTTACCCCTACACACCCACTGTTAGGATAGGCACTCATTTTCTTTCAAAAAAAAGGATAGGCACTCGCTTATTATATGTTGCTTACTGCTTACTTCTACTTTGAAATATATCTATGATAACTGTGGACGGATAACATGATAATTGTTAGGGAGAGCTCATGGTTTGTGTCTTGGGTGAGTAGTGAGGGTCGAGTCGACCAAAGAGGATACTACGATGAGTCTTTGGATGAGTCTTGCCGTGGGGGTGCGACCTGGGCATTCCCATTAAGAGGCCCATTGAGAGGTACTTGTGGCGAGTACATGTGCGGTGAGTAGATAACAAACCTCAGGGAGGAGGTGCTGTCGAGGCATGGGGTGTTGTTTAGCCCTGAAGAAGATGTCTTGTCTGGTCCTTAACTAAGGACTTATGTATCGAGAGAACTGTATCTTGGGACCCTTCGTGCACAACACCACTCGTCCCTAAATGGGAAGGGTGCGGGTACCCTTTTGGCTAGGGTGGTGCCGCTGCTACTAGGTTGTTAGCAGATAGTGTAGGGAGATACGACCGTCGAGGCCCACACCATCCTAAGACATCGTAGTGTCCAACATGGGCCCGACACAACGTCTCAGTCTTAGCATGCCGGTGGACTCCGGTGTGCCCCAAGGGCTGAGTGGTAGGGTGACATCGCACTGGTTGGGAGGCTTCCATTATCAGCCTAGATATGTAGCGTCGATGATGGCGATCTTGTGGTTACGGGTGTACATGCTCTGTAGAGTTGTAATCTATACGTATAGCCCCGTCCTCGGTCATGGACATTCTGTCGACTTACCCTTCACTCGAGTAGAGAGCGGAGTCCTTTCTATCCTCCCTCGGGTTGTGTTGGTTTTTGGGCTATAGCTGTTGAGGAAAGGACGAGAGGGAGTTGTCCTTGCCGCCTAGAGAGTGAGGTGTGTGGTGATTGGATGGGAGAACATGTGGATGAGATGGATTAAAACTTGACAATTATTAAACTAAAATTTGATGATACTTGCATAGGAAACTACAACCATACTTTTATGTCTTGATTATCCTTGCATTACACTTACCACAAAGCAAACACATTGTTGGCTGGTGCAGAGCCTGACTATGACTTGGAGAATGACGACTGGGAGGATTAGGTGTCTTGTCCTGTGCTCAAGATGGTTGGAGGAGATGCTTTCGCGCTTCGTTTCCACTCTGATTGTAGTTGTTCTAGATGCTTCGTGCATGGATGATTCCGCCAAGTGGCGTTGTAATAAATTAAACCCCTAATGTACTCTTTTAATTCGATGTATGACTGTCAACTGAGATTTGAATAATGTGATGGAATGATCTTTTAGGACCCTCACGTGTGGTTCGTTTTAGTGCATCATGTAATAAGCTAACACTATGAGGCCTAAGTTTGATGTGAAACTTTTTTTCAGAACAGAGCACACAGGTAGTGCAAATATGCCTTGTTATGGGTGTAGAGGGTTCAAACACTGGGCGATGGTGTTGGTACATACTGTTGGGCCCAGAGCGTTTGGTGCACGATGCGCTTAAAACATACGTTGATCAATTAGGGATGTTCGGTTTAAGAGATCATCGCATCCCTTATGAGAAGATCACAGTGGCCATGCAGTTTCGATTTTTTTTTTTTTTTAAACGGAGTTTATAACTTGGCTTTTGAGAAAGCCAGAAGGTTGGGTAACATCTGCTCGGATTACCAGCTTACCAGCAAGAGCTCAATCAAACACACAAGAAAAGGACTGTAGAAGCCTACAGAATACAAGGTTCGTTGCAGACACTAAATCTCAACAATATCCAATATCCGTAGACGCCAGTTTTGAAGTTTTTTTTTTCCTAGTTTGGTTGTGAGAATTTATTTCCCTCTTCAACAGATCGACCTTCAGGCAAGCCGCCATTGCGAATTTCATCACATGGCATGCCGCATTGGTGATGCCTGTGTCCTGTGGGAGATGATGGCATGGAGGGCCACTTTATTATTTAGTTTCAGCGTTCGTGCAGTTGGTCATGGAGCGTGGAACAACTATACAGTAAGAAAACATGGTTCAAACCGTGGCAGAGGAAGTGGAGCAATATGCAGCTCAGTGGCCTCTATCTACCGTTACAAATTGTTAACAGTGGCATACTCACTCCGTCCCAAAAATGTTTGTCGCTTATGCTTTCGAAAAACAAGTTTAACAAATTATATATTAAAAAATATTAATATTTATTATACATAATTAGTATCATTGCAAAGATCTTTGAATAGTTTTTAAACAATTTTTTAGATACAAATGTTGCACGTATTTTGTATAAATCGAGTCAAAGTTGTGGCACGAAAAACAAAAACGACTAACATTTTGGGACGGAGGGAGTAGCATATAAAACTTCATAAATAAGGTCCGTGTTTTACTGTACAATTTCACCATTGCTATTTGGACAGACAAGAGCCACAACTGCATTTCATTTATTCGCATTGAGCCTTTTCTTGTGCTTTTTCCCAGAAAGATGGTGAGCAAGCATCTTTTCGCTGCTGCACTGCATATTGCAGACCTCGCAAAAACCCAGCAATTTCTGTTTCTCCATGTGTTCCTCCCCTTCACAATGGCCTGCAAGCATACTCTCGCTGTTGCACTGCAAATTGCAAATCCCGCACGACCATAATGCTGTCTGTTCCGCCACCTTCTCTGAACTTGAACTATTGCTATCAGAACCATTTGGAGCTACTTTCTTGTACGTCGTCAGTTTGCTTGATTTCACATTCATACCATCTCCTTGTAGAGCATCCATCTTCTTTTGGTGTTTCTTGCCTCTGCAGTGTTCATCAAATTGAGATGCAGAGCAACATTTTGCCTGACGGATAACACAATCCCATTCAGAGGGCGGTTGCTGGTTCTTGGAAATTTCTGGTGGCAAATCTCCTGTTTTCTTGGCTTCATGTAGGTCCTGGACATTCAGTTGGTGTATCTTGCTTCCAATTTGGTCCTCCAAGTCTAAATGGCAATCAGAATCAGCTTGAAATATGCTACAATTTGACCCTGAAGTCTGCTCAGCATTTTGTGGCGCAATGTTCGGAAGCACTGTGGCTTCTCGTGATTCAGAATTCCTTGACATGTTCTGGATTTCGTCCAGTAGAGCTTGAAGCTTAGCTAAAAGGTGCCCTCCTAGCTCCAATTCATGAGCACTGTTTGCTAGGCAAATGGCAGAACTCGACATTGTAGGTGGCTTCTCTAAGTGCTGTGGTGCAACTGCATTGCTCTTGTGGCACTCTGGTTCCTGCAGCTCATTATTCTTAGCCATGCTATCACCGTCCATGAGTTGCGCTTCAGTGTTTTGTTGGTGTGTTCTTCCATTCAGATGCTCCTTCAGGTCTGATTCGCTTGTACCATTGACCTGGCATGTACTGCAGCTCCATTTTATTGAGGATGTTTTCTGCCCTGTGCGGGAAGAGGATTCTCCTGTTAATTGCACCTTCTGATTACTTGCTCCTTTTGATCGGTGCCTCCGCCCTGCACAATGTTCTTGGAAATGGTGCTCACTAGGTACTTCCACCTGGCAGATTTCACAACTCAATTTCTGGTGCTGTTTCTTAACTGGTATTGTTATTCCTGTCAGTTCCCATTTCAGTGAAGGCGAAGTCATCTTGGGCTGTATGGTCTGCTTGTTTGACATGCAGCATGCAGTTTGATAGACTATTGATAGCTGAAATAGCGAAAACACTTGGTAAACTTACTACTAAATTCTATGAGCTTTAATGAGAGCATTACCAAATGGTTGCAAAGAAACCTAAACTTTCAGTAGAATTTGCATACATAAATCCTACCAAGTTGTTGATGTACCACAGCTTAACATTGTTCTGAAAATATAATACTAGCAAATATATTTTTTGCGGGGTTAATACTAACAAATATTGACGAAAAAAAATAAGTAACTAACAGCTGAGGGTAAGAAACAAAAAGGATAAAACACCACCCACCTCACTGGATTCTTGTGATTTCTGATCTTCAGGTTTTGAATTCTCCTGACCTGCCTTACCATTACAACAACAAGGTCTCAAGCATTCACCGACACAATCTTCCATGGCTGGCTTCTTAGACTTGAATGCTACAGTCCCGTGCCTTCCCTCATTTTTCTTTGGATCATGGATCTCATCCACATCAGCATAACATTCTTGACTGACTGACCATCGCCATGGTGGCATGGACTGCTCCCTGAAGGTGAAGGGAACTGGCTTAGTCCAGTCCACATCATCAGCAGCACTAACATGAGGTGAACCGTTGCGCAGGACCATGGCATGCTCTATCTTAGCCAACTCTGCCTGGATGATCTCCTGGCGAAGACGATCCTTCTGAAGCTGTGACAGCAGCGCCTCCCTGATCACCAGCATTGGGTCTACTGTACAAGGAAAAAGCATTGTGAAATCCTTGATGTTACACAATATAATATCACCAAATGCACATCATCAACATTGTCACGGCATAACAAAATAAACACAACCGATTCAGCAAATGACCAACCTGTGCATCTAATTGAAGTAGCAAGGTGCTCCGAGCCTCTGACTATGCTAAGACTAGTATTATTCAAAGACGAACACGTTTTTTTAAAAAAAATAAAAATAAAAATAAAAAGGCTTGAAGCTTAACTAAACTAGCTATTTAGGAGTATTGTCTTATCAGGTGTAGTAGCAAAGTATGTAAGATCTTAGAAAGTTCCTATACTTGTGATTATGAATCGTAGAACTTTCCTATCCTGGTGATTATGACAAGAGCCCAAGAACCCTCTGCTTCTTTAATGGAAATCGGGGTTTCGCTTTCCAAAAGTAACAGGCAGCAAGGTACAGGATACCAGGTGCGGATTCCTGGAATCCTGTTATGGACCAAAAGAATCGCTTGCATCCCCACGTAAGGAAACTTAGAAAGATTCCCATCTGTCTATTGCTGCCCCTCCCAATCTCAAAGACACCAACTCTGAGGTCGACTACAGCGGCGGTGAGAGGTGGGCCACGCTACTTACCGTGAGGCGACGGAAGGTGGAAGAAGCGGTGTCCGTCGTCTACGTCGTCGTCGGCGCGGCCTCCGCGAGCGAATTCCCATCGACCGGAAGCGGCGCGAGGAAACGGTACGGTTTTGCTTTTCCGGCGAGGACGGCGGGGAGCGCCGAGGGAAAGAAAGCTTCGGAGGAAAGAAAGAAAGAAAGCAAATGGTGGGCCGTGGCCCGGGCAGAAGGAAATGATTAGTTGACGGCGGTTCGTTCCACTAAATAAAAGTCGACGGTGGTTGGCGATTTATCTTTTCGTTCGTTATAATCTTTTTCAGAATGACGAACCGGTTCCAGTTTTAAATCTACCATATTCCAGGATTTTTTAATAACTAATAAGATATCGGGAGCGATAGCGCCCGGACGTCCGGACGGAAGCACGCGTTCGGACGCCCACGCCTCCCGCCCATGGGCCCCATCCTGCCTGGCTCCTCCCGCATCGCGACTCCGTGCCGCCCCACCTGTCCGTCGACCCCGCCTGGCCCCGGTCCACGCCTACCCGCCCCGCCCCACATGACGATGAATGCTGCGACCATGGGGAGTTCCACCCCGACCTCCAGCACGCAGGTGGCAAGCCCCCCCCAGCCTTGAGGGAGCTTGAGCTCGACCCCGCCCAACCATGTAGGAGCTCGAGGTCGACCTCGACTTCGACCATGGTGAAGTGCGTGTAGCGGGGAGGTGGGAGGAGGTGGGAGAAGAAGTAACAACACCAAATCTATTTTTGAAACATTCCGAAACAACAAATGAAACATACCTTGAAACACCATTTTGAAACACTAGAAAAACACCCATGATCTACTTTTGAAACATCCGGAAATAAACAGTTGGAACATACGGTTGAAACATACATCTGCTAAAACATGCTTAAGAAAACACTTGAAACACACATTTGAATATGTTGAAACATACATATGCTGCATCTGAAACATCCGAAGGCAAATTGTTGAAACATACTGCTGAAAACACCTGAAACATGCTTAAGAAAACACTTGAAACACACATTTGAATATGTTGAAACATACATCTGCTGCATCCAAACATCCGAAGGCAAATTGTTGAAACATACTTGAAACAAGCGAAACATGCTTAAGAAACCCTTGAAACACACATAAAACCGTTGAAACATACATATGCTACATCTGAAATCCAATACTGAAACAGCCAAAATTAAAAAGAAAAATAAAACGAAACATACTCATAAAGGGAGTTGAAACACTTGAAACACCATTTTGAAACACTAGAAAAACACTCATGATCTACTTTTGAAACATCCGGAAATATGCGGTTGGAACATACAACTAAAACTAGTTGAAACACTTAAAACATCCCTTGTGAAAAACACTTCAAAACATAGGTGAAACATATCTCGAAACATGTGAAACACCCGAAAACATACTACTGCAACACTCAAAACATCCCCTCGGTCTGCTTTGGCAACATACATAAAAACATCCCCTCGGCTGCGCTTTGGCAACATACATATGATTCGGTTAAAACATACCTCCGAAACATCCGAAAACAACTAAAACAAACCATTGAAACATTGGGGAAAGAAAAAGAAGTATGGCGTGGCTGTAGATCCGGCACACCATGGGCGCGAAGCTGGTCGGCGCTTCGCGCGGCGAGTCCAAATTCGGGCGGTAGCGGCCGACCGCCCGCGGCGGCTCACGAATCCCTTGGGCGCGGCTCCTCCTAGTGAGCTGCGCAGCTCCGACCCGGCTGCGAACCGCGATCGCGAATCCCTTGGGCGGCTCCTCCCTTGGGCGTGGCAATCAGCCACGCCCCGCGGAAAGCGAGGCGGCGTTTGCGAGGGCTGCGAAGCAAGGCGGCGAGCATAGCAAACAACAAATGGAGGATGGGGAGCAGCGGGGGTGGCGTCGCTGAGCAAAGAATGCGAGGGGAATGGGGCGGCACGGAGCGGATAAGGAGCGCTGGGGGGAGAAAGCGGCGAGCGAAGGAGGCAGGCGCGCACGGAAGTAACGCTAATTAATTGAGGGTCACGGGAGGAAAGGGGAGCTGGTTGTTGGACCGTCGAGGCCCACCGAGCGCCACGTCCGGACGGCGGGACGTCTGTTAATAAATGTTACCGATAAGATATTCCAGGATTTATGATGGCTCGGCGATCTTAATGTGTGGCCCTGTTGGGATTCCCTAGACTCTAGCCCTAAAGATGTTTGATGGAAGAGTTAGATTGATATTAAATATATTTCTCCAATTATTTAGTGTAGGTGGAGAGAGAAAAACTCTTGGGTGGACTGGTTTTTTTGGGTGCGTTAGGCGCAACTCACCCCGATATAACCCTCCTGTTTGATCCTTTAGGCTACTTGAGCCCTAATTTACTCAAACTAACTCTAACTTTGGATCCAAACAGTGCCATAGTTACTCCCACATCCTAGAAAAGTTTTGTGCTCTAAAAACTTAACTTATAATGTTTTAGCTCTTGAACGCTAAGCTGAGTCCATATTAGCTTGATTTCTACATGAAGGATGATCTTGAGCCTACAAAACAGTCTAGATGTAGCTCGCATGCCTAGTTCGTGTGTGTGTGTGTGTGTGTGTGTGTGTGTGTGTGTGTGTGTGTGTGTGTGTGTGTTTGACAAGGATTTGGGTGTCGTTGACTTCGGCTGTAATCTAACAGTGGAGATCGATCCATGGAAGGAATAAAAATCACAAACCCTAGCCTCAATTGTTTTAGTTGTTGCTGCCGAGAGAGAGGAGAGAAGAATACAACAACAACACAAAGTGAGAGAAGAGAGGAGGAAGAAGAAGCAAATCTGCCCAGATTTGGTGACTATAAACCGGCAATCTTCAAATTGGTGATTTGAAATTCACGCGGTTCGATTGGTATCAAACTTGATGAGGTTGTTCTTTGTTTAGAGTACTTTGATCTATTCAGTTGGTTTGTTTATTGGTTGAGTAGAGCATCAGACTTAAATGGGGTTTTGTTAGCTCAAGTTACTACAGTTCACGATAGAGCAGTTTTGGTAGATGATTATTTTGGGTGGTGGTACTAAGGTTCAACTGAGATAAAATCTGCTCAGTGGTTAGGAGATATGTGGATCTACATGCATACCAATATTTGTGTAGAATGGAGGAATAGTTGTGAGATATAAACTCATAATTGAGATATAATCTGTGAGTTCTCTGTTTGGTTGTTATCATTTCGCTTATTAGAAGGTTGTGGTTACATAGTTGATGCCAAGTTTATAATTTCAAATACACTATAATGACCACCTAACATAATAGATGACATCTAAGCTCTTAGCATCTAAAGGAAGAAAGATTCTAGCTCTGGTGTTGAGGTCACGCTTGAGTTTGTTGAGGACTCTGCGCATTGGACTCCACACAATCTGAGCTAGGGCTAGAACCGGTCCTCTAACTTAAGCTAGAGGAGAGTCATCCTTTTGCCAAGCTATCCATCTCTGTGATCAGTTCCATGGCTTTCATCAGACATCTTCTTTGAGTACCTTCTTAGCATTCCCATAGTGTCTCTTATCAACAGTTTCATATATGTCTAGCTTGCTCCTTGAAAACAGAATGTGTGAGCCTTCCAAAGACCACAAAGGCAGAACAAATGTTGTTTGGGCATGTTTTTTTCTTAGCCAGCCATTGACTAGCTACTCACCATGGTCACAAAATACTGAGAATTGAGAAAAATACTAAAACCGAAATATTTGGTTCCCTGTTCGGTTCCGACTTCCTAGGAACCAAATTTACTAAGGTAAATACCAAAACCGAACCAAATTTACCTGAAATATAATGAGTCTGAGTGTTGTTATATAATTGATTGTACTATTATAGACTATTATATTATGTATTTTTGGTACTTACACTTATGGTCTTGTGGACTTTTATATGTATATGTATGTTGCACTATTATTCTATATAAAATCATGTTAAAATTAGCTTTTGAACCTGTTATTACATCTTCTTTGTGATCACATCCATGCACTGTTCAGTAAATACCAATACCGAACCGAATTTCCTCGATACCGAGTGTTTTTAGGAACAGATCAGTACCAGTTTTTTAGGAACCTAATTTGCATAGGCATTGAAGAACCGAATCAATTAGTTCGGTGTTACGAACGTCCAAGGTGACTAGCTACTAAACTCAAGAATATTATATTTTTTTAGAAAAAATGTAATGGTGTGAGCTCTATCTTTCAATTAACAAGAATACAAATCTATAATTACAAAAATGTTAAATGGAAAACAAGAATGCAAATCTAGCTAATTACAAAAAAATGTTAAATGGAAACACGACAAGCATTCCCAGCCTACAGGAGGCAGAGGGAGAATCCAAGAACAAAAAAAAAACGCCCAAAACAAGCTGAGCAAATGGTAGAAACTGCAGGTATTAATACTAGCATATTAATTAATATACAAGTAATTTTATTAGTTGCATGTATTAATCATGAATATGTAATGTTATGTTACCTCATTTAAGATTCTAACCCTTGTGAACCACAGATATTGTGGACTACTAAGGAATATAGCCAACAAATCATATGGAGTTGTGTCAGCAAGTTTAATCTACATCGATCATGTCTAACACTCCAATAACCCAGGAAGCCTTGAGACTAAAAAAGAGAGCAAATAATTGTTTAGTATTACTTTTTCTAGGTTTCTATTCTACCATGATATTTTCCAACTTTTCTATATCCTCGATAGAGCCTTTTTTGCGGGCTTCTCCAATGGCTCTAGGAGCCGTTTGTAACCGTTTTTTACGCCAAACGAGGTGGCTCCACCAATGAAACCCCTAAAAAGCGTGCTCTCATAAAGCTTTGGGGTGAGAAGGGAGCCAAAAATAGTGGCTTCTTTTCGCTTCACCTCATTCTATATGGCATTTTTGTGAGTGTATATTTTAAAGGTGGAGCTGTTTTGCCCAAACGATTTATCAAAAACGGCTCCAGCTCCACGATAGAGTTATACATGGAGCGAAGCCTCAAAAAAGCGGCTTCAGCGGTGAAGTGGAGTCGTGCCAAACAGGGCAGAGTTTAATTGAATCTTTAATTTGCTCCAGGTCTTGAACTTCATGGCATGGTCTAGTCAGCTCAGTTCTCATATGGACGAAGAGGCAAACTATTTTCCACAACAGCTGTGCACTTTCACATCCTTTGCAATGGAATAACAAATTTACGAAGCAAAGCCCAGAGAATTCAACTAGTTAAATATAAAAACGTCGCCAATCAGCAACACCAATCAACTGCTACATCGAAACATACGTATTTCAAAGTCTGTTTTGAAAAAAATGTGTCAAGGATCATCATATGGAGACATGGTCGCAAGTGCAGAGAGAAAAGGAAGCACAATTTTTATGGCCACCTATTCTAAAAGGTGGCTTCAGGACTTTTGCGGGCGTCCACATTTCTATTGAAATTTAGGAACTTCAGCCAAGAATTTCAACCGTGTTTGTTCGATACAGTTTGAACCTGAATACTCCGGATAGAACCGAGTGATCCCAATTGTAGCGGTTTCTATTCATAACAATTTTAGTTATCCTAGTCTTTCGAAAAGATTGTAAAAAATGGAGGTATTTACTTGCTTCATGGTCCAGTTGCCACTTTGGTTCTCAGATATAGTACGTATTCTGAAAATTCAGCAATTTATGTTACAGTTATAACATTGGTCTGATTGCATCAACAAGTCTATGTTCATAAATGTAGGGTCTACAGTGAAAACTGAAAGCAAGTTATTTAGTACATAATACCATTTCTTCCTTCACTTTATCTATTAGTTCCCTGTTAGCAAATGTAGCAAGTAAAGTCATAAACATAACATTGGAACAGTCCCTGGCGCCTTGACAGCACCCCATTCAGAACTTGCTCCGTTTAGAGGTACCAACCGGTCACCACTCATCTATGCAATTTTTTGATAGCAGCATATGTTGGATTAGAAGGGTAGTAAAGTAAAAGGCTTAATTTGGTTACTTCTTTTTTGATCCCTTGTTTTAAGTAAAATAAGAGTCTCCTCCGATCCACCCCCACCCCCCAAAAAAAAAAAGGGTAAAATAAGAGTCTACGCATGCAGTATAACATTGGACCTCATTCACATAAGCATGCATGATCTGTTATGAATTCGATGGGCAACGGTTCTTGGAGTTGTGTTTGCCGTGCAATCCAGACGAGATCACCAAATCCAGACTTCAAGGATGGGGCCCCGGGGATTAAATGGCGGGAGACACACGAACGCAGAGAAAAAAAAAATCTCCCGAGACAAGGATGGTGGCTTGTCCTCCGACAAGAAATTCCAGTTGCCATCCCTATGGCACCATATCATATCCTATCGTTGTGGAAGATGTCTAACACCATATTATATAAAAATAAAAAGAACATCGACAATCAGTAACACCAACCAACTGTAAAATGGAAGCATGTATTTCAAAGTCTGCTTTCTCATGGGCCGAAGATAAAAGTTGTATTAACAAGTCCTACCACCGTGAATGAAACTAATAGAGTTCTAAAACTGAGAACTAAGAAGAAATCACCGAACTGAGTTTGGGAGCAGAACAAGCAACAGCAGCCTCGTCCGTGGTACATAGTGTGCCCCTCAAAAATCAAAATGGCCGATCGAACAGAAACTTAACAAGGTGCAAAACCCATCCGCCCCAGCAAAAGGGTGCAAAGGGGTAACCTTTAGATGCACCTCCGACCTTTTAGTTCAAATATTTGTACTACTTCTTCAAAAATTTGGAAAACTAAAAAATATTTGAACTATCCGGAACCCACCTAATTGTCTCCAATTTGCACCCCAATCGCTAACGCTTCCTGTGCCCCAGCATCTCAATCGGTGCCTCTCTTCCCGCCTCGGTGCCTCCTCCCGCCTCGGTGTGAAGCCAGATTCGTCATGCTGTTGCATTGCACGTCGCACGCCGTGCAGTAGAGCCTGGCATCTTCGTTCTCCCGGTGCCGCCTGCCCCGAGATGGCTGTGGTAATCCGATGCACTGGTGCATTTGGCCTGGCAGAGTGTACACGTCCATCTTTTCTCCCGCACCTCCTCCTTGACGTCTTGGCGGCGCTCATCTGCATCTTGACAGGTGAACTTGGGGTGGTCAGCAGCTTCCTTTTCACCCCAGCAGAAGTTCCTTCCAGTGTTGGCTGTTTTAGAGAAATGTTTGTTTAGACTCTCACAGCACTAATAAGTAATACTGCATCTCAAAGCTAACAAACAAAAACATAATAAAAAAATTGGGAAGAATAGTGTATGTAGTAATGCACTGGCATTCGGGAAACTCACTCAATTGTAAGTTGATTCAATATGTCTGTGTTTGGTTCATTCATTGGGAGTGCATCTAGGCTTACTCAATTGTTCAGGTTAGTTCAATATATGGTATATGGATCGACATGTTAGGTTGCTTGTATAGGAGTTGTGCAGTTTAAAAAAGGACCCCTTTAGTTATATATAAAAAAAGACCCATTTGCCTACATTGCCTGTGCTTGAAAATTCGTTCACTTCGTCTTCTTATCATGACATCCATGTGATGTGAGGCAGAGGAGGCGACCAACAGAACATACATGCCCCTCCCAGTTTGCTGATAATGGTGCGTGCATGTGGAGACTGCCACCCGCTCCCCACCTGTTGACTTGCCACCCACTAGGAGAATGTCAACCCTTTCGCTCCCCACGCCATACTACACCCTGAAAAGCCCTGCGCTTCCTGTCCATGCTACCTGCAGGGATGGTGTCCACGGGCAACAACCCAGTGTGCAGCAACTCACCAAGGTGCCTCGTGTCTCTGGATAAAAGAAAGGAGCAGGGAGATAGAGGGATCCTGGCTTGCCTGATTTGCCTCGGTACATCGCACTCCTAGTTTAGAAGAGGTAAAAAAATTTGGGAAGAAGATTGTTATTTGCTTGCTCCTCCATGGCTTGATGCAGCTGCTGGGATTTGTGCTGGTGTCAATCTGCAGCTTGCTGATTTAGGAGATGGTGGAAGAGAGGATGGGCAAAGGAGTGGTAGTGCTGCGTGGTTTGGAGAAGGAAGGTGCTGCTGGTGGTCAATCTTCAGGTGTAGTGGTGCTGCTGCTGAGATCGATGTAGAAGGAAAAGCTGCTGGCTTGCAATATTGGAGAAGAATAAGAAGTGATATATTTTCTTATCACCCAAAGAAGGTGACCACTGACCACATGTGTACTACAAGTCGGGCAACCAAATACAACTTGCCTATGCAGATCAACCAAATACCAGCTCATAGCATACATTTATGATGTGGCTTGAGCTATGCTATATAAGGCGCAATGTAGACTTATACTAGAGGCCTAGAGCAAGCAACCAATCACACCCTATAGGACTCCTATCAATGTTTTGGGAAAGATGTAACCAGGAGATCAAAATTTGAAAACAACCTACCTCTTTCAAGCCTACAAGGACTAAAAAATCTGAAAAAGGCTTACCTTATTTATTCCATTTACAAAGGCATGTACTACCAGCTTTTTTCGGGCTACAAATATTTTACATAATCTTTACATGATTACCAATGGCTCCTAAGTACTTATGATTGCAAAAAGTATTGGATGGTGAAACAAGCAATGTTCAGGACATAATGTATTGTTGCAAGTTCACAACAAATATGACATAGTCCTAGCAAAGTTTTTTTTTTTTTTGGGCACCGTGAGCTTACCTCATTGAACTCTGTACTCTTCTGCTCATTGTTTGCTGCATTCTCCTGATCCACAGGTTTGTACTGAAGACGCTGTTGCATGGGTTTCTTTATATACTCCTCAATGACAGAGTCTATGGCCATCCGCCCCTCACTGCTCTGGTTCTTGATTTCATGCAATGGCTGCATGTTATGAACATCCTCAACACCAAACTTTTCCCAAACAACGGCCTGTTGGTGTCCTAATGATGGCCGAACCTGATGGATATCGGCTTTGCCTGCTACTGGAGTCTGCATGCTGGGCAGTTCAAAATTGCTGTTAAATGGATGTGTCCTCACCCCAGACGACCTGCCTTCTTGATGCTGCTCAGCATCATTGTTCAAAAAAATAGCTATTAAATGGATGTGTCCTCACCCCAGACGACCTGCCTTCTTGATGTCGCTCAGCATCATTGCCTGGCCTTGTCTGCTCAGGTGCATGCTGTATGAAATGAAGTTTGCTTAGACGTTAGGCTTTAACACAATTGATAAATTATAAATGAAAAAAAAAAACTCTCCAACATTGCAAGAATGTGGAGGGAACAAGCAACCTATAGACTGGTATGATTGTCCACTGGTTGTACTTATGATCAACTGTAAACTTCACATCACAGGTTAACTAAAAAAGTACTGCTGTTTTCAACATTGCTAGATAGCTCAGATTGTAATTTTAAAATGCTTATGAAAGAGAGTACCAGTGACCCCTCCACATGTGGGTACACTGGAGGAACCCAGACCGCCTTGGAGCTTCCGCAGCCACAAGGCTGGTGGAGAGGCGCTTCCCAAGAAGGCACCAACGGCGTCCGGTGATGGCAGTAATCCTGTGACCTTGGGAGTGTTGGCACAGGATTGTGGTTGTAGCCGCCGGCGCCAGTAAGGCCCATGGCACGCTCAGTCTCCATGAGCTCACGCACGATCATGTCCTGGTGCATGAGTCCCCTGTGCAGCTCCAACAGCAGTTCATGCCTCCGTGTCAGAAGCGCGCTGTCTACCCCTGATGTATTACCGCCACCTGCACACCGGTGGCAAGAGCATTATTTTCAAATATAATGAACAGGATTAGATGAAACGTTTACAATTTTGTGTACCAAACTGCACGCATCGTCGTTTTTGGTGTCACAAGAGAAAACCCAAATTCTTTTTGATGAGATCATCAGATACCTCTATGATCACTGTCGGTCTGAAGTTCAGAACATCAAGCGATATCCCGAAGAAATTCAAAGAAAAGATTGAACTAACCAAAAATTATCATGCCAAGCCAAAACCTAGGTTTACTAGTATTAAAATCGAGATTTATTAGGGCAAAAATGTAGACATGTATTTGATTGAGTGTCATGACATAGCAGCAATCCCTTTCAATCGAAGAAGCTTCTAGCGACTTTGCCGTGATTTTGGCCAAAGAAATTAGTTGCCAAATTTTTGGTAGTAAACCGATCAATCAATAGCCAAAAGTAATTTGTTGGGCAAGTTTTAGAATCCAACCAAGCACGCCCAAAATCCCTCTTTTCTGTGAAAAAAAAGAAGGCATTCCGCATCCATATGAAAAAAATCGAAGGGATGGCGAAAGTGTTGGAGCAGTACCGTGGCCGTGCGGCTGCGACGACGGCGGAGCGTCGGGGAAGCGGCGGAGACGGCCGTTTTCCTTCGTCGTCGGCTGCTGCTGCAGTGGGTCGGTTGCGGAAGGCGATCTCCATTACGGTTCTGCGGGAGGGATCGATTTGGCAACTTGGGGGGAGAGGGGGGACAGTGTTTTGCGATGGAAACCGAAACAAGGGGAGGAGGAGAGGTTACAGAATTCGATTTAGGGTGAGCGTTTCTCGAGCGCAACGGTTTTCTTTCTCTCGGATCTCATGATTTTTTTTAATCGGGTACTACAACTGATTTTTTTTTTATCGGGTATACAAAGACGCACACAAGGCTTGCATAGCCTACCTTGTAAAAAAAAAAAAAGGCTTGCATAGCCTACACACTCCACTACTTGGATGATTGGATCACAGGATATTGGCAACACAAGAATCCCTTTCCCGTCCGGTATTGCTACCTCCTCCACTCCAACATTTTCAGCAACTATCTTTTTTTTTATTAAACATACCTGTATTGTATTACTGAGTAAGGGAAAAAAAAGCTGTCTCAACCGTTTTATAGAAAGCCCCTAATAAAAGAACAAATTACATTGAGAACACTGGGCCTTGTGTTTCCGAAGACGTTAGAAACTTCGTCGACCGCCGCCGA
Source organism: Hyparrhenia diplandra (assembly GCA_015847255.1). Taxonomy (NCBI): domain Eukaryota; kingdom Viridiplantae; phylum Streptophyta; class Magnoliopsida; order Poales; family Poaceae; genus Hyparrhenia; species Hyparrhenia diplandra. The sequence continues at coordinate 32,447 of JADLZK010006597.1, read as the reverse complement.
GCCAAAGCCCACCGTCGTCGTCGAAGAAGATACCCTGGCCACCCGGTAACTGGAGAAACCCCATCGCCTGAAGAGCCAAGAATACACCAGACGCAAAAGCCGGGATGAAAAGCACCACTGACAAACATCGGCTAGGGATACACCCCAAGCTTCTCCAACCCCAGACCGAGGCTCGCCGACGACACGTGCCACAGGAGACTCGAGCCCGACCCGCCCTCCAACTTGCCCACAGCCGTCACCGTACCCTTACCAGAGCGCGCCGCCAGGACCACTGACCACCAGCCAGGCGCCCATTGGCTCAAAAAATTTAGACTCATTTAATTATGTAGGCCTATTCGGCCGGTCGTTTTTGTGGCTTTTAAGCCGGTCGATGCTGATTTTATGAGAGAAAACACTGCACCTTGATGGATTTCGCTTGAATTTATCGGCTATGGTACAATGTTTTTGTTTCATAACAAACAACATATTTTAAGGTACCGGGTGTAGTACTTACCGATACTGAACACGGTTCAGTAGTACTCAATATATTTTCTAATCAGTTTTCGCTACTGGCGTAGAATACACCTAAACAGTATTGCCGTAGACATATTACAGATTAGGGTGCATAAATACACATTAAGCGCGCACATGAATCTTTTGCCTCATGCTCACTCCATCATGGCCAATTCCTCGAAGAAGACTTCCTTGAACAGTTCCATGCGCTCGGGCTCCAGCGCGGCAGCCACCGCGACGTCGCCACCCTTGCCAGGGCAGCCCAACAGGTACACAAACCCCGGGTAGTACATGAGCGCCGGCGCCAGCAGCGCCGGCTCGCCCCACCCGAAGTCCGCGTCGTAGGACGGCATCCCCAGCCAGCTGATCACGCGCAGGTCCGTGCCGGCCAGTCCACCGCGCGGCAGCGCCGCCAGGTCCGCCGTCTCCAGGTAGTCCAGCAGCGACCGCGCGTACACGTCCCCGTGCCCCGTCGCCGCGCGGGAGCCGACGCGCGGCGAACCCCAGCGGGCTGGTCAGGAGGTCGCCGACGCGGGCGGACACCGAGGCGCGCACCACCGCGTTGCCGAAGAAGGTGTCCGGCAGCGGCGGGGACAGGCGAGCGCGCATGTCCACCATCGTGTAGAGCCGGGACTCGGCGTCGGGAGCCAGCGCGCGCGCCGCGCACGCGCACCGCCAGACGTGCGCCACCAGCGCGCGGAAGGTGGACACCGCGCCGGCGCGGGCACGGAGGGCGGCGACTTGCGAGGCGGTCACGCGGAGGATCGCGCTGGCGTACTCCGCCTTGTTGTTGTTGTTTCTGCCGCCGGTCGTCGTTGCTGGCCCCCTGGAGGTGCGGCCGCCGTACTCGTGGGTGTGGTCGAAGTGGACGGTCAGCTGTGGGCGCGCCCGGAGGGGCGTGCGGTCAAGCGACGGAGGCACAGTGGCGGCGGTGTCTCCGCGGGCGATGCTGGACCACGTCCGCATGAAGTGGAAGGCGCTGCGGCCGTCCATGACGAAGTGGTGCATCGCCGTGCCGAGCGCCACGCCGCCGCACCTGAAGTAAGTGACCTGCGTGTGGAGAAGACAGGCACCTGACTTAACCATGGTTGGTAACCCGATCCAGTTATACCAACTTAATTCGTTTCACCTTGGCCACGATCTTTATCTCGTTGAATCATTCTGTTCATTGTTATCAACTATCGCTATCGGTTTCAGATAGTGTCAGGTTAATAATCATTAAAAAAATTCGAACTATGCCATGCACGCCACATTCTACCTGAAGCAGGAGCAACGGTGCGTCGGAGCAGGCCGTGGAGTCGTATTTCGGCACGAACGTGTCGTTCATGGCCATGGACGGCGCGAAGCCGTCGAAGTCCTCGAGCGCAGCGGCGGACTGCGCGACGACGAAGAGCGCGCCCGCGGCGTTGCAGTCGATCTCGGCACGCCCGTCGTCGTCGCGGCCAGCGCGGAGGCGGCCGGCAAAGGGGTAGAACTGGACCAACGCAGCGGCCAGCGCCACACGCAGCACGTCGGCCGAGAAGAAGTCCGGGCTCGGCTGCGGCCCGTTGTCATCGCTGCCGCCCTGCTGGGGACATCGGCGGCGGAAGAAGTAAACCGTCGGGGTGTAGCCGTTCCGCGCGGCGAGGTCAAGGTTGGACAGCCAGAGCGCGCGCCGTGGCGTGGGCTCGCTCGGCACGACCAGCTCGGAGGTGACGACCTCGACGTTGGCCATCGATCGGATGTCGAGCTGTGGCTCGATCGCTCTTGTTCCGGCGATTTTCTAGTGTGGACGTGCGGTGTGGTGCGTGAAATGAGTGCAGCGACTCCAATGGAGGGGCTGGGATTTATAGGTGTGGCAATGTGGGTTTGGTAGCGGAAAATCTTAGTAAGGTCCTGGAGTTGTTGAGTCGGCTGTGTTTACGTTGCATCATGGTTTCAAAGCACGGGCTTTGTAAATTTGTTCCCACTTCTCTAATGCAGACCGTGCAAAGACGCTTTCGAAAAAAAAAAAAATGGTTTCAAAGTGTAAGCAGTTTGCCGGTCTCATTGTCTCATCTCTCGTAGCGTCGATGAATACAGAATCGATCCTTTTGCCGATCATTTTTTTTTGTGTGTTCTTTGCCGGCAAAAAGACACTCTGCAAAGAGCCATTTGCCGATTTTTTTTTTTTTGCCGTATGTTTTTTTTTTGTTGAGCGCGGTGTGCAATTTGGCCTTTGCCAAGTGTCACAACAGTAGTGGTGTTGATATATTGGTAGGGATGAATCAATAAATCCATGATCACAGGTCATAACATTTGCGTGTGGATTTTGATGTACATGCTGTGTTTTTTCGTCCTGCTCAGACATTGTTAAGACCTACTCCCTCCGTCACAAACAAAAATATACAATTGTTTCTTCCCAAGAAGTCAGCCCATTCCAACTTTAACTAAATTTATATAAAATTTTACTAACACTTATAATACAAAATTAGTATCAATACATTATAATGGAATATATTTTTAATGAATTTTGTTTGGGACATAAGTATTTTTTTAAAAAAAACTTGGGTCTCCCCATTTCCATTCATTAAATGGAAATACGCAACTGTCTTACAGAGTTTGGAAAGCAAAACAAAGTAGAAAGCCTAAGAGGTAAAACCGCCCAACATGGGGTATTCAGATAAGAGCACATAATACGCTTGACCTCCAGCATAAGAGGAGACAAAAGTAAGCATTATGGAAGTAGCAACACCCCAGGTCTTCACAGGATCTTCAGTGCTTTGGGACATAAGTATTAATACTAATTATTATAAATTTGTTCAAACTTTAGTCAAATTGACCGGTACAATTCTCATATTTACATGTTTTTGGCGCCGGGGAGTATATATCTTTTGGTCCATTCCCATCCAACTTCACATCCAAGCACTGGAGTGAGGCTGTGTTCACTTCATAAAAAGTGAACCCAAAAAGTCTTCTGATCTTTCGTCACATCAAAATTTTTTGACGTATAAATAGAAAGATTAAATATAGTTAAATAAAAAACTAATTACACAGTTTGACTGAAAATTGTGAGACGAATCTTTTAATCCTAGTTAGTCTATGGTTAGACAATAATTAAAAATACAAACGAAAATATTACAAAGAACCAAAATATTTCAGCCACCCAGTGGTCCATCGGGCACTAGCTATTATCGCGACACGTACTTCGCGTGACACGACGATCGATACCGATCGAGACTAGCTAGGTACCGAAGTCTAGGCCGGTAGGCTGAGCGAGGCTCGTCCCCGCTGATTTCTTGGCCGTTCACGATGATCCCCCATATCGGGCATCGTTGTTTCAGTCTCAGTCGATCTTTCAGGCTCCCGTACTGCCACACAGTATACGCGCGAGCTGCGGTTCACCAACCCCGGCCTCTTCCCCGGCCGGCCGGCCATCCACGACGACGACCTACGCGCCTACCTGATGAGACATTTTCGTATTACTGCTCAGGCGCCGTGGATCGACTGACACATGGGGGGTGTACCAGAACGTGGCTGGAGGAGAGGAGTGCATGCGGCGGAGCGTTGGTGCCGCCCCGCCGTGAAATCAATCGAGGCATAAACAGCGGTGGCCGTTGTTGCGTTGCGTTCATGCATCCACACCCACCAAATCTCCTCCTCCTTCTTCTTCTTCATTTTTTTTTTTTTGGGCAAACCATCCATGATGACTTATGATCTCGGAGCTTCAGCTATGTATGTATGGACGTATGGTAGATCATAGCTAATTAATATGTCTTGGAAATTCGGATCTCAAAATCACATTTCCAAACAGTACAGGATGCTCTGGAGAAGCTCACCTTGACGAGCTGAGGAAACCGTTCCTTATCCTTGGCTGTGTTTCCAATTTGAACCCTGGCATCGTGGCGTCGACTCTGCAACTGCAAGCATCCACGGCAACCGAAGTGAGCAACCAATATATGCCCAGACTCCAGGCCCCAGATGCGCCCGTTCAGTCTCTTCGATTCTCCAATTCGGTTGATCAGCATCATCGGCATGCGCGTGACAGCGGCAAAGCTAGCTAACCGATCCTCTTCTATGTTTGATATATTCCTCCATTTCCATCTCCAGCAGCAGTGTCAAGTCCGGTGGCGTCCCTCCTACTCCTCTTTGACGTATGCACTTGCAGTGGCACTGTACGCCGCAGCTCTCAGAAAACTGGCTGTGTTTAGAGGCCCAAATTTTGGGCAAAATTTTGCATGCATGTCACGTCGCACACTGTTCAAAGAATGTACATCTAAACTTTAATCGGTTTATTTTTTTTACCTATATTTCGTCTTTCGGATATCGCGGCTCTTTTAGTGTATTTATTATTTTGATGTGAAGGGATGTGATATGAGTGCAGGAAATTTTAGAAAGAAACTTGGGGCTCTAAACACACCCGACCGACGTTACGTGGCGTTCATGTTCAAAGAAGATTTTCGGCTCCATCTTTTTAATTTGGCCTGGTAAAGGAAGTGTAATACTGCCTAACACAATCATTTAAACATCTGCATATGTCATCGCCACCTATGTATATGTACATGGACCATACACTCGTACTGTTGCATGCTAAAGAACAACACAGGTAAATCTACAGCTATGTCAAGTCAAGAATTTGAATCCAGATGAACAAGCTCCATCATAAAGAACCCAAGTAACTAAAATGCGCTTGGTTACTAACATACATCGGCATAGTGGAGTTGTTGTATAAACATGCATGACGTACATTCTAGAAATTGGCACTTTCGCAAAGCGCGCACACAAGTACTAAAATGTTAAGCACGGTGCTGCAATATTTTGAAATAATACGAAATTAGAACAAGTCTCATATACCCAGACGAGAGATCTCCCACCGAGGGCCCATTACACGGGACACAAGCCTAATCAGTGATCACATTGACAGCAGCCCGTACAGCCCATAAAGAAAGCCGAGCGTGTGTACAAACAGGCCACACTCACGCAGTCCCGTTGCTAGTTCGTGCTCCGAGCCTGTGGCCGGCGAGGCGGCAACGCTCTAGCTCTATAGCCGTCAATCAAATACCCAAACATTCCTTTCCTCAAGCAGCTGTACAAAATGCAAAAAGAAAGCTCAGTGATATGTAAAAGCTCAGTGATGTATAGACATACAGTAGAATTCTGGAGAGTTGGCTAGACACAAGGTGGAAGATAGTGGAAACAGCAAGCTACAAGGCTTTTCCAGACTTGCATTTTCAGTGTGTCTTTCAGTTTTTTCATGGTGATATTAGGACAGTGTGCTTTGAGCTTGGTCTCTTGACGTATTACTACTAGTAGCAGGCTGGAACCAAAGCACCTTTATATTACAGGCACCCAGACAGTGTTACAGTAAGCATTGAGTTGCACCTCGAAACATGCACATTACAGTCCAGTAGAGACCGCAGCAGATCCACACGGACCAACTCTCCACTCCACACGAACCGATGGAAGCTACCACAACGGCATCACAATCACATCGCATCTACAGTGGGACTAGGTCTTCGATCGTTCCCTTGTACAGTCCGACTCCTCTATAGAGTATACAGACCTCGATCGCCATGGCATCCTTCACGGTCATGCATGGTCACTCCCCGTAGAAGGCCTTCTCGAAGGTGTGCAGGTACTCAGGCTCGAGCGCGAAGAGCACGTTGATGGGGTCGTCCTTGTCGGGGCCCTGCGTGACGTAGGCCGTGCCGCTGCCGAACATCTGCGCGGGCGCCACGAACCCGGGGCGACCCCACCCGAAGTCGGCGTCGTGGATGGGCATGCCGAGCCAGCTGACGACCCAGAGATCGGACTCCGGCATGAACTGCCCGCGCGCCGCCTGGTTGCCCTTCTCGGCCTCCAGCTCCAGGTAGTCGACGACGGAGCGCACGAAGGCGTCGTCGACGCGGGACACCGCGCGCTTGATCCGGTCCGCCACGAACCCGAGCGGCTGCGACAGCACGTCGCCCACCTTGACGGTCACCAGCGATCCCGCACGATGGCGTTGCCGAAGTAGGTGGCGGGCAGCGGCGGCCGGAGGCGGTGCCGGATGTTGGCGGGCACGCGGAGCCGCGTCTCGCCGTCGGCAGGGAGGGCACGGGCCACGCACATGGCGCGCCACAGGTGCGCCGTCACCGTGCAGTACGTGGACGCCCCCGGCGCGCACCGCGACCGGATGTCGGCAAGGAGCTTGGGCGGGACGGCGTAGACGCGCGTCACGAACGGACGCGGGGACCCGTTGAGGTAGGCGGGGAGTAGACCGGGTGCTCGAAAGGCACGTGCGGCGGGGAGCGCGCGCGGAGGAGCGTCCGGTCGTGGAACGGAGACCACGTGGGGACTCACCGCGCGCCAACGCCGTCCAGGATCGGATGAACTGGATCGCGCCGGCGCCGTCCATCGTCACGTGGTGCATGCCCGTGCCCACGGCCACGCCGCCGCACTTGAGGAAGGTCACCTGCAAACATCAGTTTTTCCAGGTCACAATTTACATTCTGAATGATGATGTTCTGACTCACGACAGCTTAATTATCTTATCTTTCGTTCTGACCACCAAAAGCAAAGCAGCAGCAGATCAATGCAAAACGGATCTCCTGACAGCAGATTCTAAATTGTTCAATCTACTGTATCATTCTGTTCAATTAAATAACAAATTTCAGCACTCAAAGAGGGTCCCAATTTGTTCGGGCGCCAAAGGTGATTTGACTTGCAGGTTGCAGCCGCCAAGCAAGCTCTGAACTTATCTACTACTGAAAACCTTATGATGGCAAGATAGAAAAGGCGCGCTCTAATCACACACTTATATATTTAAAGAAAAAATCAGAGGCAAACAAGACAATGACATTAGCAAGGTATACTCCACTCTCCAAAATTGTCAACAAACGTGTGCCGACCGATCGCATCATCTTGTCTCTCTCTGTACATAACCGCTGGCCGTTATAGTCCACACCGCCCGAGGATCCAAATCGAAGCTTCGTCTCGCATCATGACAGCAATGGCTAGGTTAATTTGGCAATTTGCAAACACCTTTGAAACATCGGCCAGGGCCAGGGCCAGGACCATACCGCGATAAAGCAGCTAGTGCTAGTACCTCCTTGTCACTGTCAGGCATCCATCAACGACGGGGGGCGCTTCGTCGTGTGCCGTAGCGGCATCCGCATACCGGCGCCGGCCACACGTCAGCGGCGATTCTGATCGATCCGACACAGTAGCATCGCCGTCGCAATCTATCGCGACAGTTCTGGCGTGGTATGGCTGAGATCGATGGCACTATCGATCGTGACCGTTGTGGCGTGGCAACGAGGCGAGCACGTCTGCAAGCACATCTCGAATTCCTCCTGATCCATTCTCAAAAACAAACAAAGAAAGAAATTCTCCTGATCCGGGAAGCAAACCATGGCCGTCCAGGTGCAAGGTACAGCGAAGCGGTCACATTCGAGGGCATGCTGAATCATTAAATTTTGATCAGTGATTGGATCAGTCTAGATGCTAACGCAACGGTCTCTGTGGTACTACACTGTTATGAATGGGGAATGGCTTTGGCACACGGAATTCCGGATATATACGAGGAGTTGGACGCGGAGTTGACGCACGGGCATGATTAGCTTGCCTTTCGCTGCGTTTGACACAGCAATATCAAGCGCTGCAGTTTATTACTACTTTGTATCATTAAATTTTGAGCAAATTTTGCATCCTAATCAGGAATCTTTTGGCCGATTCGTAGCGCCCAAGGGCTGTTCCGTTAATGGTACTGTTTTGTTGTGAGAGAGAAATATTACATCATGGCTGATAATTTGAAAACGAACACGGTCGTCTAATTCGTCTCCCAGCTTTCGGTGAACACAAGAGGAATCTTTGACGGTGAAGAACAAACATCTTGAACAATTTCGGTGAAGAAATAACAGTGGCAGAGCAACTTGGGAGTGCAGTATGTATCTTGACAAGGGTGGCTGGCTGTCACGATCACCCACCGTCAAGGTGGCCCCGTAGATGTAATGTAACTACCCGTGCGTGGTACAACAATGACCCACAGTTCGTTACACCGACCGGCACGCAAATTATTGACCCCGAGCCGAGCCGTCCTTTGTGCAAGCACGTTACTAGTCGCTGAGAATCACGAATAGTCCTAGGAGAAAGAAAACCGGGGAAGGGTACAGGACTGCAGCGGCGAAAGCTGCTCATCCCATGTGTTCAGCCCAACCCTACCCTACCCTACCGTCGTTGGATCGATTGGATGTTCGGCCAATTGCTCTTCTTCTCAACAAATTGGCCAAAACAAAAGTCAACTGCGACGAGGTCCATAGGAGGAGAGGGCTGCTAACGTGCCTGCTGGTTCGAGGGTGGGCAGGGCAGCGGCAGGGCAGCTTCAGCTCGCCCAGGTCGAGCCCGGCCCGGAAGCGTCCATGGCCCAGTAACGCGGGCCCAGGCCCAGTGACGTGGACGGGAATCGACTTTTTAGCGGTGTGTCGACGCCAACGCCAGGCAGCGTCGCGTGATTCCCGCTCGTCGCCTTTGTTCGCGCCAATGCACGCGACGGCCGGTTCCAAGATACAATCGGATATTTAGAGGGAAAAAGAAACAGAGATGCGCACTCGACGGACGGCCGGTCTCGGCGTCGACCGGGGCAGGCGGAACTGTGGATGCGTTCCCAGGACACGGGGAAAGGGAAACCCCATACACACCCTACGGCGCTGCTGGTTTTGGTCCCTCACGGACGCCGGACGTCTTGCCGTGGCCGGTGAGTTTGCGCTCAGAGCGCAGCGGCATATCCGCCGCCACGCTCTTTTCGTGTTCGACAAAATCTGTTTCAGCACGAACCTGTCGCGAACCTAATTGATTCTTACTTGGATAATACAGATTTTTATCTAATGTCAAAGGAATGTGAACTTATCCAATTTGACACAACACTAAAGCAGGCAAAATCAATGAGAGGATCGATGACCGCGTAGCATCCGTAGCTCGACTCGACACATGGTACGGTACGAGTGTCCCTTGTACCCCCGCTGTCCCGTTAGGCCCCACAAGTAAATGACTGTCACACGAGAGTACATGGCCCACGAGCAAGCAGCTGATTAGCCTCGTCCTAGGCGTCGTCTTCTGACCCCCGATATATTTTTTTTAACTTTTACGGACCGACGTACCGCGCGATACAAAGCGGAAGCCGGCAGGAAGGACAGTTATAATTTTTAACCCTAATTTTTATTACGAACCGGAACCGGACGACCACGTGGTGATTTTGACTAAGCTAGCAAAAGCAAAGCATATGGTGAAGGTGAAGCAATCAAAGCCAAGCAAAGCAAGGAACAAGCTAGGGAGGAGGCAGGGGCAGCGGTTACCTGGACCATGGCGAGCACGCAGGGCGGGTCACCGGAGGCGGCGAAGGGCACGAGGAGGCGGCGCGCCTCGGGTGACGGCTCGAAGTCGTTGAACATCTCGTCGCCGGTGAAGTCTGCGCGCGCGACGGCGAACAGCGCGCCCTCGCCGTTGCAGTCGATCTCGATCCGCCCGCCCTGGCCCACCACGAGCCGCCCCGCCAGCGGGTAGAACGCCACCAGCGCCCTGCCCAGGGCCTCCCGCAGCCGCGCCGGGTCGAAGAACGGCGCATCGGCCGGGGGCGCCTCCTCCTCGGCGTTTGCGGGCCTCTTCGGGTAGTAGTAGACGAGCGGCGTGTGGGTCTTGGGCACCGCCAGGTCCAGGTTCGACAGCCACAGCGCGTGACGCGGCGTCGCCTGGCTCGGCGGCACCAGCGTCGTCTCCACCACCTCCACCTTCATCCTCGCTCTGATTTGTGCGTGCGTGTGTGTGTCTGCTGCAGTGTGCTTGTTGAGCGGCGCGCTATGGAAGGGAAGGTGATGGACCTGATGGTGGTTTATAAAGAGCGGATGGGAAGCAGAGATGGGGACATGGGGCTAATTGTCTATTAATTGATTGACGTGTCTGTGCTGTTGATACACATCCACTTAATCTAACGGCTCCGGGTAATCCAATCGCCGTCACGTGCGCCGGCACATGGAGGAAACGAGAAATACGACGTTGTGATCTGATCCGACTTGTCCTTCGTCCGTGGTAACTATGAGAGCAGTATCGAAGCAACTATAGGTGGTCCGTTTGCCAGACAAGTCTAGTTAGCAAAACTAAGTCAGGCTAATCTAAATCTGTCTCTGGCAAGCCAATAGGCTAAAGTCTAGTACATAGGGATGGAACCAAACAACCTTTACACCAAAGGAGACCATAAAAAACTCTGAGCAATAATTTAACTAACAAATTCTAATTAATACTCTAACAAAAAACTTGATACGTTGGGTTTGTTAATTAAATCTACAATCCACTTGTCATAAATTTAAAAATATACAAAAATATAAAATAAATAGATAAATGACAAAAGTGTAATTTGAGGACCAAGTTGTGCCTTAAAATAGAATGGACGGAGTAATAGTTTATGGTTAACATTAACAAGGATTTAAACTAAGCTTAGCCCGTGGAAACTCTTGTGCGCTTGTCGGGAGCGCGGCAGCATATATACGGCTTGCGTGGCGTGTGTAGCCTTTTATCTGGACACTGGAGCGATGCGGCTTTTTATCGGCACGTACCTTTTTCCCGTTCGTTCCAAGCGCCTTCCATCACCACCACCTTTACACTTCCAAGGACCAAGTCGAGACCAAAAGGTGGATGCATCGTGCGTCGCTGGACCGACTATTTTTTCCCTTTTACCGCAGTTTCCATGTATACTTGATGATCGATCTTTCCTAACCGCTGCAGTGCGGCCACGGCCAGTGCGGAAGTGTTTGTTTTTTCTCTAGAGCACGTGAAAGTTCGCCCTGCCGCCGTTGCTGAGGTTGCCGACGTGGCAGGGAGTCCATGAAATTCTGCGGATACGCAAGTGACCCTTCTATCGGGAGTCTCTGTTTCGATATCACAGAGTTCGATAGAAGTTTTATTGTTTTTCACTGGTTGTAGACAAGCGAACTCGGTGGCCCATTGTTTCCCCTTGCCGTTGGGTATGGGTATCTGTTACCCATATCCAAACCCATGACAAACGGGTAGGATATGGATGTATCCATTCCTATCGGGCAGGGACGGGTATTACCCAATATTGAATCGGGTATGGGCTGGTTATGACCACAGTTATCTGTTCCTGCCCGTTTTGCCCAGATCGAGAAACACCGCCGGAGGAGAGGCGACGCGGACGCGACGAGGGGAGGGGAGGCGACGCCGTGACGCCGCCGGGAGAGGCTCTCCGCCGCCTTCTCCTGTGCCCCAAGCTCCTGCGCGTCGCCGATCTAGTATGCATCCAGTCGGTACTTCTAGCACAATTGGAGGCTCTAGCGAAAATCATGGAATTGTTGCAAGTTCTGATGGAACATTCGAAGGAGAGAACAACTCAGATAATTTATACCATGAAGCGGTCAATCTCAAGTAAGGCTTCTCTTTTACACATGGTTGTCTTTTTTCCACATGGTTCTTGGAGTCGTGTGTGTCTCCTGTTTTTCCTATTCCTTGCTGATTTTATGTCTTTTTTACCTTGATAGTGAGATACAACCAGATTTAGAGCAACATGGTAATTCAGAAATTTCAATTCCTAACAAAAAACTGAGGTCAAGTGTCTGGAAGGATTTTGAATTGACTGTGCTAGATGATGGAAATAATAAGGCAACTTGCAAACACTGTAACAGGGTCTTTGTAGCTGGTAATAGGGCTGGAACAAGTCACTTGAAATATCACTTAGGTGTCTGTCCAAAACTTTTGTCAACAAGGAAAAGAAAGAGCCCACGGCTAGATATTCCTATTTTTGATCAACAACGAAGTCGTGATGATTTCACTAGAATGATTCTTGGTCATGGATACCCATTTAACATGGCTGAACACTACTCCCTCCGTTACAAATCGTAGTTCACTTTTTGGCTTTTACGATACATTGATTTTCTTTATGACCCCAATGCACACTACGCCAGATACATAGTAAAAAGAAATGAATCTGTAGTAGAAAAAGCCGAACTACAATTTGAATCTGGAAAGGAGTACTATACAAGAACATTCATCTACAACTTGCAACCATCATTCAAATTGGTGCATCGAACGGCTCTAAAAAGATGATTGCATGAAAATTTATGATGAGGAAAGGTTGAGGATGTACCAACAGTTGAGTCTACAGCCATAGAAGAGAGTGGAGCTATGTCTGATTCATCTGTACTACCAGTCACATGCATGGAAGGTCAAAGCGTTGATGATTATACTGATGATTAAACATATTGCATCATCGAGACTTGCAGAGTTAACTCGTCATACTGTAGAGACGTATTGGAGATGTATGTCAGCACTTAAGTTCTTGTATATTTCCTTCTGCAGTGACCTAACTGAGCTGCCTGTGCACCTAGGAACCACTCTGCTTTCAGGCAGACTGGAACCCACTCATTTTGATTCATTTCAGTTTGGAGGTGTGCTTTCTGTACATGGGTTTGTCATCAGATCATATCGCACGGTGTCTTTAGAAAATGAATATTACATGTGCTTGTCATGTTTAACTATGCAAGCAGAACAAGTAGTTGTAACTGGTTTGCTCTGGTAATTGCACTGCGGCTGATGGAGATGTGAAAAAAACACACACAGAGAAACTTCTGTACTGCGCCATTGTTGGACATTTCTGAATGAGCAGGCATGTCGTTTCTGAATGACGAGGCGATTGGGACTTGGTAGTTGACAGCAGACGGACCAGCTTGGGGAACTTGCTGGCTCATTCCCCATACCCATTCCCTTCACCCAATTATCTGATGGGTATGGATAATAAAAACGAAGTGGTTATGGGGAGGGTGCAGAGCGGGCAGACAGCTTGTGGTGTTGGTTAACGAGGGCGGCTTCCATTTTTGGCTTAACTATTTCTCCGAGAGGCTTATAGGATTAGCAGCCGTTGATTATACTCTTGGCATTGCTTAATGAAAAGCTCTGTGATGCTAAAAAAATTATCTTGGCCTCTTTTTTCTTCCTCTTGTCAAACAAGTGATATCCCCGTGGAAATGCGCTTCGCATGGAGAGAAACGGACGGCGGCTCGGATCGATCCACTCCACCGATGGTAGAAACAACACGCTATGTATCCATCTGATGCGCGTGCACACGATGACGTCTCCCAAAGTCAAATGGTAATGTTGTGCATCCAACCTCATTCAGAAAAAATATATAATGGTCATAGGCACTGACGTGCGCATTCGCCTGCGGCTGCTATCGCAGAACGCACCTGTGTCTGTGTATACAAAATATGTACAAATCCAATTTGCATTTGGAAAAGTATATTTGTCGATCACAATATTCTTGCAGCCCCACTGCTAGTAGAAGAATACAAGGACCAGACAAGTATATTTGTCGATCACAATATGCTCTGGGCGCAACTTGGACGGCAGCCATGAGTCTGACTCGGTCGCTTCTCTGCATCTCTGAACAAAATGTCTGGCCTGGGACTGACTGACTGACTGACTAGCCGGCAGGCCGGGCGCCTTCATCCCAGTTTATGCTAGTATAAACGCACAGATATTGGATCAAATGACGTTGTCAATTCTTGAAGAGCTCCATATGGCTATAGTCAATTGAAGCTACAAGAATCCGATTCCTGTAGCCACTGTCAGTTGGGTCAACCATTTGGGCCGTTCATGCATCAAGGCCTGTCCAATTGGCCGCGTCCGTTTACTTGTGCAGTTAGCCACTGAGAAATCGGATCAAGTTCAGTAATTGTTGGTCAGTAACCAGAACCTCATTGTCTGGCTCCATTTTGTATTGTACTTTTGTACTTTCTCCGTTCCACAATACTTGTATTTTCGACTCATATAAACCGTGTTTTGATCGCTTTCGTTTTATTCAAATTTTTTTATGTAAACTATAAAACAAACAAAACGTCATTACATTATCTTTAGTGATGTAATAAGTCATAACAAAAATGGTAATATTTATTAAAAAAAAGTTGAATAAGATGAGAGGTCAAACACGGTTTATATGAGTCAAAAAATTGCAAAGATTATGGAACGGAGGGAGTACCCTTTTGGTCTTTTTTTATTTTTGATGATGATTGATTGATGAGACGGTAAGATTGTGAATGGTTTTCGTTTCAGAAATGTAGTAACTGGTTTTTTTCCCTCGATCCAAATGGGCGCGCACAAGTCCAAGTCGGCACTAGTCAGTGGATGCGATTTTGTTGCGGTCGTTTGTGTTGCCCATGCCCTGGTGTGACGCCAACGGCGGAATGGTCCGGCCTCGCGTTCTCCGTCGTCGAGGACGCACACCACCGCCGTTCCGATCAACGCGAGCGACCGGTTGGATAGGGGAGCGTTCAAAGTCACGTCAAGCCGTACGGGAAGATCGAGACAGAGGCACGACAGAGGCACTCGCTCGCACCAGCGCGACAGCAGATGTGGCCGCCGGCCATGACACGTTAATCCCTCCTCGCGACGCGACCTCGCCTGCTAGTCGTGCCGCCGTACGTCACCGCGGTGGAAACGAGGCTCCAGTGCGCGCACGTCGTGCCGTCCCGAATGTCAGCTTCTGGGTGCCTGTGGGCACAGAGGAAGGAAATTAAACAAACGCGCGCGCGCGCGCGACCGGCAGGTTTGGACTGGACGCGTGCGCTGCGTTCTGGCCTTTGGGCTTCTTATGGCAGGGCCGCACCGGCGCGGAGGCCCGACGGACGTGATCTGCGGGTGGCCGTGCGTGACCGGCGAGGTAGTTTACAGTGTACCCCCAGGCACCCGGCACGACCTGCTGCTGTCATGGGGCGTCGCGAGACCGGGCAGCTCAACGGCGCGCAGCGGTGAGTCAAGAGTGGACGCTGGACAGTGGATGGCGTTGAGACAAAAGTTTTAGTTTCTCCCTCCCTTTTTTCTTGGCACTCGCATTTGTTGGCGGTTCGCAGTCGGTACTATAGATGTGCAGAAAACCCGAAGCACGAAGGCCCAGCCCGATACACGATTTTTGGCACGGCCCAAACCGTGCTCGGGCCGCCAGTGCCCGTAGCAGGCCGCGCTTGGGCTGACCTCCCAAAGACGCTGGCCGGCACGGCCCGACACGATTTTTAGAGAAAGCACGGTGATGGCCTGGTTGGTGGCTTGCTAACAATCACATGCAACAAGTCCGGACCCTCAAATTTTTAAACCGGCCTCCGTAACCCTAACAACACTCGAGGTGCAGCCGTAGATCCGAGGCGCCCCGGGCGGATCCGAGGCAAAGCGTCATCGTCCGCGGCATGTGGCGCCCCGCACGGGCGGGTGGCGATCAAGCACGCTGGAGACGGCAGATCCGCCCCTCCTCTCACCTAGCCGGATCCGCCCTCTCCACGGCGGATCCGCCCTCTTCTTCGCCCATGGCGGCGGATCCGGCGCGAATCGCCGTCCCATGGCCTCTCCGCGGTGTGGAACCCTAGCGGCGATCGTGGCGGCGCGCCAAATCTTGCCTTTTTTTTGTTTTGTTTTTTAAACCATTAACGGTGGCGGTTTTTGGGGGTTTTAAAACCGCCACGCTTAATCCATCGATTAATCGTGACCTTAGCTTCGGTGGCGTTGTAAAAACCGCCATGGAAAATCAAAACTGTAGTAGTGTGTTAGACCCTGGATGAATTTGGTTAGCTTGCTAACTATCTTAGTTTTTGTGCAAATAATATTTTCTTGTGTTACAAGGTACTCGCCCCGGCTCCAAAAAAAAATAAATGTACTTTTCACTTTTCGAGATATTCAAATATTAATATTTATGTTACATAACTAGTATCATAAGAAAGTCTTTGAATCAAGTTTGTTAACAATTTTTTGTGAAATTTTTTTGTGAATCTGCTTACTAGCAAAGTTCGTGGATCAGTCAAAAATACCCCTAAGTTTGATTAAAACTATAGAAAAAATATTGATATTTATATCATATAAAAATAAGTATTGATATATTTGAAAATAAAAATGTGAATACTATTTACCGTAAAGTTGGTCAAATCTGAACTATTGACTTAAACGACTACATTCTCTCGCGGACAGAGGTAGTATGCTTAGGGCACCTCCAGTGTTGGGTTCGAACAAACCTGACGGATGGCAGTGGAAAAAAGCGATTTTGACATGGTTCGGTCCTCTATAGTGTGAGCACCGGTTGTTCAATTTCTCTCTCAAACTTTAACTCTCATCTCCACCAATCAATGCACTGTATGTCACTGGCCAAACAATTTTTTTATTTCCAGAGTTCGAACCATGTTTGAAGGTCGAACCAAAGAATCTTCTGCCATAGGCTTATTTGTGAACTTTGAAAAGTTAGGGAATCTCAAATTCCAAACTAAATAGCTTAATTTATTAAGTAGATTCCAATTCCCTAAATTCAAAGGATCCAAACGGGCCCTTAACGTTTTCCATATATACCACCAAGCAGCAACAAACTACATAGCAACAGGGCAAATGTTTTTTAGATAACAGAAGGTAAATACAGGGCCAGGGAAGAAGGTAATAAGCAGCATGGTTTTATTGGTGAATAGTATGTCGGTTTTCTCAAATTAAATCAAGTGCGCCTCCTTGTATTGGTCCAAGTAGAATATGACATGCCTCTAAGGAGGAATCCTAATCCTAGTCCGTTTGTATATGGGCTCTTACCGAAACTCTTAGGCCTTGGCAGGACTATATATATGTGGGAGCTCTATGTTGTAATTACGAATATTCAGATGAATAAATAATAGTCTCCCCTATCTTGTGTCTACTTGTTCTATTTCTTTCATCTATTGTGTGATCATGAGCCGCCAGAGGGGGAAAGGTCCTAACTGGATCGACATGTTTCATAACGTAAAACATCCATTATTGATAGTAGTCTTTGCCGCAAGTGAAACCATGATCGAATTTGATGAGAGCTTTTACCCTCATAAGATCGGCCGGTTAAAATCGGCAGCCGAGAGAGAAAAGGTCAGCTATGGTGCCCTTTAGCGTCGCGGGCAAAAGGGTTACATAGAATTGGAGCTGCTCTTCTCCAACTCGGCCGGGTGACCGCGATGAAAGCCGACACGCCCCTCCTGCCTCCTCGTGTGCCCCGCTCTTGCCTACTCCCTCCGCCCCATGGAGTTCGCCGTTTTTGACTTTTGAACTTCATGTTTGACCATCCGTCTTATTCAAAATATTTATGCAAATCATAAAATAAATTAATCAATATTCGAGTATCTTCATTGATAAAATAAGTTGTAACAAAGTAAATTATATTTGTGCAAAAAATTGAATAAGACAAAACATCGAATAAGATGGTACGGAATCCGGGGTGACAAACTCAATGGGATGGAGGGAGTAGGTGGTCGCGGCATGGTCCCGCCCTGCCCTCCCGCCCCGACCGACGCGTTGGCGGGCGGCAGGGCTACGACACCTTGTAGTCGAAGACGGCGGCGTCCTTTGGGCATGTACAACGGGTCTCGTTGAACCCGTGGGTGTGTTTAGAGCCCAGATTTCCTCCCAAATTCCACTATGCAAAAAGAAGATTCCCTATCACATCAAAATGCCGGCACATGTATCGAGTACGAAATGTAGGTAAAAAAATAAACTAATTACACAGTTTAGATGTACATTGCGAGACGATTCTTTTGAGCCTAGTTACGCCATGATAGGATAATATTTACCACTAACAAACGAAACATGCTACGAGCAAGATGATGTGACATACATGTCCCATCGGTGCAAAATTTGGACCAAAATTTGTGGTGCTAAACACACCCCGTCCTCAGATCATGTCGGTTTTGCAAAAAGAACCCCGCCAGAGCACGTAGACCGGACCCTCCGCCCTTTCGTGAGGTGACGGGCGGAGCTCGTGGACCGAGGCCAAGTCGATGGCTCCAAAGACCGTTGTATGGTGGTCGCCGCCGCCGACTAGATGGTGCGCTGATCCGGTCGCGCAAGCGTTCTTCTTGGGGTGCGCGGCAACCATGGCCTTCGCCGCCCGGTCCGCTCTTCGTCGCCGCCGCTGGGACGCCAGCGGCGGCATCTCTATCGCCGGTGTCCGCCGCCGTCCGTGGCACGGCCTACGCAGCGAATATCTCTGCTCACCACCGACGCAGCGGCAAAAAATCCATCGCCCCCTACCGACGGCAAGCACTGACCGGCGGCACCTCGCATAGATCGATCCGGGAGCCCGGCTTCCCGCCCAAGCGCATGCAAGCGGGAGCCGGAGAGAAGAGGATGCAAGCGGACCTAGCTTCCCGCCCATGCGCAGATGCAAGCGATGCCCATACGTAACAAGGATTGCGGACCTATTTGGTACTAATTTGTTTGCTCATTGCCGTAGATTTGGTACTAATCAATGGTTTCCATGCGTGAATCGAAGAACTAGTGAATGTAAACCGTAGCAATCCGCCTCTCCGTGTGAATATTTTTTTTTTCTATCAAGTAGCAACATAAGGAGTACTTTGGATTGTTTATATCTAGTAGCGACATAATGGTATACAAAATTGTGTTCATTATTGATCATGGCTAAATACAAAACATTAAATGTCCGACAAACGTTGAAATAGACTCCCCGTTGTATGACCTGTCTTTTAGCCGCCTCTCTACGCTAGATTCGATGCCCTTACTGCACGGTAGCCGGCCTGCGGGGTTGAACATGCCCTCGAATGGTGATGGGTCCCTCGAGAGAAGGCCTGGCAAGATCTCTAGTTTGGTTTTGGCTAATTAGTGACACCTAAGGACTAATCTCTCGATGCTAAGTGTTTGATTAGATTGGAGATTGGTCGATGCCGGAGTTGGTGCATTGTGATCATGGATGAAGGGTCAAGGTGATCCAAAAGTTGATCAAGCATGCAACTTCGGTGGAGTTTCGAGATCAAAGGTCCCAAGGCAAAGGTATGACCATAGGGCTTTTGATTTCACACCCAAGACACCATAGAGGGTGTGGGTGGTTATAGGATCGATAAGCCGTACTATAAAGAGGGAAAACTTTCGTACATATCGATCCTCACGTGCGTTTAGGTTCAAGTCTCATATGCATGCATTCTAACCTAAAGTGCTAACTCCGTCCTTGTTGAAATTGGTTTTGAAAATGCTAACACATGGTGTCGAGGTGTTCTTCGGGCGTGTCGGCAACAAGAAACAAGTGACGGAAGTCGGTTTGGAGCAAAGGCGAAGGAACGGCGACGAAACGACGGTTTTCGCAGCTCTGGCGTGACCGACGCACCGACCACCGGAAGGTGGTCGGAAGCGACCGGACGGTCCGGCCAAGGTCCGCGCGAGCTCGCAAACGGCTCGGGCGTCGACGGGTGACCGGACGCGCCGACCGGATGCGTCCGATCGCGACCGGAAGCTTGACCGGACTCGCGACCGGAAGCTCTCGACGTGGTCACCACCGGCCGGTTTGGGCTTGTCGGTTGTGACCGGACCCACCGACCGGACTCACCGGGTGAGTCCGGTCAAGGCCCGGTCGAGCCGCGAAAAGTGTGTTTTCCACCCTTTCCACCACATTTCGCGGGTGTGGCCTATATATACCTTCTTGGCTGCCACTTGCTCTCTCTCTTGGTCATTTTGAATCACTCCTAACACCTTTGAGCAAGCAAGCAAGCCTCCCTCCTCTCTCACTCTTGATTTGAGCTTCATTCTTGAGAGAAGAGTTGATCCTAGTGCATTGCATCGAGTTCTTGCATCTAGAGGCACTTGGGGATCGTTGTGAGATGGTGGATTTCCCGTTTCTCTTGGAGACACCGCTCCTAGCCGGCTTGGTGAAGTGGTGGAGTTGTTGGCAAGAAGAGGTGATTGTTTCTTGGCCACCTTCGGTTGATTTGTGAGAGGATTACGCACTCTTCGTCGGGAAGACAAAGTGCAAGGAATACATTGCTCGTGCTTTGGGTACCACACTTGTTGAGTGGTGTGTTGAGGCTAGCAAGGGCACCGCCTAGCTCAAACACCATCCTTGTGTTGGTCGGCACAACCAGAGAGTAGTTGTCGGTGTACAAGCGAACTCGGGTGAACAAATCGACTTGTTCATTGTCTTGGTGATTGGTTCTCCATCTCATTGTGTTGATTGGTTCATCCTCTTCCCTGATTGGTTCATAGCCTCTACAAGTCGAGATAACAAGTCTCTCACTGCGTGCATTACTTTGTGTAGAGAGCTAGCACTTACTTGTGTAGGTTGTTCTTGCTAGCATAAGGACCATACAAGGATTGTTCACTAGTTAGAGTAGTGACATAGCTCTTGTGTGACATAGAGATCATAGAATTTATTTAGAATTGTCACTAGAGGCTTGCAAGACAATAGAGCTAGCGCAAACCGCTTTTACTGTTGTTTTATACTAATCGGTTTGTTTAGTTGAGCTTGTAGAAAATTCTTATAGGCTATTCACCCCCCCTCTAGCCATCTAGGACCTTACAAGTGGTATCGAGCCGTGGTCACCATATTTGAAGGCTTAACAACCTTGGTGTGATAGTATGGCTAATGTCGTGTTCAACCATGTTGGGGAAAGCCTCCTTTCTTTGATGGGGGTCAAGAATTTTGATTATTGGAAGAGATGCATGAGAATGTACTTGGGATCAATCAATGACCAAGTATGGGAGGTGACCAAAAGGATTATGTCATCCTTGATCCAACCAATCTCACTCCCACCGACAAGTCAAACAAGCAATGCAACACCATGGCATTGAACACATTGTACAATGGCATGGATGTCAAGGTGTTTGAGGGCATCAAAGACCTTGAAAAGGCAAGTGAAGTGTGGGAGAAGCTATGTGAGACCTATGAGGGCACAAAGGTGGTGAAAAGTGCCAAATTGTATGTTCTCAAGAGTGAGTTTGAGAATTTCAAAATGAAGAAGGATGAGACCATTCCTGGAGACATTTCATAGGCTCCAAGTGATTGTGAATGATCTCAAGGCATTGGGTGTGAAGACCCTAGATCGTGACTTTGGGCACAAATTCTTGATGTGCTTGCCCAAGAGATTTGCCATGTTGAGGAAGATACTCTTTAGAGGTGCATTGGACACAATGACACCTAGTGACTTGCTTGGAGAAGTGCTAACCGATGAGCAAGTTGATGGCATGGAAGATGAAGTGGAGAAGGAAGATGACAAGAATAAGAAGGTTATGGCATTCAAGGTCGCCACCACCTCATCCAAGATCAAGGGCAAGTCCAAGGCTCAAGAAGAAGATGATGGGGAAGTCAATCTTGATGAGATAGATCAAGAGTTTGCTATGTTTGTGAGGAACTTCAACAAGGTCTTGAAGGGCAAGAAGTTTGGCCAAGGCTCTAGAAGAAGAAATGACTCATCCAAGAACAATGAAGAGCCAAGAAAGTGCTTTGAGTGTGATAGCCCTTATCACATCCTTACCGATTGCCCAATCAAGAAAGAAAAAGAGATGCACAAGGCAAAAAAGGGTGGCAAGACCAACAAGAAGAGCAAATCAATGACATTCAAGAAGACAAATGATGGTGCATTTGTTTGCTCTTGGGATAGTGATGTTTCATCCGATGAAGAGGAAGAGAAGCCCAAGGCCATGAGTGCAATTGGTCAACACAAGACATCATCTCTCTTCGGCTCATCACCTTCATGCTTCATGGCTAAGGCCACTAAGGTATCATTGCATGAGCATGATGAACTAAGTGATAATGAAGTAAAATATGATAGTGATAGTGATGATGATGATGATGATGATGAACCCACTAGAGATGATCTTTTAGAGATGCTTAAGCAAACTCATATCATGCTTAAGACTAAGGACAAGGAATGTAAAGCTTTGTAAAAGAGTGTAAAAACTCTTGAGCAAAACTTTAGGGAGCTAGAGGCCACCCATGAGGGTCTAAAGGAAGACCATGGGGAATTAGAGCTAGCTCACACAAGGCTTCAAAAAGCCCATGTCTTGCTCTTAGAAAAGAATGATAGAGCTTGCTCAATCATCAAGAAGGATGTTGGTTCAACATGTGACATCATAGATGAAACCCTTGTGGTTGATGTTGAAGAACCATCTATTCCTTCCACATCCACATCAACCCACTCAAGCTCTACTACTAGTGATGGAGTAATTTTAGATTCATCACTAAAGGTTGAGAATGAGACTCTCAAAAGAGAGGTGGATGAGCTCACCCACTCCTTGAGGAAGGCATATGGTGGGGATGCCCGCTTGCTAAAAGTGCTTGGGTAGCCAAAGGTTTTCCCTTAACAAGGAAGGCTTAGGCTATGTCCCCAAGAAAGACAAGAAGGCCTTTGCTACTCCAAAGCCTAGCTTTGTGAAGAGCAATGGGCTCTATTGCAATAGATGCAATCAAGTGGGGCATCGAGGGAGCTAAAATGTGCTAAAATCAACATGAACAAGAAATCAAGCAAAGTGCATTCCATATCTTTTGATTCTTGTTATTTGCTTACCAAGGGTGAGAAGGGTGTCAAGGCAAAGTTTGTTGGTACACCCATTGTTGGCCCAAAGAAGGCAATTTGGGTACCAAAGGCTTTGGTTGCTAACCTCCAAGGACCCAAAGGCAAATGGGTACCTAAATATTATTGATTTCCTTGTAGGTAAATTACAAGATTGGGGGCAACCATTTGATTCTTGATAGTGGGTGCACTCAACATATGACCGTGATGCAAGGAAGTTCAACACTATTGATTCAAATCAAGAGAATGGCAAGCCTATTACATTTGGTGATAGCAAAAGTGGCAAGATACAAGGCATAGGCAAGATTGCAATAACCAATGACTTGACATTGTCAAATGTGGCACTTGTGGATATATTGAAGTACAATTTGCTTTCGGTGGCACAAATTTGTGATCTTGGTTACAAGTGTATCTTTGGTGAAGATAGTGTTGAGATTGTGAGCACAAAAGATTCAAGCTTGATCTTCAAGGGAATAAGATTTGACAACCTCTACCTTGTGGATTTTGGTGCTAGTGAGACTCAAATTAGTAAATGCTTGATATCCCAATCTAGCATGGGTTGGCTATGGCAAAGAAGACTTGGTCATGTTGGCATGAAGCAACTCAACAAGTTAGTGACACATAATCTAGTAAGAGGCTTGAAGGATGTTCACTTTGACAAGGACAAACTATGTAGTGCGTGTCAAGCCGGCAAGCAAGTTGCCAATACTCATCCAAAGAAGAGCTTCATGAGTACTTGCAAGGAATTTGACTTGATCCATATTGACTTGTTTGGCCCAACCGCATACACAAGCATTGGTGGCAACAAGTATGTATTTGTGATTGTGGATGACTATACAAGATTCACTTGGGTGTTCTTTCTCAATGACAAGAGTGATGTGTACTCTTTGTTCAAGACATTTCTCAAGAGAGTGCACAATGAATTTGATATCATAGTGAAGAAAGTGAGAAGTGACAATGGCAAAGGAGTTTAAGAACACAAGAATTGATGAGCTATGTGATGATTATGGAATCATGCATCAACTTTCGCCAAGTACACACCACAATCAAATGGCCTAGTTGAGAGAAAGAATAGGACTCTCATTGAGATGGCAAGATCAATGCTTAGTGAATACAATGTGAGTCAATCATTTTGGGTCGAAGCAATCAACACCGCATGCCACTACATCAATAGATTGTATTGCCATCCCATGATGAACAAGACACCTTATGAGCTATTGAATGGAAGAAAGCCAACCATTGCATACTTTAGAGTATTTGGATGCAAATGCTACATATTGAAGAAGGGTGCAAGACTTGGCAAGTTTGACAAGAGGTGTGATGAAGGATTCCTACTTGGTTATTCCACCACAAGCAAAGCATATAGAGTGTGGAACAACTCAAGTGGAGTGCTAGAAGAAGTCCATGATGTTGAATTTGATGAAACCAATGGGTCCCAAGATGAAGATGAGAACCTCAATGATGTTAGTGGAACTCAATTGGTAAATACCATGAGAGGCATGGACATTGGTGATATTAGGCCAACTCAAGTTGATGATGACAAAGATGAAGTGTAAATCACTCAAGCTAGTGGTGCTCAAGTTCAAGATCAACAACAAGCTAGTACATCATCTCAAGCAACAACAAGTGATCAACCAAGCTCAAGCAATCAAGTACCAATACTCCAAAGCTCAAGTGTTGCTAGAGATCACCCAATTGATCAAATTGTTGGTGATATTGCAAGTGGAGTGCAAACAAGAGGAAGGCTAGCGGCATTTTGTGAACATTTTGCATTTGTGTCACAAGAAGAGCCCGAAAAGGTTGGTGATGCCTTGAAGGATGAAGAATGAGTCATTGCAATGCAAGAGGAGCTCAATAACTTTGATAGAAACAAGGTTTGGGAATTGGTAGAGAGACCAAAGGACTACAATATCATTGGAACCAAATGGGTTTTCAAGAACAAGCAAGATGAAGATGGCATTGTTGTGAGAAACAAAGCAAGACTAGTTGCACAAGGTTACACTCAAGTTGAGGGTCTTGACTTTGGTGAAACATATGCTCCTATTTGCAAGATTAGAGGCAATTAGAATTCTATTGGCCTATGCATGTGCACACAACATCAAGCTCTATCAAATGGATGTCAAGAGTGCCTTTCTCAATGGCTTCATCAATGAGCTAGTGTATGTTGAGCAACCGTCCCGGTTTTGAAGATTACCATCATCCCAACCATGTGTACAAGTTGAACAAGGCATTGTATGGGTTGAAGCAAGCACCTAGAGCATGGTATGAGAGGTTGAGAGACTTCTTACTCAAGAAAGGCTTCAAGATGGGCAAAGTTGACACTACTCTATTCACCAAGAAGATTGGGAAGGATTTGTTTGTCATGCAAATATATGTTGATGATATCATCTTTGGATCAACAAATCAAGAGTATTGTGAAGAGTTTGCCAAGATGATGGTAAAAGAGTTTGAAATGTCTATGTTTGGAGAGCTTACATATTTTCTTGGTCTTCAAATCAAGCAAATAAAGAATGGCACCTTCATTAGTCAAGGGAAATACATTAGAGACATGGTCAAGAGGTTTGGATTGCAAGATGCCAAGGGCATCAATACACCAATGGTACCAATGGATCATTGGACAATGATGAAAGTGGCAATATGGTTGATCAAAGGTACTATAGGTCATTGATTGGAAGCTTACTCTATGTGACCGCTTCTAGGCCCGATGTGATGTTTAGTATGGGCAAGTGTGCAAGATTTCAATCCTCACCTAGAGAGAGTCATCTCACCGCATCAAAAGAATATTGAGGTACTTGAAGCACACACAAAATGTTGGGCTATGGTATCCCAAGGGGTCAAACTTTGAGCTTATTGGATATTCCTGACTCGACTATGGGGATGCAAGGTTGATAGAAGAAGCACAAGTGGCACTTGTCAATTCTTTGGAAGATCTCTAGTGTCTTGGTCCTCAAAGAAGCAAACCGGTGTGACACTTTCAACCGCCGAGGCCGAATACATTAGTGCTTAGTTGTTGTGCACAATTGCTATGGATGAGATCAACATTGAAGGATTATGGATTTGATTTCCATCATGAGATCTCTAGTTTGGTTTTGGCTAATTAGTGACACCTAAGGACTAATCTCTCGATGCTAAGTGTTTGATTAGATTGGAGATTGGTCGTGCCGAGTTGGTGCATTGTGATCATGGATGAAGGGTCAAGGTGATCCAAAAGTTGATCAAGCATGCAACTCGGTGGAGTTTCGAGATCAAAGGTCCCAAGGCAAAGGTATGACCATAGGGCTTTTGATTTCACACCCAAGACACCATAGAGGGTGTGGGTGGTTATAGGATCGATAAGCCGCACTATAAAGAGGGAAAAATTTCGCATATATCGATCCTCACGTGCCTTTAGGTTCAAGTCTCATATGCATGCATTCTAACCTAAAGTGCTAACTCCGTCCCTTGTTGAAATTGGTTTCAAAAATGCTAACACATGGTGTCGAGGTGTTCTTCGGGCGTGTCGGCAACAAGAAACAAGTGACGGAAGTCGGTTTGGAGCAAAGGCGAAGGAACGGCGACGAAACGACGGTTTTTCGCAGCCTCTGGGCGTGGCCGGACGCACCGACCGGACGCCGGTCGGAAGCGGCCGGACGGTCCGGTCGATCGCGTCGCGGCAGAGCTCGCAAAACGGCTTTCGGGCGTCGACGGGTGACCGGACGCGCCCGGCGGATGCGTCCGATCGCGACCGGAAGCTTGACCGGACTTCGCGACCGGAAGCTCTCGACGGGTCACCGGCGGTTTGGGCTTGTCGGTTGTGGACCGGACCCACCGACCGGACTCACCGGGTGAGTCCGGTCGAAGGCCCTGTCGGCCGCCGAAAGTGTGTTTTCCACCCTTTCCACCACATTTCGTGGTGTGGCCTATATATACCTCCTTGGCTGCCACTTGCTCTCTCTCTTGATCATTTTGAATCACTCCTAACACCTTTGAGCAAGCAAGCAAGCCTCCCTCCTCTCTCACTCTTGATTTGAGCTTCATTCTTGAGAGAAGAGTTGATCCTAGTGCATTGCATCGAGTTCTTGCATCTAGAGGCACTTGGGGATCGTTGTGAGATGGTGGATTTCCGTTTCTCTTGAGACACCGCTCCTAGCCTTGGTTGGTGAAGTGGTGGAGTTGTTGGCAAGAAGAGGTGATTGTTTCTTGGCCACCTCCGGTTGATTTGTGAGAGGATTACGCACTCCTCGTCGGAAGACAAAGTGCAAGGAATACATTACTGTGCTTTGGGTACCACACTTGTTGAGTGGTGTGTTGAGGCTAGCAAGGGCACCGCCTAGCTCAAACACCATCCTTGTGTTGGTCGGCACAACCGAGAGTAGTTGTCGGTGTACAAGCGAACTCCCGTGAACAAATCGACTTGTTCATTGTCTTGGTGATTGGTTCTCCATCTCATTGTGTTGATTGGTTCATCCTCTTCCCGGTGATTGGTTCATAGCCTCTACAAGTCCAGATAACAAGTCTCTCACTCGTGCATTACTTTGCTAGATTACTTTTGTGTAGAGAGCTAGCACTTACTTGTGTAGGTTGTTCTTGCTAGCATAAGGACCATACAAGGATTGTTCACTAGTTAGAGTAGTGACATAGCTCTTGTGTGACATAGAGATCATAGAATTTATTTAGAATTGTCACTAGAGGCTTGCAAGACAATAGAGCTAGCGCAAAACCGCTTTTACCGTGTTTTATACTAATCGGTTTGTTTAGTTGAGCTTGTAGAAAATTCTTATAGGCTATTCACCCCCCTCTAGCCATCTAGGACCTTACACCTGCCTCCGCCGACCGATGCCGAAGGAAATCATACGACATCAAGGACATTGCGTTGGGTACATGAGCGGGTAAACAAATCACGGGGTGGAAAAAAATAAACACGGTTCGTAGTTGTCGACA
This sequence comes from Hyparrhenia diplandra, assembly GCA_015847255.1. Taxonomy (NCBI): domain Eukaryota; kingdom Viridiplantae; phylum Streptophyta; class Magnoliopsida; order Poales; family Poaceae; genus Hyparrhenia; species Hyparrhenia diplandra. Next base: position 4,761 of record JADLZK010006597.1, on the reverse strand, counting down.
AGAGAGAAGGCGTCAATGTTTACATGTTTACAAAGGCCGAGCGCGCACGCCATACCAATGGTAGATGATTTAGATGCATCCGATCTATTTTTTTTTAATGAAGATCTAAGGGACCTGTAATGAGGTGGGTAGGATACATTCGGGTGACACGCTATTTTGAATTACTTTGCTCTTTTATAGTATAGTATATAGTATAATATATAGATAGATATATGGTTTTAGACATGTTTCATAAGTAAACGGACCCTTTTCATGCACTTGTTGGCTGTTTGGACCGTGACCACGCCGGGGGAGGACGCCCATGTCGGCACTAGAAATTGATGGGCTAGTGAATTCCTTGACTCAGTGCGTACGTTAATTGTTATTTACATGCGTCCACACGCAGCTCTGGGCGCCTCTATCCGTGGCCAAGCCCACGGAGAGCGTCATTCGCCGCTCCACGCCCGCTCTCTTATCTTTCCATCGACCGCCACTCGCTACTCTTGCTTCCCTTCTTCCTCCTCCCGCTCCTCCACTCTTAGGTCTCGCAGCGCGCACCATGCCGCGCCTCCCTCCCGCCACGGTCGGGCGAGCTTCCACTTCCTCCCTCCTCCCTCCCTCCGCGCCCAACGCGACCTCCATGCACCGGAGTTGGGCGGCGACGGTGGTTTCAGGAGAGCCGCGCGACTCCCTCCCTCCCTAATCTCTCCCTCATGTTCCATGGGCTCCATGCATGGCGGTGGCTTTCGGCAAGGTAGTTGAGGTCCTCGTTTAGATCTCAGCCTTCCTCCTCCTCCTCCTCCTCCTCCTCCTCCTCTTCTATGTTTGAGCTCTCCTCCACCTTTTCTCTTCCTCCTTCTACTGCGTACTTCTCTCGATCTAGGGTTAGTTGATGTGGCGGTGGCTAGGGTTCCTATGAGATTTGCTCACCATGTTGCAATGGTTCTCTATGGATGTTGTAGTAGGGTGTCGGTTGATATTGCAAAGACGGTTTTGGTTCAATTTAGTGTGTTGCAAATGTTGATTCATGTTATGTTCATGGTGTTTCAACTATTTTCAACAAAATGTTTCGGATGGTTTTTTTGTTGTTTGAATAATACATTTCGTGTGTTTCAACTTCTTCATCCCAATGTTGCGCTTTCATACACATGTCTCAAGTGTTTGATCTGTCTTTTTTATGTTGCAAGTGTTGCATATGCATGTTTCGAATGTAGATCAAGATGTTGTACATGTCTTATTGGTGTTTCAAGTATGTGTCCCAAATGTTTCATCCATTTTGGACACATATTACCTTCGTATGTATGTTGCAAGTGTATTTCGTATGTCTACCACCTTTACCTTTGTAAATCGACGAGTTTGCATCTCTACCACCTTTACCTTCCGCATCACTATTTGCATTACCTTTGTTGTGTGTTTTACCTTTTCTAGCTTAGTTGAAAGGCTAGTTGATAGGATTGGAACTTAGAGTGTAAAAACTCTTTTTGTGCATAGAGATAGCAACACACCTAGCAAACCATAGTTGCACAAATAGATTTATTGCAATAGGTTTTGATTAGGTGAAGTTAGAGGCCATAATTAGAAGTAGATTTTTAAGTTGCCTAATTCACCAACCCCTCTTAGGTGTCACAATTCACTTCATCAATCACAAATTTTAGTTCACCTAATGTTGTCACTCAATTACCAAAAAAACGGGCCTAAGATCCAATGGAGGGGGGGGCGATCGACCACCCTAAAGCTCCAACCTACCTATGCAAAGAAAACTAACTCCACTCCCATGCTCACTCTTCGTTTGATGACAGTTTGATCCAATGAAGGAGGTTTGGAGCACATGGATCCATGGGCCCACTAAAAATAATATTTCCTAGAATTAAGGAAGCAAATCCACTTTCCTAAGGCAATCCTAGTACTATAAATAACCACTCACCCCTCTCATTCAACCCACCAAAGAGAAGCTATTCTTTACACACTTAGGCAAAGCCCTACTTTATTAGCAGCGTCAGCCTCTATCTAGCTCTCCGTCCATTTGTTCCATTTAGTGAAATAAGAGACTTGGTTCTCTACATAATACAATATAAAGTTAGGCACGATTAAATGCAGAATTTGAGTTAAATGCATAATTTCAATATACAAAAAGTAACAAGAAGTTATACCTCAAGAATTATGAGATTAACTTCGGATCAACGAGATCGATAGAGGGAAAAACAACACAAATCTTACTAGGGGCATTATTAGTGGCGTCTTGAGGATCATCTTCATAGCGGCCATAGCAAACATTGTTATAGCATGGCGACGACATCCAATAGGGTTTGAAGTGAGTCCCGCCGCGTGAACGTATAGAGTATATATATAATGAGTGGAGTGGAGTGGCTACCGTGTGAACGGGCTGGAAGGCTCGATAACAAAAAATAGTAAAATCAAATTACAAATTTACATCATATATTCCACCCAACTCCAACCGAAACTGTTGCTCATCCTCAAGTCCAAAGCGGGCGGGTCACGTGAACCGAAATGTAGCCCGGCTGCGGCGTCACAACCAATGCCCAACTCACTCCTACAACCAATGCCGAACTCACTCCCACCGCCCCGCCTCCCCAACAAAGCGGTGGCGACGTAAACCAAGCTCGAGGGCGTCCGTCACCGCGCCATGAGACAAGAAGCGCCATCATCGGTGAAGCATTCAAGCCGCCAAGTTGACTCTAGCCACACCGATGTCATTGCCGATGCGGCCAGGCGGCCGACACCGGGTCCAAGTCCAACTACGCTTCTTGACCATTTCCAACACCATTAGGGCAAGGGAGAAGCACGATCGGGTGCGGCACGCCTAGGGCGGACAAGGTAGCGTTAATAGAGGAAGGGGGAGGAGGAAGGTTGGAAAGCGTCGCCGCACCCGAAAGGTGTATGAGGATAAGGAGCTCGAGGCATCTGCTTCCGCCCGACCAACATGATGCAACCGCCGTGCTCCCTCGTTTACACGGACGGCACGCCGCCGCGCTCCCTTCGCCGACTGACGGCGACCGCTCGCTCCTCTTTGTCGATCAGATCGGCAACCGCCGGCTGCCCTCGACTGACGGTAATCGCTCCGCCGCCCCGCCAACTCAACCGCCGCTTCCTCCTCGCCGACCTCGGCACGCCGCGTCGCTCGACGTCGGGGAGGCACCCCGCGGGCGTCGTCGGGACACTCCTCCTCTCGGGCCTCGGCGTCGCCGGCCGGGAAGGAAGGGCTCGGCTCCGCCGGAAGGAGGGGCTCTGGCCGGGCTGGGAGAACACCAGGGCCTCGGCCACGGCTGGAAGGAGGGGCTTCGTGGGTCGAAGAGCCGCGCCCGTCGGCCCGGTGGAGGTGAAGGAAGACACGGTGCTAAACCTCCCGCAAATGAAGATCGTGAATCTTCTTCAGGCGATTGCCATCGCGAAGGATGGCCTCTTCCTTCCATAGGTCTGCTTCATGAGATTTGTGATTTGTGAGGTCCGAGTTTTGTTGAGATGGCACTTTTCTCCCGAGATTTGTGAGGTCCGAGATTTGTTGAGATGGCAATTGTTCTTCCGAGATTTGATTGAGGAATTGAGGAACCGCCGCAGTCTGCATTTAATTGCACAATCTCACGTAATCCGTTGTTGTTCGTGTATTGTTGGATACACAGTTTTATTCTAATGTTCCATGATCCATTTTGCGTTCTATCGCTATCTACCGTGCTCCTTTCCAATCGAATATTTGGCCGATATCTAGTAAATTGTGTTCGCTAGTTTGGGTCGCGGCGACAGTGCGCCTTTGACATGATATGTTCATTGTCCCACGGGATTATTGTCATTGTGATGAAGTTGGTTTAACACAAAGAAAATGTTGCTAAATTGGTGACTTGCTCTAATTTATTCCTTGAATGATCCATGTTGTGTCGTAATGTGCTCCTTTCTAGCATAGAAAGAATGCGGTTGATGTCCTAATAAGTTGTGTTCCCCTGGGTTGTGCGGTCTAAGTAAGATGAATTGCAACACGAATCGATGCATTTTGCATGAACTTGTGTTTGCAGGTGGGGGTTCAGACATACATCGTCACCTTGATGATAGAGATATCTATTAGTTGTAGCAAAGCTGCAGAGTTATGATTCTTAATGAAATGTGTTTGATTAGGCATGGCAAATTGGAATGTAGGAACGACTTGAAATGTTTCAGCTCTATTGTACTTTCCAAATGTGCCATATTCTTGATTTTAATATATTGCCTTAGTTCTCATATCCAATTCAAATATTTCACTAGCATGTGTTCTCGATGTGCTTTGCGTCCATTTATGAAATGCTTTTCTGAATTCAGCACTACTGATGTTGTTGAGTTACAATTTACAAGAATCTTATGAAGAATTCATGAGGGTCTCGCTATCTTAAGTTGCTATGTGTGAAGAGCTGAAGATAACGGTGCAAAGGCAACACCCAAATCCTAAAAATCACACTTCCTAAGCCTTCAATTATTAATCAGTTTCAGCATTAGTAGTACTTTTTTATATCAAACCTTGGAATGACTTTGGTGCTAGCTTACATCCATGATCGTTTTGATGTAAAGGTGGCTGCATAGAAATACAGAATGGTATGCAGCCCTTGTAATAGGGGTACTGTTGAAACTGTGTAAGCCACCTGTGCATGATGGAGATGTACTGTTTCAGCAATTATCATCCTGAGTGTGATGGTAGTGTGTGATTTTATAAAGAAATCTTTTCCTCATATGAATATATTATGTCATCGCTCTGTGATTTTCTACAAAGATCTTTCCCTCAAATGTACATATGGAATACAT